>JAVANC010000010.1:40105045-40635301 GCA_033319125.1 Parnassius glacialis
ATTTTACGCTGGTATTCTGTGACAACGTGTTCCTTCCCCGGTCGAGGCGACCCATTCGTGCTACAACCATAATATAGCTGCAGCGTGGCTCTACCACGTATAAATTTTTTAATAAAGATTTTATAATATCTCAAAGAACAATGGATCAAATTATAATATATGTACGTAACTGTATACTGTGTAATTTAATGTTTTCTTCATCTATATCAGAACGTAACAGTCCAATGCCGGGGCCCGCATAGACACTTTCATTGTAAGAAGCATATTCCGTTGGTGGCAGTTAATTGACAATCGCAGTACCGGATGTCTTGTACCTTGCTGTTGGCCGTCACCCGTCTGGGTATTTCATATCTGGTAATATTACTAAGTATTTAACATCTATGTAGGGTTGTCAACTTTTTATATCAAATATAGTAACGTTGTTAAAAAAAAGTTGACCGTCACGAAACGCCCGGCCGATGTGAAACATCATAATTGATGGTAGGATTCATAATTAATGAATACCAATAAAGGAAGAAAGAGTTAAAATAAATTAAAATATGTAATATTGAAAACCTGAACGAGTCAAGTGTTACTATAGTTAAATAGTAAGGCACACGCAGTAGGTACGAAGCCTCACACAGGGAAGCAACGGAGTGTAGGTATATTATACACTTCAAGTCGAGGAGTCAAGAGCGATGGCGTAGAGGGGACATGACGGCATAAGAGAGCGTCATGCTGGGCCGGCATGTGTTGTAATGTTGGTACACAGATAAATTGAATAGCGATATAGGAATTTACTCGGGACAATAGTATTGACTGCTTTGTTAGACTGGTACACGCGGCATTGCTGATCTGCTGAGGTTTGGGTTCGAATTCCTGGTGGGGTCAAAAATTAGTTATAGGGTTTTTCTGTGAAGAATTTCTTATTAGCAGTGCGCAGTTAGGAAGTTGATGTAAAGCGGTTGGACCTGCACTTGATCTCTCTCTGGTCATGTCGGATAACCGTCCCATCGGATTATGCGAGTGAGAAAATAGGAGTTCGTCGCGGGCCGTGCTACAGTGCGGACGTGTTCAGTTGCGCTCCCGACTTAGTACGTGCTGTGTCAGTGTTCGACTCCGCCGAAGTCAAGTTCGCTCCGTCGGGCGTCGAGGCGTCGCTGGCGCATCTCCTGCGTCGAGCTACATCTAAGGTAAGCGCAAAGGTCACTTCCTACGCTGTGCCCTACTTTGCGTCTTATTTTACTTCACTGTACCCTCTTTTTGTGATAAAAAGTGTTTACAAGTGTGCCGCACTCAGTGTGAGTTAACGCCCAAATTCCACCTGCGCCTCACACACCCCTCCCTGCTCGCGGGCGCCTCGCTGGGCCTCCCTCAAGGGTCTCACCCGGTGTGGTTGCACGCGCTGAGGGGAGTAAGGTGTGTGATAGCTAAGGGCTAAGCACAAGTAAAAAGTTAAAAAGATGTCGGACAAGGGGGAACCCCCCCCAATACGCCGTAAACCACCCGAAAGGTGTCTGGGAGTTCTCGACAGGCCCCTCATGGAGCGAGACCTCTTCGCTCCTGAGAGGTCGAGAGTGCTCCCACCCTACAGCCAACTCCCGAGGCGGATAGGTGGCCTCCCGGCAGCCGGCGCCGCGCTCGGCGCTGGTGAAGCTGTGTCTCCACCTAGCGTCGAACCGACTCCATTGCCACGCCGGAGCCTAGCCTCGCGGAGGAGAACTCCACCTGAAAGAAGCGATGATGAGCTCCAAGAGGAGAAAAGGTTGAAAGCCGGGTCTGATTCCATGTCCGATTCGGCATCACCTACTACCTCGCCAACCCCACCCAAAAGACTAGCCCCAACACCCGTAGTGAGGCATAACATTCCGCCAAATTCGCCATCACCAACCATCTCTCCGACCTGCGCAAATGAGATGCAGGATTTTGGTGAACAGGACCCAGAAGGAGAACGGGAGTGGGACAATACGTCCTACGCCACTCTAGCTCCCCTACAAGACGCCCAACCCTCAAACCAAGAGCCCACACCTGGACCATCCTCGGCGCCGGACTCCTATGCGCGCATAGCCGCAGCACCGAGAACAGCGCCCCCATCACCACCACAACCAACCGCAGAAAGACCACAAAAATCCGTAGACAACCCAGCGTCTAAATATCCACCAATTATTGTTGAATGCTTCCCAAATTGGGCGAAGCATTTTAAAATTTTACACCAGCTTCTCGGTCATGCTCCGAACGCTCGCCCATTTGGGAAAGGGGTCCGTTTCCGGCCCCAGTCCGATGATGAATATAGAAAGGTCCAACGCTACCTCATAGACAAAAGCAAGGAAGACGCCACCTTCGTGTGGTATTGCTACGCCCCACAGGAGGAGCAACCCACGAAGGTGGGGTTAAGAGGGCTCCCTGCTGATACAAACCCACAAGACATACAGGAGGCCCTCATAGAGAAGGGCTTCCCAGTAACATTTGTGCGCTCCATACCACCCAAAAGAGACCGGCCTGGCTGTCTATTTCATATTAAAATGAACCACCTAAGCCCAGAAGAGCTCAACAGGCTATATCAGATAGACGAGTTGCTCTACATGCCGGGGGTAACAATTGAAGCCTGGACTGGTCGAATTGGCCCCGCGCAGTGTCACAGATGTCAAGGGTTCGGGCATGCATCTTACAATTGCTACCGGCCCTTCAAATGTGTTCGCTGTGCGGGTGACCACCTGGCCTCAGCCTGCCCACATCCGCGGGATGCGCCACCCAAGTGCGCAAACTGCGGAAGAGACCACTCGGCGAACGACAGGCGGTGCCCAGTGTTGCAGCGAATCGCGAGGAAAAGGGGCATTAACATGCAGCCTCCCATACCTCCGCAAGCGACACGAGCACCGCAACGGCCACCACCTCCACCACAGTGGCAACCACCGCCTCCACAACGACCACCACCACCCCAATTGCCTATACAGCAACAACCCCAACAGCCCTACCAGCAACAACCACAACGTCAGGCACCACAACCGCAGCAGCGGCAGGTAACGGTAATACCAGCAACAACATTCGCGACGACCGGGGCAACCTTAGCCCCACCGGCGAATGCTGCCACGGAGCGCATAGAGCGCCCCAAAAAGAAACGCGGGAAGAAAAATAAGAAGAAGAGGAAGACGGCCACCCAACCAGCTCAAGTGGGTGGTACGTCGACTCCGCTTCCTCCACCCATATCCACCACACAACAGCGACAGCCACTGCCACAGCCACGATATACTTTTCCCCCCCTACTTCAAATCAGGATGAGCAAACTGTACCCCTTCCCCGAGCCCCACACCCACGTAAAAGGACAATAACTGTCCCACCACAACCACAGCCCCAGGCACCAGCCACCATCGAGGAGGCCCTCGCTCAACTGGTGGGCATGGTGATCAGGATCTTAGGAGAGGTCCTGACTGCCATGACCACCGGCACCAACCCCCTTTCAGCCATTCTAAGTGCCCTAGCCCAACTTTCTTCAGTCAGCAGGCCATCAAATTAAATTGTGTTACTGGAACCCCGGCGGCATCGTAGGGAAGGTCGCCGACCTGAGAACCCTGGTCCAGCAGCACAATATCCAAATTGTGCTGTTGGGGGAAACCAAACTGCGCCCCTCTGCCCAACTAAAGCTCCCCAACTTCTTCGTGTATCGCCATGACGAGATCTCCCCAGAAGGTGTCACGTACAGAGGTACCGCGGTCCTTGTGAGGAGGGACGTCATGCACCAAGAAGTTGGCACCAACACCAATTATACGTCAACGAGGACTAAGGGAATCAGGTTGAAGGTGGGGACTAAAGACACCAGGATCTTCGCCGCCTACAGGCCTCCCGGCACCTCGTTTGCCCCCCAGGATATAAGAACCATCTTTGATTCCTCAACATCTGCCATTATCGCCGGAGACCTCAATGCTAAACATCCTGCATGGGGCTCCGCGCTGATAACACCACCTGGCAGGAAGTTATATGACGACGCCGAGGAGTGGGGGTACGAGGTGCTGGGCCCTGATGAGCCCACCCATATCCCCACCAAACCTGAACACCAGCCCGATGTCCTAGACATAGTGTTGTGCCATCTAGTGCCGTATCCAACACGGCTGGAAGTGTTGTACGACGTGGACACGCAACACCTCCCCGTGCTGATTACCATCGACACCAGTGCGGATGCTGTAGTGCCCAGAAGTCTCCGAATGAAGACAAACTGGGTGCGCTTCCGTAGTGCGCTGGAGGACCTCCAACTCTGTGCCTCTATCACCACCTCTGAAGATGTAGAGACAGCGGCCCAACTGCTTCATAATACCATCAAAGATCAGTTACAACTCCATTCCTACCCTGTCTCCACGAGGCGCGGGAAGGAGGAACTCCCACGCAGGCTGCAAACCCAGTTGTCTGAAAAACGGAAGCTGAGGAGTCTCTGGGCACGGACACGATGCCCACGCCTTAAAGCCAAACTCAACGCCATGACGGAAGAGCTGTCGGAAGCAATGAGAGCATACAGGGGAGAGGCATGGGAGAGGCGAGTCGACGAAGCCTCGGAGACACCCGCCTCCCTGCATCTCCTCAACCGGCAGCTCACAAAGACACCACCACCTGTCTGCCCACTGGTGGACAGCACGGGGAGCAGAATATACGACCCCCACAAGAGAGCGGAATTGATGGCACAGCACCTTGAACAGCAATTTATACCCAATAGTGTAGCAGAGGGGTACGCAGACCACGTACAGAGCATAGTGGACCGCGTACAGGAATACCTTTCAAACCCGGCGCCGCCCTTACGGGGCGACGACTTTGTATCACCAGCGGAGGTAAGGCGCACCATCATGCGCCTACCCAACCGTAAAGCGCCGGGATATGACGGCATCACTACCACAGCCATTAAACAGCTGCCCAGAAAGGTAATAGTGGCACTCGCCAGGCTATATAACGGCATCCTGCGAACTGGCCACTTCCCGACCATCTGGAAGCAGGGCAGGATCATCGTGCTGCCGAAACCGGGAAAAGAAAGGAGATTCCCGGCCAGCTACCGCCCCATAACGCTATTGCCGCACATAGCAAAACTCTTTGAAAAACTTACCCTTATCAGAATTCTTCCACATGTCACCCTGCGGGAAGAGCAATTCGGCTTCCGCAGGGGACATTCCACTACTTCTCAGCTGGCCCGCGTGCTACACTATCTTGCGGCCGAATATAACTTCGGCCGCATCTGTGTGGGGGTCCTTCTCGACATGGAGAAGGCCTTCGACAGGGTGTGGCACGCAGGGCTAGTTTACAAACTCATTCAGCATACCACCTTACCGCCCATGCTTGTGCGGTTAATAGCGTCGTACCTGGAGGGGCGGAGCTTCCATGTCACCCTGGAAGGGGCTGTCTCGGCGGCACGACCGATCTTGGCCGGAGTGCCACAGGGCAGCTGCCTTTCACCACACCTGTACGCGGTTTACACCAACGACATCCCCACCCTTCAAGGTCACCTGAAGGAATGGGAAGAAGATGTAGTTCTCGCATTGTACGCCGACGATAGTGCGTACTTCGCGTCATCACGTCGGGTGGATATAGCTGCTAGGAAGTTGCAGCGGGTACTCGACCTCTTGCCTGAGTGGCTGGACAAATGGAGGCTGGCGGTCAATGTCGGGAAGACCGTCGCCTTCATGACCAGGCTGGCCAGAACACCACCAACCCTGCGTCTCCGCGGGCAGGATGTGGGTTGGAGTAGTACTATCACATACCTAGGATGCCAGATAGATCGCTCGCTGCGCATGACCCCTATGGTCAATAATGTCGTAAGACAGGCCAGAGGCGCGCGAGCAAAACTCTATCCAATACTGGCATCCAAACTCCCAATAAGATCTAAAATAGGTATCTACAAGACCTACATCCGCTCGCGGCTGACCTACGCAGCACCAGCCTGGTACCCGTTGACCTCGGCCACTCAGCGCAAGAGGTTGCAGTCCCAACAAAATCTTGCGCTTTGGGTGATCGTGGGAGCCGGTCGCTACGTCAGGAATGATATCATTGCACGTGACCTTAAGGTCGAATCCATCTCAGAATTCGTGGCCCGTACTGCGAGACGGTTGTTCGACCGCGCAGATAACGGGCCACATATCCACCTTCAAAATCTTGCTCCGTTACACGCCCGCCCACCTGACGGGCGGCCACTCCCACGTGAACTCCTTCGCTCACCACCCGGCGACGGGGCGCCGGGGATGAGTGAGCATCCCGACACCTGATTTGATGGCGCTAAGTGCGCACCACACCAACCTGCAAGCTGCCAACGCAGCACCCAGTACCGGGGGGTCGTGTCCTCCTGAGATGCCGCCCATGTAAAGAGGGTCTCCTCGAAACATGTATAACCTCCACAAGGAGAAGAACCACCACTGAGAAAATAGACATTGAACTTGTGCTTGCGTTATACACTTGGACAATATAATCCTGTCCCGCGCAGATGGCTCCGTTCGCAGAAATGACCTTCGGTTGGGAGATCACTCCACATATCGGTTACCCCTTAAGCCAGGTCCAGATATATATATGCCTGCGAATTGAATGATCGACCTGCCACAAAAAGGTTGCGGATCAGAATTTCAAAGTCCTCCCGTAAAACGTTTCATTTCAAAAATTAGTTTTATTGAATGTGTTGTGTTCGCGTAAATATAAGCAAACACTATTAAAATATTCTTTAGTGACAAAAGGATATAAAACTATGTATCTTTGTAAAATTGAAGATTTCGAATTGTATGATATTGTATGTAATGTGTTGTTGAATAGTGTTTTGGTTTTACCTATCATCAGCAGTGTCAAATATTTAACAAGGTCCAAACTATAGCTTAAAATATTTATTTATGATAATAGAGTGGCAAATAAGTGCTTGATGTAAATTTTATAATATGTCAACAGCTCGAATTGAATGATATTTTTTTTTCTACTATAAGCTAGTGCTTGACTACTTGACTATTCCACTTGATACGAAGTAGTGATGTAGCCCAAGATGGTAAAGTGCACTAATTTAGCTTAACAAAAGGGTATTCTCTCTTGCCTTGAAAAAACACACACTGTAACATTGAAGTACAATGTTCTTACATACTATTACTTCAATGCATTGTTATTGGAAAGACAGGACGTGGCAACACGGCGTATGCAAATGATTGACAATTGATGCGTTTTCACTCCTAAGCACTAATAATTGTGTAGGTACGTAAATACAGTATATTAGCTATCTTACTCTTTAAAAACAAGCTGCTAAATACAATAGAGCGTAATCCATACTAAAAGAGGGTACCTGCGAAGTTTTTTTCCACCATTTCTTCTTTAGTCAGATGAACCTCATTTTGATATGGTTGTAGAATTGGAGAAAATATGACGTGATGTGACAAACTATTACATTAAATTTTAAATTAATACGCCGAGGAAAATAATAACATTTAATTTAATTTAATTTTCAACAGATGAATAAGAAACGTTCTCTAATGGCAGCCTCGTACCGGTGAACGAAGTATAGGGTGGCTCTCCTATTAAATGTAGTGAAGATCTGGTAAGACACGCAGGAGAAAGTCGATGAATGCAGGTGAATCAGGAGCGTGTTTTATGACTTTCCTTGGGGGAGGCTTTTGAACGTGGTAGAGCCACGCTGCAGCTATATTATGTTGTAGCAAGGATTGGTCGGCTCGACCGGGGCAGGACCATTCTCTCACAAAATACCATGTCGTGAAGCGACAATTAAAAATAAAGAGAACCTAACCTAAGAACAGCAAAACAACAAAAGTAGACCAAGAAAATAATATATTTAAAGTTTCAGAAAAGTATTTACAATTTTATAAAAAAAATGAAATATGAAGATGATGGATGAAATGAGATTACAATTAGGTTTTTAAAAAAAATAAAGGTAGGAGAATAGGACAATATAGTTTTATAGTGGAGCCTGGAGCCTCGCTGCTTTTGTAGAAATAGGCACACGCAGAGCTTGAGGTTTCTCAGCGGCGACGGCACGCAGCGCCTGGACTGGGCACACGCAGCGTCCGGAGCCGGCGCACGTAGCGCCTGGGGTAGGTGCGCTCAGTACTTGGAGAAGTAGTCGCCGCGCCCAGAGGTAGCGTGGGCAATAGGTGCACTCGGCGCCTGGAGCAAGCAGTCGTAGCGTGCCCGAAGGTAGCGCGGGCAGTAGGTGTACTCGGCGCCTGGAGCAAGCAGACGTAGCGCGCCCGAAGGTAGTATGGCCCCGCGCTTGAAGCAGACTGCCGACGACTTCACGTGTAGATGGAGGCTTGCAGGATCCCGGGGCAAAGCGGCCCCGGGATAAGGCCTTTAGTAGATGTTTCTCGTTTGAGAGGACTGAAGCGAGACTCTCCTGTATTCTCCAAATGTTCGGCTTTTATACCTTTTTAGAGAGAACGAGAAATTATTTAAATTAAAACGAAATTTATTGTAAATGACCTACAGCCAAAGAGTATTTATGTAGGAAAAACATCATACCAGAGACGAATTTGAATAAAAGTTACCATAACAACCACATAAACAATGGTTGTCAAATTGAGCAATTTTTAGTTTTAGGACTGTTATTAAGAAACTATTACATTTAAGTAAGAAATGAGATATTATTCATATAGGAAAAACTAATGCACGGCAGCGTGCGCGAAGCCTGAAATTGTAGAGTTACAGAGAATTCAATAAAAGACCAAAAAAGGTAAGAATTCATTGACAGCTATTTTAAAAGTACTAAATAGTGTGAAAATACGCAGTAAAATGATATGTTATTGTGTAAAAACGTTACAGGATCCTATATAAATAAAGGTGATGCAAAATATAAATGCAGAAAGTAAAAAACAGAATGAAAAAAATAGTATAAAGTGATGCAAAACATGAATGCAGAATATCAAAACAGAATGGAGAATTAGTGTACAATGAAATGTAAGTAGCATAACACTACAACCAGCGTAAAATAACAGCTTAATGCTACTGTGTTTCGTATGGAGATTGTAAAGAACTGGAGACCCTTTTTACTGGCAACGAGGCATTCGATCTTAGTCCTTAGAGGTGACAAGGCATCTGCATTCTTAATTATATAAATGTAGATAAATGAGTCTATGGGCCACAGTATCCACTTACCATCAGGCGGACTGTGTGCTCGTTTGTCTCCCTATGCTATAAAAAGACCAATCTTGAGCAGTGGACTTGTAAAGAGCTGTAAGGATGATGATCATAAAATTAATTTCACTACTCCTAGATTAATGAAATCCACCACATATTTCGGATGTGACAAAGTTTATTTTCGGTATGAAATTGCAACTCTATAGTCTTCTTTAGTAGAATATTTGGCGGTTTTATAAGCTCTTATATAGATTCAACTCGAAGTTACTTCAGTTTAATAATTCCTTAAATCTGTTACTACGGATGTTCGAAGAATATTTCCGTTTCAATTTCTAATGCGAAGAGAAATTAATTCAGAGTTATCTATTGTGTAACGAGTTTCCTTGTTTGCCATAACATCTATTGTTTAAAATTTAAACAGTTGAAACAGTTGTTAACAATGTGATTTCAGTTTATCTACCATAGTTTTGATAATTTTTGGTGTCAAATTAAAGTTTTAAAAGAAGTTAGCAGTTCATTTCGACTTATATGCCAATGTATGCATCATGCAGCGGCGGTCATTTCACAGGAGCAGATATGCTCCAAGCTGGGGCTATTCAAAGGATTAATGCTGATGAGATTGGAACAAAAGAAACGTGATATCAAGGTTATGGTCACCTTATTGTGCTACTGGTGAAGTGACTGCAAGACACCCAGGTGGGAAGCGCATAACACCGATTTTTGAAAGTTGCCGCGAGATCACAACTAAATATTTCAGCCATGCAGTTGGTTCAAAACGAGCACACAGAACCCCAATCACAGCACCAGTTGCTTGTGAGTGACTAAACTGTGAGAAGAAGACTGCATGAAGTTAACCTTCATGCTCGTAGACCGCTTTGTACTCCAGCACTACGCCGAAGAAATCGTGGACGAAGATTACAGAACGGTCAAGAACATTTGCTCTGGGAAGGTAACCAGTGGTCTGTAGTAGATATGAGCACCGAGGGCCAATTCCACGGCGGCGGCGTGGCCTCAAAATTTCCTCGGCGGCGGCGACGTCGCGGCGGCGCGGCGTGGTCCTTAGATATTTTTTTAAAAAGAAAAAAATTCTTTAAAAAAACTTAAAGGAAACCATTTTGTTGTTACCAAACAGCTTTATATTTTTTAATAAAGCCCTGTGGAGCTCCAGCCCATAGATGGAAACAGTATACCATGTGAGGCCGAACCTGCGCCTTGTAAAGTGGCAGGTGGAGTGCCGGCATGAAATACTGTCCCACTCTGCTGAACGCGCCTAGCTTTTTAGATTCCAATTTGGCCTTCTCTTCCAAGTGAACACGAAATTGCACATCACTCGAAATGTCGACGCCGAGGATTCCGATACTGGCTGAGGCAACAAGACGAGTGCTTTGAAATTGAGGAAATGCTCCGATCTGCAAAAAAGCTGGTGATCCAATTGTATAATTTCTCGGGAAGCCCATAGGAAGGGAGCTTCGAAAAAAGCGCTTTGTGCCAAACCCGATCGAAGGCCTTCGCAATATCCAAACTAACGGCCAATGCCTCTCCCTTGGACTCTACTACCTCCGCCCATCTATAAGTCAAGTAAACCACACGGTCACCAATTGATCGATCCCAACGAAAACCGTATTAGCGGTCACTAATCAGCTGGTGGTCCTCAAGGTACCGTATGAGCTGGCAGTCTATAATGGATTGCATTATTTTGGAGAACAAGGAGGTGATGGCGATAGGCTTGTACTTAGATGGGTCTGAGCGGTCGCCTTTTTTAGGGATCGGGTGGACGAAAGCCGTCTTCCGTGAATTCGAGACTACGCCTAGGGAGTAGGAATACCGGAAAGGACGCGTTAGAACCGGTGCCAACTCTGGATCACATGTCATCAGCTCAATTGGAGGGATTTTCAGGCCCACTCGACTTGTGAATGTCCAGAGAGAGGAGTGCTTTTTGAACTGAGGGCTATGTGAACTGCAAAATGTGAATGTGAAATGGAATACTCACACCACGGGATGGTCGGCAGTGTGCTCCCCCCGTCATCGTGAGTCGAGTTGGACGCAAAGAAAGAGCCTAGCAGATCGGCTTTCTCCTTTGTGGCATGGGCTAGTGAGTCGTCTTCCCTGTGCAGAGATGGAAGATATGGCTGACAGAAGTTTCCTTGGACAGCCAGACCAGAATGCACGGGTTCTCGAAGGAAGGCGAACCAGTTTCTCAACAATTCTGTTGTGTGCTCTGACTTTGCCTTGGCAATGAATCTTTTGAAGTATCTGGAGGCGGAATTATAATTATTTTTAAGGGCGCTAGTGGTTTCATCCCGGGACCAGGCCCAGACCCGGTAGCACTCCTGCTTATATAGCGTGATCCTATTTTAGAGGAGCGACCAAATCATGGCTTAAATCTGCCTCCGATGGGCACCACAGAGGAAAGAATAAAAAGTTCCATAGCCTGAAGTACCACATCAGCAACAGAATTAGCAACAACGTTGGGACCGTCCGGCAAGAAGAAAACCCGCCCACAAGGGTAAGATGCAAAGAAGGATCGTATCCTATAATAATCGGCGACCTATAGTGCCAAACACGGCGACAGCCTACAGAATGCAACCGCGATGTTAGTGTGAATGATACCACACTGCAGACTAGACAATGTTCCAAGAAGCCAAGAGGGGCCTCGGCGGAGATCTGATATATATCCGGATGAGAGGTCAGCAGAAGGTCCAACAGGGAAGGCGCATGACCATCCACATCTGGAATTCGCGTAAGCGAAGTAACCAGTTGTGTCAGACCATATGCTAAGGCAAAAACATAAACAGATCTTCCCGCATTATCGGTTAAACGTTAACCCAGCCATTTTGCGTGGTGGGCGTTACAATCACCGAGGATCACCATCTCTACGGATAGGATCTACTGTATCAAGGAATCTATAGCCATTTGGACGTGGTCGATGAATCGTTCTGTTTCGGCATTACAGTTATGGGACCTATAGAGGCAACCGTAGACACGTGATGGTCGTCGCTCTCTACGCGTATCCAAAGACTGGACAGGTCCGAACCTTCAAGAGTGCCGAGGCGTCGAGAACAGATGTCCTCTCTGATATATACGCAAACTCCAGCCCGAGGCAAAAAGGGGTGTTCCAATTTGTACCCCGGTTAGGAAAGATACGAAGTATCAGCTGGAGAGGGTGCCTGTGTTTCGGTCAGTAAGAGCAAGGCCGGCTTCGCCATCTCGAGATGGTAGTGGACAGCGTTTAGGTTCGAGGGAAGTCCCCTGATGCTGCAGAAATTCACGGATAACGTGGCTGGGGTCGCCTTGGCCTTGTTGCTCAGCTTGCCCCGAGCAGTTATTGTCTTGAGCGGAATTTTGCCAGATAAAATGCAGAAGCAAAACTTCCACTTCACGCCGGTATTCTGTGAGGTCCATTGTTAACACCACACAACAATACATGTTCACTCGGTGAAATATTCGACTCGACTGAGTGAGCGACAAGCGTGGCGAGGCGACAAGGCAAACTAATGTGGCCGGGCCGCGCGTGTGAGCGCGAAAAGAAGTTGCGACTCATTGCGACGCGCCGACATGAACTCACGGCGACGGCGGCGCTCATATCTAGTCTGTAGTGCTGTTTACTGATGAGCCACGATTCGATTTCCGTCCGGATTCACGAAGAGTACGCGCAAGGCAAGTTTTTGATCGTAAAAGCCGGCTGAAACACCCTCAGGAGGTCCATCCATACCACGGCGGGAATTCGTGTTAGTGGAAGAACAGGCCTCATTTGGATCAGAAACACCATGACTGCTGAAAAATACCGTAACCTGGTACTAGTACTAATAGTCCCTCAACGACAACAAATGAGTCAAGAATTCACTCTCAAGCGCGACAACGCCCGTCCGCACACAGAGCGACTGGTAACCAGCTGGCTGCAGAAGTACGGCGTATCGGTTTTAGACTGGTCCGCGCAATCACCTTGCCTAAACCCCATAGAGCACGCGTGGGACTTGTTCCAAAGAAGAGCTTTGAAGAATTTTCCTGCAAACATTGCGACTGAAGAGCAACCGAAGGGTATCTTAGCAGGACCTGGGACAATATTTATATTTATATAACAGCAAGACTTTATTTTTTATTTTTTTATTTATTTAAGCTTTCATGCACAAAGTTGTACATATGGCGGACTTAATGCCATAGGGCATTCTCTCCCAGTCAACCATTAGGCTAAACAGAGATATACAAACAAGAGGCGGTGCAGCAGTAATCAAAATAGAAAGCGCTAAAAGAAAAGAAATTGTATATACATATAATTATAAATATACACACACATACATAGACATATATACTTAAATACACACAATATATACATATATAATAAATACATTAATAACTTGACTGTTGTTAACGTCATGGGTGGTTTTACTGACTACTGATTTTTCGCATAATAGCAAAAAACTGAATTATTTCGCATTTTCGCGCACTTTTTATTATTATTTAACTCGTATTTAATTAAATAAAATATTATTTACGCAAAAAAATTGTTTCGTTCTGACGTTGTCTGGTCTGATAAATTGACTTTATAAAAATAACGAGTCGGGGGAAAAGTTGCTTCGTATTTTATATACAAATTCAAGATATTTTTTAAAAGTATAATTATAATTTATTTATGTGCCATTTTGTTCGATAACTTGTCGCCATCTTATAGGTAGTGACAAATACCCGTTGCCGTAGAAATCTTGGAATTTTTGATCAAAACAAATGCGACAATTAGTTTTGACAGTCCTTTTTGATGTTAACCTAACACTACCCAATTAATTCAAAAGAAAACAAAACAGGTGAAAATCTGAGGGAACAAGGTCTGGACTATATTATGGTGAATGCATTAACACTTACCAATCAAGCTCTCTCAATTTTTGCTGAGTGGCCAAAGATGTGTGAGGTCTGGCGTTATCATAATGAAAAACCACTCCCTTTTGTCGATCAATTTCCAAAAATGGTTCGGTTTCATTACGTATCAATAGAGAATCGCAAATGAGTACACGATTCATTAGGTTTCTTTCAGTGAACTCGTTTGTTATCCAAATATCGAGCTTATTGTATAGCCAGACTTTTTCAAATGGGTTAAATCTGTTTGTGGTCTATGCTCAATTCCTTAAAACGCTGGATTAAAAACAATGCATCATGTCATTTTTCATCAACATCATTACAATTCATTGCAAATCCACTGCTAAATATAGGCTTCGCTTAAAGAATGCTGCAAAAAACTCATTAAAATTCATTCATGTATCCTAAAGTCCGAAACCTCCGAAACAGTCAATTGAGATTGTCATTATCTACGTTAATGACCCTCCTTGATGCAAATAGTGACGGTAAATGACAAAAAATTTGATTTCAATTTTGACAAACTGGCAATTGGCACGTCGTGCATTGACGTTCCATGATAACATTTGGTAATCGTGTCAGAAATACCGTATCTATTAATATCTTTAACATGGTAGATCTGGCGTAGCAGTTTTATAAAAAAAATATCTGTGTTTTACATTATAATTAAAAGTGACACACGTAACTTTCCAAGACAGTAATCAATGGAGACAATGAACCCTTTAAATGGAGCTTCAATCGTCCATCATTTGAAACCTCCAAACACGTCCATCCATTACAGCCTATAAAAGTTCACTGCTGAACATAGGCCTCCCTCATGGGGATGGGAATATAGTTAAAAAGCAACCTAATTGTTCCATGTTACATAACCGCTAAGAGTAAATAATTGCTACCCGAACCTTGCTATTAAATTCTAATCTATCAAGACTAATGATTACTGTGGTCGCAAATTTACACGCAAAGTTTGACGTTTACGGTAATTTCTTGCGCTTGTAGAAAGTACATATGTCTCGGAGTGAACTGTTTGCATATGATAAAAAAAATTGTGGAACGTAAACCGAAATTACAGTAGAATATAATGATTATTTCGTAAATTGAATTACAGGTACATATAATTGTTAATATTTATTCTTTACAAATTTTCAACAGCCCACAGGCATGGGCCTGGGGTGAGGCAACTTTGTATGAAAGCTGAAAAATCTGCACACAATCATGATTTTGTCAATATGCGTGTTGGGCTTGTTAAAATAAAGCGAGATAAAATATCGCTGTCTCTTTCTTTAATTTTGTTTTAGATTGCCATTTTAAAAATTAGATAAACAAATTCATATTATATGGGAAGAAAATAAAAATGTTATATCGGTGTTAAACTTTTATTGGTTTGCTCTTTAAAGTATAATTACATACATATTACTCTGAGATTCGCACAATTAGTTTACCTATTAATTGATTTAAATAAAATTCTTAAATATTAGCAGAATTTTATCAAAAGAAGCCATGAATTAATAGAAGAAGAAAAAATGACATTTGTTTGTCAACGTCTTTCATATTGAAAATATTTTCTGAAATTTATTAAAATTTATTTCATAAGTTTAGTTTTTAATATTTATTATACATTTTTGCTTAAATTCAGTTAGATGGACATCATTTTCGTATGTACGCAAATATATAGTCATAATATCGTCGTGAATTTACAGTAAATATGTTTTGTGAGATGTTAATTCTGTATAAGATATTGACTATAAATGAATTCATTATTTCAAAGTTTTATACACGATTTGTGATCATCATCGAAAGTAAGTTAAGTGTTGTGTAAATAAAAAGCACAAAATCATCTGATCACTTTCTGCAAGTTTCCTATGATAGGAAAAGAAAAACTTATGACAATATTGTGGTAAGGCTATAAACATTTCGAATTTATTGGCCGTTATTTGTAGGGTTTATTACTATATTGACTCAAATTGTATCTGTTTCAGATCACGTATTTGGGCTGAGTAAAGTTTTCATCATGAGAATTTTGCTGATTTAAATGTACGTTAATTCTGTGAAGAATAACTATCTGACAATAACATGTGTTATATATTAGTAACGTGCATGGAAATATTACGTGCAAAAGCAATAAAACATCAATAATAATGTGTAGTTTATAAAACAATGTCTTCTAGAAAATAAAATTACATAACTATACTTATTTATAGTTTTATTTTATCCCACATACTAATCTAAATTATATTCGAGTAATTTTGGTGCAACCTCTAAAATATATGGGAATTTACCCCATAGGTTTGTGAGGCTTGAGCCAAAATTACTCGAATAAGTCTTAAATAATAAGTTTAAAGTTACAGAATACAAAGGTTTGAAATTCCCGCTAAATAAGTTTTATATGGGCGTCCACCGTAGCGCTTTTCGTATACACACATAAACACGTGTTTCCGTTTTTTAGTATGAAGTTGGCGTTCTTCTCTTGATAAAGAGTAATTGTGTTCTGTGGGCCTGTCACATTAAGACGGATTTGCACGAATTGCCACGCATAGCAATACCACAGATAACTGTATACTAGTCAGAGAAGCAATACGGACTGGAAATAATTATATCGTACGTTACCATACGTTACTCGCTTTTGATGCCCGTCAACCATAGATTACTACTGTATAAATTCGTCAACATAGTGTGATACCAAAATATTATAATATAGTCTGTACGGATAAAGAATGGTATTAGAAATGACGGCTCATCGGGCCCGTATCGTCAACATGCACAGTAATAGCGAAATAACGGTATATTGTTTTAACGTTATATTATTCTGTTAATAGGAAATTTTTTACTAATCGGAAAATATTTACAAAGAATTGTATACCCAAGTAGGTATTTTAATTTTAAAATAACATTTATAACTATCAACCCGCACTGGCTTCGCATGGGTGGAATCTATTGCGGCGTTATTTAGACTTAAGTTATTAATTAAATTATTTACTATTTATTTTATCTTATCAATATTACTATTCCAATAAAATCTCTACATTTTTCGGATAAAATTGGTGATCTAGACTAAATTTAGTCTATCCACTCTCCATTTTTTCACGAGATTAGCTCGGACAGACAGACAAACGAAAATTTTAAAAATGGTTACTCTTGTCTCAATTTCATGTAAATATATTATACAAAAATATTAACAAACACATTCAACAATAATTATGAAGAAAATTCTGAGAACGCGTCGTAACTCACAAATTACCAAAACCGGACTGAGTTTGCGAATTTGTTACCAATGATTTCAGTGACAAGTTGGACTGAAGATATAGATAGAACGTACCGAAAAACGCATATCGCAACGATTTTTTTGCATTCTTTACGGGCGGGTGAGTATACACAGAGTTAATGTGCGAGCGAGAGATGAATAGAGGCGACGCCATTTTCAATTCCATTATTTAATGGACATAATTGAATTACATATTTTAAGATTTTTATATATATGTAACTAAATTTATTTATATTAATTTTGATGGGAGAAATGCGAGTGATAGGTTTTCTAACGTCGCAATTAATTATATCTTCCTTATTTTCCTGTGTCCAAAATAACTTTTAAAATTTAAAAGATTGAACAGAAATTGGAATATATTATAATTAATATCATATGACAACATCATCAACAAAAATATGAGTAGATACCATTTTATCTATATCTTAAAATTGAAGGTTTAACAGACAAATTGCTTTTTCAACGTACTCATAATAATATGTACTCGTATGATAATATAAATCTATAAGTGTGCGTAGAAAATAGCAAAAAATAATGCATAGGTCATGGGTTTTGACACACATCAAAAGTGTGCAAACCTCGTAATTAAAAGAGTTTGAAAATCGAGAAGGTTTTCAATTCGACGCGTATATTTTTTTATGTAGGTACCTATGTATGTTCACCGTCTTCTCGAAAACGGCTGACAGATTTAATGATTCTTTTTTTAATAAATAGATATGCTTCACAAGTGGTATTCCTATAAACTTTTAAAATATGAAAAAAATCTACCTTACTGGGGGATTAATAGGGGATGAAGTTTTGAATGTAACTATTTAGACAATATTCTAGTTGTTGCCTTGTGTTGTGATATTCCATAATCCATACAATATTGTATAAAATTTAAACTTTTAATTGGTCGATACACTATGTCTTAGCATCGAAGCTATTTCGAGGAAATTATTTAATATTTTTTCGTTTTCGAAGCCGGTTTTAATTTTTTTGATTTTTTTATATTGGCAATGTAAATTTCGATATTTAATGTTATAACCATATTTTTTTTTTATTTACAACTACAGACATGTGACTGACCGGCATGTTATTATAAATTATTCTTATCATTCATTTCATTTTGTATTATCCGTAATAAATGGTTTAATGTAAACAATAATTAAGATACTGGAATATTTTCACATTCAATAATATGACCCCATTAAGAGATAAAAAGTCGCAAATTAAAATAAAAGCTAATATTTTAGTACCTAAAACACGAAGATTTCCAATAATAAATATGTTTTTAAATATTTTTAAGTCATGACAAAAGGTTCACAACTATAATTATTATAGTCAAATTTAAGATAAAAATGTCTACTAGGTATACTTGTTCACGACATTACATGAATACACTTTTCGTGATATGGCATTTGTTTAATTTTTGAGATATTGTTTTTAATATGATCCTTTTTTTATAGGATGAGGGTGACAAACGAGCACACAGTCCACCTGATGGTAAGTGGTTGCTGCGGCCCATAGACATCTACATCTATCCTCGTTTGCGAATTAAAATGCAGATGCGTTGTCACCCATGAGGACTAAGATGGAATGCCTCATTTCCAGTAAAAAAGGCCTCCGGCCACCTGCACTCACCAAGCGAAACGCAGAAGTAAACCTCTACTTCACGCTGGTATTCTGTGAGGTCGTGGTACCACCCCGGTTCGAGCCGGCCCATCCGTGCGACAGCAAATGTTGCCGCGTGGCTCTACTACTGTGTAAGTCCTAGTTTTACTTAAAAAATAAATTCAAAAATCTAGATATTTATTTTTTAAATATAAAGAATATATTATTATTATTGTGTATTGTTTACACACATTTTTATTACATTTTCAGTTTTTATTTATTTTTGTATATATTGAGGACCTAATTATTAAATAAAAAACCGGCCAAGTGCGAGTCGGACTCGCACACCGAGGGTTCCGAATAAATCCGTAGGTATATTCTTATTTAAGATTTGTACATGTTTTTATATAGAGAAAGAACAAATTTAAAAATAAATTAAACCATAATTTATATTATGTCTAAACTTTGATGGTCTGTGGCAAACCAAAAAGTTGGTAAAATTGTCCCTCGTAACTAAAAGGTAAGAACCTCTGCTTTAGTAGAAAGCTTCCGACACTACTAAAAGTTGTCGCTATGCTTGAAAATTGGTCGAGAGGATATAATTAATAAGGCGTCAAAATCATCACCATCGTTATCATTATTACAGTCTGTAAAAAGTCCGCTGCTGAGCTCAGGCCTTCTCCGGTACTCCGGTAATGAACCACCGGCATTCATCGTCACTCCATCTAGAAGGGGGAGGAGAGGCCTTCTGTTTTATCATTCCCAATGTTTTTTTCAAAAGTTTCAAAGTAATTTTAAATAAATCCTAAATTAACTACACAGTTTACTGTCACATTGAGTAACAGTTGTAGCTGCTTTGATATGGTAATAAGCGAAATTACGCAATTACCTGCTTGTACCTTAACCGGAAGTTTCCTCGCTATTACTGTCAGTTTAGTTGGTAACTTGTAATTTAAGACTTGTTTCGAAAATTGTTAGTGACACACATACGTTATGGTTGTATTATTGCAAAGAAAAATATAATAATATTTAATGGACAATGGGAAAAGGAAGATATAAAAAAAGAAATCGTTCAAGTGCCAGCTAATCTTTTGACTGTCTCCTTGTCTAGTTGTCTCGAGATCGAATATCGGGTTTTTATAAAGGTTTTCAGCTAAGAAATTTCCAGTAGAAGACCAGAGTCAGGAAGTTGGCAGTGTTTCACTCCCGTGCACAGGAGAACACGTAAAGACGTTGTTGGCCCGGTGCCCAATACCTCTCCGATCGTGTCGGTTACCGTCCCATCAGACTATGAAATTTAGAGAATAATGAGTGCACACAATTCTGCACTATAATCCTGCGCACATGGCTAGTCTTCGTAGAGATTGGCCGTTGTGACCGAACTTCGTACTGGAGGGTATTATAGTTGCACAATTAGTATCCCAAACAAACAACTATATATATATATATATATATATATATATATATATATATATATATATATATATATATATGCATGAGGCTTGACGTTGTTTAAGGGAAGCTTTAAATAGGTTTCGATCTTCTAGAAAGTTTATCACCTTTTCGATCATCATTTTTCATTCTTTACAGCTTATCAGTATACTGCTGAACTTAGACCTTCCCATATATTGCAGATATTAATTTTACCATAGTTGCCACTAGGCTATATGTTTTAAGCTTCTATCGCACATTAGCACATTATTCTCTTTGTATGTAAAAAATCACCCTTTAAGTTATTTGTATCGTAAAAGCAACTTGATTTCTTAGAGCTAACGACACCAGCTGGCGTGTTACACTCTCAACGCGAATGGATTTATTGCTTCCATGTTTATGTAAGCGTTGCGAGTACTCGGCGTCGCAGGGGCGAGGCGTCAGCGAATTTAAAACTTTCAGTCCACGAGGAGAAAAGTTAGCCAGGATTTACTTTGCCGTACTTTATTTATTCTTCCAACTGTACAGTCTGACTTCGCGCGAGAACAAATACGAAATTGTCCGATTTCGCACAGTCAATGTGTTTCACTACGAGGTTTACTGACTGCCTTTTCTATATAAATGTATATAAAGTTTAAAGGATATAATTATATCGTGTTTGAAATAGAAAAGTCATGCCACTAAAAATTCATGGGCGGCGGTCGACACTTACCATCAAATGAGCCACATGTTCCTTTGCCCACTCTTCTAAAAAAAAAAACAAACAAAAAGAATTTTTATTTCTCGCAAAAATTGTTCGAAAAAGATTTTAAATTGGCAATTTATTTTGTAGAAGTTATGGAATGATTTCATTGATCATAGGTAATTTTTTTAAATTTTGATAATCATAATTCCTATCTACTTACTTAAGACCTAAGACTTCCTAAGACTGTTTTATTTAAATTGAATTAAAATATATAGCCGTGTTAGCACAAGAGGCTAGGCACACGTCCTAAATTTTAATGTGTTTGCAAAATTCACCTCAAAAATAATCGTGCAATCACACTTTCAGCTATTTCTTTATTGCATGACCAACGACCAAAGAAAAAAAGGAAACACGACGAAATCTGCACGTTTGAGAATCTAAAAAGGTTTTCGTTCGTTCTTATCTGGCAGTCTTTTCTGCTCCTTAGAAATAGAAAGGTCTGTACCTAGTTTTAGGTCGTAACGTGCGGGCTATAACTTAATTTATTGCCATCCTCTTCTGTGAGATAGCGCATGTTTTACCACAGAATTGTGATTAAACGAAAGGAGAAAGGAATATGGACGTAATGGTAATAATAGAAATAAGTTTACTTACGTTTTTATTATAAACTAAAAGTATGTATTTATTAACTCTTTTTTTATTTAAATAAATTTTTAAGAAGAATAATTTAAAATTTATTTAAATTATTCTTCTTAAAAAGGCTTTAGAATAGAATGATTTTTATTCAATATAGATTATTACATAATTCTTATTGAACGTCATTTTCTTATTTACCAAGCAAGAAATCTGCGGGCCTCTTTTTAAAAATCATATTTCACTTTTTGTAAAGTGAAATATATTTTATATATATTTTTTTTTAGTAAGATTTTTAATACAACCAGCATGGTGGCGATGAACTCATTCCCAGGGATTATTTTAATTTATGTATTCTTTGAAATTATAATAACCCTTTATGTACAACTTTTCTTTAATTAAACATTTAAACTTGTTTATTGATAAATTTTGTACACTTTCTGGGATTTGTTGTAAAAGTATATACATTGCTCCATAAATTAACTACTAATTATTTGGAGTCTAGTAGCTGGTATTACGAGCTTGCTCGTTCCTAGTGTTCAAAGTATGAACATCTTTATTCCTATCAAAGCTATTTATATTTTCTATATGTACATACATTACATTTTCATAAATATATTGCGATACGTTAATATGTTTATTCCTTAAAATTTTTCTCAAAGGGACTCTTTACAATTTAAGTTATGAATCGCCCACCACACCAGTGTTTTTTTGATCGTGCAGGTAGATTATAAACATAAATTGCGACTAGATGTCTAGAGCCTGTAAAATTAATTGTTGGCCATACAAATACTTGTTCAGTGCGGCATTCGAACCCACGGCCTTCAGTACCGCAACTCAATGCTAAGCCACTGCGCCACGTAGCCGTCATAATTGGTAGTAAGGAATTCTCAATTAATCCTCAGGGTTTACAACGCGTTTGCATTTTGATTCATAATAGAGATTAGCATATCTTTTTACCACCTCATCAATTGTGTACTCGTTTGTCGCTTATTTTACCTCTATAAAAAGAAGTTTTTCCAAGAAGTACCAGCTGGGTGTATCAATCACGCTGACCAGGGTTAGTGTGGGTACAGAGCCTGTTCATGTTTCTACGAGTTTATGTGCTCTATTATTGTTATTATTGAACTAATAGCCTAATATTAGTATAATACCTATAATACTTTTTGTACATAATATCATTGGTGCATTGTAAATAATTTGTGGTTACGTACAATATTTTTTTATTTCCCAATTAAATTGTAAAATATCGATGTAAAATTAAAAATGTATTTAAATCTAATTTTTTTATTTTAATATTATTAAGGTGACAAAGAGCTAACGGTGTATCTGACAGATAGGGGCTACTGCAGTTATTGGAACCTGTTTTCAACTTAAAACAAAGAAGGCTTCAGGTGTGTTATTACTGCGTACTGAGATGTATAGGATAGAATAGAATATAATAATTTTTTATTCAATATAGATCACATGTGTAATTCTCATTGTACTTAATTTTTTACTTTACCACTGGTTCAAAAAATACCTCTGTCCTGGGAAGAACCAACAGAAAACCCAACGGGACTTTTTTTAACCTTTTTTGCCTAAAATCCTGTAATCTTATTAGATCTCTTGGGATCTTCCACACTGGAATATAGTTATGAGTGCACTGCTTCTTGACGGCAGAAATAGGTAGATGGTGCCAACCCAGACGGAACTCCTAGCTAAAAAGGAACCTACAACTTTGCACATATAAAAAAGTTTTTATATATTATCTTAATATCTATAATATATATATATATATATATATATATATATATATATATATATATATATATATATATATATATATATATATATAGATAGATAGCGCCATAAACCGACTTCAAAAGGACACGGTACTCAATTAGACTGTATGTTTTCTTTTTTTTATGTGTGTTACCTCATAACTTTTTTCTGGGTGAACCGATTTCGATGATTCTTTTTCATTTGAAAGCTGGTGCTTCACATGTGGTCCCATATAAATTTGATCAAGGTCTGACATATAGGTTTTGAGTTCTTCTTAATAATTTATATTGAAATCGGTTGTACAAAATTTTAATTTTAAATTTCTATCAAGATCTTTGATAAAAATCTGTCATTTAAAAAAGTAGCTCATAATAATTGTAGGAGAAATTGCATATTATAATGTTAATTTAACTTTCTTTTCTAAACAACATTTAAATTTACTTAATATATCTTGATAACCATTTCCATTCACTGAAAAGTCATCAGATCCCCAACTATTACGCCTGCCAAGATAATATTTATGGCGTTTGAAAAATAAATGTACGAGGATCGAAAAGTCAGGTAGGTACTAGTTGTATGTTGATGTAATTCAGTGGTAATTTATTTGCTATATTATTGCAATAAATATAAAAAAATACCTCGAAATAAAATTTTAGGACAATCAACCTTATAGGGAAGCTTATTATTAGATTTTAATATATATTTTATGATACATACATACATAGGCTACTTTTGACATAAAATATCTCAAAGAAGTTTTAATAGTGGTGGAGTTTTATATAAAAAAATATAACTTTCAATACATTATAATCCATAAAAGTTTGTTTATGACTATACATCTATTATTTTAATAATTAATAATACATCTAATGTTTAATAAAGGCGCCAAATTTAGTAAAAAAGGCCTTATATTAGAGTTACCTATACGAGTATGTACCTGCGATACATAATGACTGCACACGACACAATCTCTCTAATTGGTTTGTAACGTGTCATTTACTTCAATGCGATGTGAACTAAGTCGCGCTCTACTGGTTGGTAATAATCATATAATACTATAATACAGTAATATTACTAAGTAAATTACTAACCAGTAGCGCACGGCTGAACTTTCAACTGAAATTTTTTAGTTTATAAGAGCATGAAATAAATAATACATTACAAAAAATAATTAGGCAGATAGTGTGAATTCCGTGGTTATGACAGAATTATAGGTATTGAATGTTACTTGGGTATGGTACACATTAAGCTGAGCTTAAGCCTTTACATTGGCTTGATAATCGCCCCCTAGCTTATTCATAAATCGCTCTGTTTCATCACCCAAGAAAGAAAGGAATATACGTCTTTCTTTCTTTGTTTACGATGAAAGTTTAGTAACTTCATTGCGATTATTTTCAGCCGTGGTTTAGTGCGCGCTAGGCCTCCACTGAGTAATAATAGACTAATACAGGAAGACCTTAATGCCTCAGTATAACAAACCCAGTCCAATTTAAACCAGTTGAAATGTTGGCGGTAATAAAGTGCTAATTGCACCAAAGCGAAAACTAATTGCTTTCACATTCGGGTACAGAATTTCATTTGTGATTCTCGTAACGTAGTTACATATTTACCTTTATACTATTGCAATATTCACACAGAAGTAGGGAGTAATAAAATTGAATTTTTTGTAGGGTTCATACAAAATGCGGCAAAGTACAAACGTACTGGATTTGTTTGAACTTTTGATTACAAATATATTCCTACAAAATCCGAAAAATTGTTTAAAAAACTGATTTAATTAAGGTAGGTTTTTATTATTTAAAATTTTTACTTTCTTATTTCAATAAAAATACAATGATATTTATAAGATGATTTTTGATGGTCTATGTAATATATAAATGAATAATTTATACCACAAACATAGATAAAAAATTACGCATTAAAAATGAATATTAAATCAACGACTAATGATGTAACTTTATTAAATCTCAAAAACAAACAATATTAAATATTTCATATTAACAACAAATAATAATTATTTCACCATGAATTTAACAAGAAGAGAAATATATTACGAAATCAAAAGAAACATTATATCAACGTCTAAAGTTACTCATAAGCTCAACTACAACATTTAATAAGTAGGCGATCGCAGTACGTATGACGTAGGATGAGATTTAATATTGCTGCTCTAGAGAAATAAAGGAATTATTGTGAAAAACGAGGTGATTAAGTTGTATAAAGCTTTCCTACGAGGATTCATTCAAGAGACACTCTAAGACAGGACACAAAAGATTCTTTAGAAATATTATTAACATTATATTTACTCCCAGGCATGCGTGTGTAAGATGTGAGGGGAGAAACACACTTCTTTCTTCAATTGCCAATTTTACTCCACTCGATGAACTGTGTTGAACTGTGATTAACGAGGCTGTGGCGAACGATTGTTTAAAAAAATCATTGTAAACTATTTTTCGTTGTTGAAATATTTTATTTCAAAGACTTATATAATTGCGGCTTAGAGATATCAGAGCCGTAAAAGTTCTTAAAAATGAACTTTCTCAAGTCGTTATTAAAATTAAAAAATCTCTTAAAGAAGAGAGAGAAACGAGGTTGCTTACGCTTACAATATGATCATATCTATCTAAAAACACATAACTATAAAAGGTCTACCTAAATATTTTATGTTCGTTATAATATAATGAGCGAGAAAGATACGAAAGAAGAAAAACAATATTATTTTATTTTCACTTTAAAAAAACGTTATTATTTCGAATGTGTCCTTTTTATGAAATAATTGTAACACGATGTCTTCGATGTCGATTAAGCATTACTGTCCATTTTTTATATAGATATAGTACATTTTACAGTGATAGAATCTTATTTGAAATCTGTTTACATATATTTTAAATAATCCACTCTTTTATGGTCGTCTCCTATAATCTTCACATTAACGTACTATAGAAATTATGAATAATTATTATGCGTTACCGGTTAGGACCTTTTAAGGACGGCAATTATCGTTCGATTCATAGCTATGAAACCGCTGTACTCAAACGAATAAGTTATAATTGTTTAAAAATTTAATATTATTATAATAAAAACTTAACACCTTACGTCGAAACTTGGAAGTGAAATACCGATGGAGATAATATTTTTTTGTATAAATCTGATGTGACAAACGAGTTTAGAGCTCACCTGATGGTAAGTGTCTGTCGCAGCCTATGAACACCCAGAACTGACTTCAAATAATTTAAGTTGGAATGACTTCTAACCTAAAATTATACTGGATCTCTATAAACTTCAGACCGGAACACATTTTTGGCGGCGAAAAAGCAAGAGCATGGTACTCACCCAGACAACCTCCTGGACGAAATTTCTATTTTTTTTTTCTTTTTTTTTAAAAACGTTACCCCCACACTAGGATTTTCTCCCGTATCGTGGAGGCAGTTTACAAACACAAATTGCACAAGGACAAACATTCAGACCCGGAACAATTATTTGTAGGCCAAACAAATACTTGTTCCGTGCGGGATTCGAACCCGCGGCCCCCAGCGCAGCAATTCATTGCTAAGCCACTGCGCCACGGAGCTGTCTAGTAGTACAGGTGTTAATCCATAACTATGACCTAAGCTGTGACAAATTGCAACTCTCGACGTGAAAACACCTAAGAAAAACCTATATGATAGATGATAGAGGTGATTTAAAAAGTGTTTCGTTTTATAATTTTACACGGAATACTGAAAATTACTTTGGTTTGGTTCACGTAAACAGAGTTTTTATATTTTATACTCATCACATATTTATCATCACATATTTAACTTATTGCAAACTTTGCACAAACATTTGAGTCAGTCACACACTGTTACAGGTTGATTGAACATTGGGTTGAGGAAGTCACCCAAAACGGACAGCCGAAAGATTATGCGGCGAAAAACGTTCCCACTTATTGATTACGTTCAGGTGACCCTTTTGAACTCGGTTCGAATATGTCACGTTTGGCGAGCCCTTTTATAACTTATCTACGATCTTTTCGATCGAAGTAGTTTAAGAAGTAGAACTTAAATATTTTATTCAAAAGAAAAGATGGCGAAAATATATACCAAATATACGGTAGGAATTTCCGTAACCGTCTATAATACGACAAGTGGTTCGCCTCTAAACGAGGCGTTGGAGAGGGTCTTATTGACGGTGATGATTCCCTAGTGAGTAGTGTTGGGAGTAGTGGTGCTGGGTTTGGTGGTGGCAGTGATAGTGCACGAAATTGTGGGAGGGAGGGGTGTTCTTAGAGGAGATGGGATGATGCATACTCTAAAGTTGCAATCATATTATGGCAAGCGTAACTTATTAACAAACAAATAAATAAAAATTAGAAGCGAAAGTCACGGCAACAGGAAAAGTGAAGTAGAGCATGCTACAGCTATATTATTGCTATAGTTGCAGCACGAATGGGTCGGCTCGACCGGGAAAGGACCACACTCTCACAGAATACCAGCGTAAAATAGTAGCTGTGTTTCATATGGTGAGTGTAGAGAAACGGATACTCTTTTTAATGGAAACGGGGCATTCTATCATAGCCCTCAGGGTTGATAACGCATCTGCATTTTGATTCTTAATCGAGGATTAAGTGAGATATCTATGGGACAGAGCATCTACGCATAGATGATCTGAGATTTGTATTTTGGTATTCAGCCACAGCGTGGTTCTACCACATATTAATATAAGAATTTATCAACATAATAAACAGAGAATACAAATTGATTTTAAAGTAAATAAAGGATTATTGCACGGATGGGTCTGCTCCGGTCAATGACGGCTCGCCCTCAAATATTTATTCCGAGTTTGGGAGTTTGTACATGAGCAATTTATGTATGTACTCCACGGTACAGGAGAAATTCTAAGGTGAGGGTAACCTTTTTAATTTACTTATGTTCAAGTCAAGAGTAATAAATCACTACATATTTACATATTCAATACTTATCGAGTGGGACCTTAGTCATAATTTTACTGCGATAAAAAAATCAAATATAACTCATATTGGTTTATAGAATTAGAATGATGAACGAGCACACAGTCCCTTTGATGGTTAGTAGATGCTGTGGCCCTTAGACACCTACATCTATCCTCTATTAGATATCAAACAGATGCGTTGACCTTGAGGCTACTCATAGGACGATATTTGCCACGCTTGGCATGCAGGCAGCAGTTTTTAGGGGTTTGTCCGTCCGTCCGCAGTTTTACTTAGAGACCGTAGGTACAACAAAGCTATAATTTGAAAAAAAAAACTGTCAAAATTGTTCACTGTCAAAAGCTACGTATAAATTAACTTATTTTATTTTGTTATTTAGAGGTCAATTCTGGCTTATAAATTTCAATAAAAAGATCAGTAAATATATAAGAGAATAATTATAATAATTATTTTTTGATTTCAGACACAATACTCATTCATATAGGAAAATATTTCTGCTGCGTCGTTGTCAACCGTCGTTGTATTCTTATATGGGGCAAGATTATGTGCCTTCAAAAAAAAGATAACGGTATCCGTCCTATTGCCATTGGTTCTACATTTCGACGCTTAACTTCAAAATTAGCTTGCAGGCACATAATCTCTAACCTTAAGACCAAATTTCAGCCTACTCAACTAGGCTTTGGCACTAGAGGTGGCTGTGAGGCGGCGGTACATTCAGTGCGTACATTTTTAACAAACTCTGATGCAGATGTTCTTGTAAAGGTTGACCTAAGGAATGCTTTAGATAGGGTAACCTTGCTGAAAGAAGTGGCTAACAATACCCCCGAAATTTATCCTTACGTTTGGCAATGTTATAGTCAAAATACTGACTTGTTTTACGAAAACCATGTTATCGATTCTGCTGTCGGTGTTCAGAAGGGTGACCCATTAGTTCCAGCACTTTTCAGTTTAGGAATTCAACCCATTATTTCAAATTTGAAATCCAAGCTGAATGTCTGGTACCTGGACGATGGTACACTGGGAGGTAGAGCAGATGACGTCCTCAATGATCTTACTCATATTTTTCGAAATTTTAAAAATATGGGTCTTGAACCAAATAGCAATATATGTGAAATATTTTTTTCCAATAATTTATCTACTTCTCATGGCGACACTTTAATTCAAAATATCAATCATGCTTCTCCAGGAATAAAAACTGTCATTACGGAATCACTATACCTACTAGGTGCCCCGTTGTTTTTCGATAGTATTAAACCTGTTTTGTGCCGACTTCCAAAAAGGAGACGGTACTCAATTCGAGTGTATTTTTTTTTATGTGTGTTACCTCATAACTTTGTTAAATGTAAAATTTAAAATTTAAAATTTTGTACAGCCGACTTCAATATAAGCGACTTCAATATAGGTTATTTAAGAATAACTAAATAACCATTGGTCTGACCTTGATCAAATTTATATGGGACCACACGAGAACTATCAGATTTCATATAAAAAAAGAATCATCGAAATGGGTTCGCCCAGTACAAAGTTATGAGGTAACACACATAAAAAAATACACTCGAATTGAGTACCGTCTCCTTTTTGGAAGTCGGCACAAAACAGGTAATATACTAAAAATACTATCGAAAAACAACGAGGCATCTAGTAGGTATAGTGATTCCGTAATGACAGTTTTTATTCCTGGAGAAGCATGATTGATATTTTGAATTAAAGTGTCGCCATGAGAAGTAGATAAATTATTGGAAAAAAATATTTCACATATATTGCTATTTGGTTCAAGACCCATATTTTTAAAATTTCGAAAAATATGAGTAAGATCACTGAGGAAGTCATCTGCTCTACCTCCCAGTGTACCATCGTCCAGGTACCAGACATTCAGCTTGGATTTCAAATTTGAAATAATGGGTTGAATTCCTAAACTGAAAAGTGCTGGAACTAATGGGTCACCCTGCTGAACACCGACAGCAGAATCAATAACATGGTTTTAGTAAAACAAGTTAGTATTTTGACTATAACATTGCCAAACGTAAGGATAAATTTCGGGGTATTGTTAGCCACTTCTTTCAGCAAGGTTACCCTATCTAAAGCATTCCTTAGGTCAACCTTTACAAGAACATCTGCATCAGAGTTTGTTAAAAATGTACGCACTGAATGTACCGCCGCCTCACAGCCACCTCTAGTGCCAAAGCCTAGTTGAGTAGGCTGAAATTTGGTCTTAAGGTTAGAGATTATGTGCCTGCAAGCTAATTTTGAAGTTAAGCGTCGAAATGTAGAACCAATGGCAATAGGACGGATACCGTTATCTTTTTTTTGAAGGCACATAATCTTGCCCCATATAAGAATACAACGACGGTTGACAACGACGCAGCAGAAATATTTTCCTATATGAATGAGTATTGTGTCTGAAATCAAAAAATAATTATTATAATTATTCTCTTATATATTTACTGATCTTTTTATTGAAATTTATAAGCCAGAATTGACCTCTAAATAACAAAATAAAATAAGTTAATTTATACGTAGCTTTTGACAGTGAACAATTTTGACAGTTTTTTTTTTCAAATTATAGCTTTGTTGTACCTACGGTCTCTAAGTAAAACTGCGGACGGACGGACAAACCCCTAAAAACTGCTGCCTGCATGCCAAGCGTGGCAAATATCGTCCTATGAGTAGCCTCAAGGTCAACGCATCTGTTTGATATCTAATAGAGGATAGATGTAGGTGTCTAAGGGCCACAGCATCTACTAACCATCAAAGGGACTGTGTGCTCGTTCATCATTCTAATTCTATAAACCAATATGAGTTATATTTGATTTTTTTATCGCAGTAAAATTATGACTAAGGTCCCACTCGATAAGTATTGAATATGTAAATATGTAGTGATTTATTACTCTTGACTTGAACATAAGTAAATTAAAAAGGTTACCCTCACCTTAGAATTTCTCCTGTACCGTGGAGTACATACATAAATTGCTCATGTACAAACTCCCAAACTCGGAATAAATATTTGAGGGCGAGCCGTCATTGACCGGAGCAGACCCATCCGTGCAATAATCCTTTATTTACTTTAAAATCAATTTGTATTCTCTGTTTATTATGTTGATAAATTCTTATATTAATATGTGGTAGAACCACGCTGTGGCTGAATACCAAAATACAAATCTCAGATCATCTATGCGTAGATGCTCTGTCCCATAGATATCTCACTTAATCCTCGATTAAGAATCAAAATGCAGATGCGTTATCAACCCTGAGGGCTATGATAGAATGCCCCGTTTCCATTAAAAAGAGTATCCGTTTCTCTACACTCACCATATGAAACACAGCTACTATTTTACGCTGGTATTCTGTGAGAGTGTGGTCCTTTCCCGGTCGAGCCGACCCATTCGTGCTGCAACTATAGCAATAATATAGCTGTAGCATGCTCTACTTCACTTTTCCTGTTGCCGTGACTTTCGCTTCTAATTTTTATTTATTTGTTTGTTAATAAGTTACGCTTGCCATAATATGATTGCAACTTTAGAGTATCCATCATCCCATCTCCTCTAAGAACACCCCTCCCTCCCACAATTTCGTGCACTATCACTGCCACCACCAAGCCCAGCACCACTACTCCCAACACTACTCACTAGGAAACCATCACCGTCGATAAGACCCTCTCCAACGCCACGTTTAGAGGCGAACCACTTGTCGTATTATAGACGGTTACGGAAATTCCTACCGTATATTTGGTATACATTTTCGCCATCTTTTCCTTTGAATAAAATATTTAAGTTCTACTTTTTAAACTACTTCGATAGAAAAGATCGTAGATAAGTTATAAAAGGGCTCGCCAAACGTGACATATTCGAACCGAGTTCAAAAGGGTCACCTGAACGTAATCAATAAGTGGGAACGTTTTTCGCCGCGTAATCTTTCGGCTGTCCGTTTTGGGGGACCTCCTCAACCCAATGTTCAATCAACCTGTAACAGTGTGTGACTGACTCAAATGTTTGTGCAAAGTTTGCAATAAGTTAAATATGTGATGTTAAATATATGTGATGAGTATAAAATATTGGTAAATCCAATTGGGCATACCTTAAGCGCATTAAAAAAAATACGTATAACATGATTATACGGAATTAATAAAGTAGTTTAAATACATTTCGACAGCACTATCGGCTTCAACACCCTCGAAAACCATGAAAATGACACCCATGATGAAAAAATTGATACCTATTGCAGCCGCCATCTTGGATTTACATTTCGACAGCACTATCGGCTTCAACACTCTTGAAAACCATGAAAATGACACCCGAGATGAAAAAATTGGTACCAACTTTAGCCGCCATCTTGGATTTACATTTCGACAGCACTATCGGATTCAACACCCTCGAAAACCATGAAAATGACACCCAAGATGAAAAACTTAATATCTATTGCGCAGCCGCTACCTTGGATTTACATTTCGACAGCACTATCGGCATCAGCACCCCCGAAAACCATGAAAATGACACCACTAATGAAAAGCTTTATATCTATTGCAGCCGCCATCTTGGATTTACATTTCGAAAGCACTATCGGCTTCAATACCCTCAAAAACCATGAAAATGACACCCATGATGAAAAAATTGGTACCTACTTCAGCCGCAATCTTGGATTTACATTTCGACAGCACTATCGGCTTCAACACCCTCGAAACCCTTGAAAATGACACCCATGATGAAAAAATTGATACCCATTGCAGCCGCCACCATGGATTTACATTTCGACAACCCTATCGGCTTCAATTCTCTCGAAAACCATGAAAATGACACCCATGATGAAAAAATTGATACCTATTGCAGCCGCCATCTTGGATTTACATTTCGACAGCACTATCGGTTTCAACACCCTCGAAAACCATGAAAATGACACCCAAGATGAAAAAATTTATATATTTTGCAGCCGCCATCTTGGATTTACATTTTGACAGCACTATAGGCTTCAACACCCTCGAAAACCATGAAAATGACACCCATGATGAATAAATTGCTACCTAATTCAGCCGCCATCTTGGATTTACATTTCGACAGCACTATCAGCTTCAACACCCTCGAAAACCATGAAAATGACACCTATAATGAAAAATTTTATACCTATTGCAGCCTCCACCTTGGATTTACATTTCGACAGCACTATCGGCTTCAGCACCCTCGAAAACCATGAAAATGACACCCATGATGAAAAAATTGATACCTAATGCGGCCGCCATCTTGGATTTACATTTCGACAACCCTATCGGTTTCGACACCCTCGAAAAGCATGAAAATGTCACCCATGACAAAAAAATTATACTACTTACTTTTAGTACGTACTACTATTATTTATTCTGTGCTTTTAAATATTGTAATAAAAAAATCTCTTATTATTTTTATAATCAAGTATTTAAGAAATTTGGTTATTCGAATATTGTGTATTTGTACAGCGATCTTTTTGAGACGCTGCAAACAACCGAAACAATGTCCACTCACGACGGCGACTGAAGCCGAACTAAACTTAATACAAAGGTACTCTGTGAACTAAACTACTCTGTGGCTGTAGATCCCCATTTACAGAAACAATTTATATACGAGGCAACGAAATCAAAGAAAATTTCGCCATTGTGGAGCCGAAAAAAATGAATTATAGCTAAACAAAACAAAATTACACTGCCATTTACATTCAGTGGCTTCCCACATGATAGATGAAGAGATTAAAAAATAGATTGAGTTAAACAATTTATATTTTCAAAAGTTATAGTGTTTACAAGCCACAGGGACATGATAAATCCACACCATAAGCCACTAAAACCCCTTTTTTTATTTAAAAATAGCAATTAATCGATTTAAAAAAATTACTAATAAGTTCAACAATCATTTATCTTTCTAACAATGTGCTTTTTATATCATTTATATGTATAATATGATTGCTAGATACGATTTTATTCGATAAAATGTTGGAATTTTAATTTTTAGGCTATAGTAGAACATTACCTTGCGCTTTCGCTTAAGGTATGCAATATAAAAACTCTGTTTACGTGAAGCCGAGCCAAAGTAATTTTCAGTATTCCGTGTAAAATTATAAAACGAAACACTTTAAATCACCTCTATCACAGAGGTTTTTCTTTGGGTGTTTCACGTCGAGAGTTGCAATTTGTCACAGCTTAGGTCATCATTATGGATTAACACCTGTACTACTAGACGGCTCCGTGGCGCAGTGGCTTAGCAATGTGTTGCTGCGCTGGGAGCCGCGGGTTCGAATCCCGCACGGAACAAGTATTTGTATGGCCTACAAATAATTGTTCCGGGTCTGTATGTTTGTCCTTGTGCAATTTGTAATTGTAAACTGCCTTCACGATACAGGAGAAAATCCTAGTGTGGGGTAACGTTTTTAAAAAAAAAGTTAAAAAAAAAAGAAATTTCTTCCAGGAGTTTGTCTGGGAGAGTACCATCCTCTTGCTTTTTCGCCGCCAAAAATGTGTTCCAGTCTGAAGTTTATAGAGATCCAGAATAATTTTAGGTTAGAAGGCATTCCAACTTAAATTATAAGTCAGTTCTGGGTGTTCATAGGCTGCGACAGACACTTACCATTAGGTGAGCTCTAAATTCGTTTGTCACATCAGATTTATACAAAAAAATATTATCTGCATCGGTATTTCACTTTAAAGTTTCGACGTAAGGTGTTAAGTTTTTATTATAATAATATTAAATTTTTAAATAATTATAACTTATTCGTTGAGGTTTCATAGCTATGAATCGAACGATAATTGCCGTCCTTAAAAGGTCCTAACCGGTAACGCATAATAATTATTCATAATTTCTATAGTACGTTAATGTGAAGATTATAGGAGACGACCATAAAAGAGTGGATTATTTAAAATATATGTAAACAGATTTCAAATAAGATTCTATCACTGTAAAATGTACTATATTGATATAAAAAATCAACAGTAATGCTTAATCGATATCGAAGACATCGTGTTACAATTATTTCATAAAAAGGACACATTCGAAATGATAAAGTTTTTTTAAAGTGAAAATAAAATAATATTGTTTTTCTTCTTTCGTATCTTTCTCGCTCATTATATTATAACGAACATAAAATATTTAGGTAGACCTTTTATAGTTATGTGTTTTTAGATAGATATGATCATATTGTAAGAAGAGAGCGAAACGAGGTTGCTTACGAACCTCGTTTCGCTCTCTTCTTTAAGAGATTTTTCAATTTTAATAACGAGTTAAGAAAGTTCATTTTTAAGAACTTTCACGGCTCTGATATCTCTCCCGCAATTATATAACTCTTTGAAATAAAATATTTCAACAACGAAAAATAGTTTACAATGGTTTAGGGTTTTTGGTGTATCCAACAAATTTGGTTTTCCGTCAACAATCGTTCGCCAGAACCTCTTTAATCAACACCGTTCATCGAGTGGAGTAAAATTGGCAATTGAAGAAAGAAGTGTATTTCTCCTCTCACATCTTACACACACATGCCTGGGAGAAAATATAATGTTAATAATATTTCTAAAGAATCTTTTGTGTCCTGTCTTAGAGTGTCTCTTGAATGAATCCTCGTAGGAAAGCTTTATACAACTTAATCACCTCGTTTTTCACAATAATTCCTTTATTTCTCTAGAGCAGCAATATTAAATCTCCTACGTCATACGTACTGCGATCTCCTACTTATTACATGTTGTAGTTGAGCTTATGAGAAACTTTGGACGTTGATATAGTGTTTCTTTTGATTTCGTAATATATTTCTCTTCTTGTTAAATTCATGGCGAAATAATTATTATTTGTTGTTAATATGAAATATTTAATATTGTTTGTTTTTGAGATTTAATAAAGTTACATCATTAGTCGTTGATTTAATATTCATTTTTAATGCGTAATTTTTTATCTAAGTTTGTTGTATATATTATTCATTTATATACTACATAGACCATCAAAAATCATCTTATAAATATCATTGTATTTTTATTGAAATATATAATATATAAATAATAAAAACCTGCCTTAATTATATCAGTTTTTTTAAACTATTTTTCGGATTTTGTAGGAATATATTTGGTAATCAAAAGTTCAAACAAATCCAGTACGTTTGTACTTTGCCGCATTTTGTATGAACCCTACAAAAAATTCAATTTTATTACTCCCTACTTCTGTGTGAATATAACAATAGTATAAAGGTAAATATGTAACTACGTTACGAGAATCACAAATGAACTTCTGTACCCGAATGTGAAAGCAATTAGTTTTCGCTTTGGTGCAATTAGCACTTTATTACCGCCAACATTTCAACTGGTTTAAATTGGAATGGGTTTGTTATACTGAGGCATTAAGGTCTTCCTGTATTAGTCTATGATTACTCAGTGGAGGCCTAGCGCGCACTAAACCACGGCTGAAAATAATCGCAATGAAGTTACTAAACTTTCATCAGAAACAAAGAAAGAAAGATGTAGGTATATTCATTTCATTCTTGGGTGATGAAACAGGGTGGCTTAAGAATAAGTTAGGGGGCGATTATCAAGCCAATGTAAAGGCTTAAGCTCAGCCTAATGTGTACAATACGCGAGTAACCTTCAGTGCTTATAATTCTGTCATAACCACGGAAAGACACACGATCTGCCTAATTATTTTTTTTATAATGTATTATTTATTTCATGCTCTAAAAAACTAAAACATTCCAGTTGAAAGTTCAGCCACGTTACTGGTTAGTAATTTACTTAGTAATATTACTGTATTATAGTATTCTATGATTATTACCAACCAGTAGCGCGCGACTTAGTTCACATCGCATTGAAGTAAATGACACGTTACAAACCAATTAGAGAGATTGTGTCGTGTGCAGTCATTATTATGTATCGTAGGTACATACTCGTATAGGTAACTCTAAAATAAGGCCTTTTTTTACTAAATTTGGCGCCTTTATTAAACGTTAGAAGTATAATTAATTATTAAAATAATAGATGTATAGTCATAAACAAACTTTTATGGATTAAAATGTATTAAAAGTTATATTTTTTTGAAGTGAAAACTTCTTTAGCGGTGTTGTGCACTTTTTTGGAATGGGTAAAAAATATTAAACTCGCGTCAGGTCACGTGCCCGATCGAAAATTCGTAAGACGGACGGAGAGTAGACAGCCGGCGCGGCGTAGGAGAGGAAGTAAGTTAGGTTTAATTAATTTTCATTTATTAATTAATATAATTTTATTATTAAGATTAGGTTTCAATCGAGTCTACTGTACTGCTTGACGAAATTATTAATGTAGATAGATACATTTGTACTTACACATTATAGATGTAATATTTGTAACATGTTTATACTTTATAGCAATAACCTATATTTTCATAACATCACAATAAGCACATGTGCGGTGTAGGTTTACCAAACAAATAATTTCTAATGAAAATAAATGAAATAAGATAATAATAAATAATCTCCGCCATTCCAAAATATCAAAAATGCACAACGTTAAAATTCAATTTTTCACTTCTGCCGCCACTCCCGGAGTGCAACCCGTCGTTTTTTTTTATAAAACTCCACCGCTATTAAGACTTCTTTGAGATATTTTATACCAAAAGTAGCATATGTATGTATGTATCATAAAATATATATTAAAATCTAATAATAACTTTCCCTATAAGGTTGATTGTCCTAAAATTTTATTTCGAGATATTTTTTTTTATATTTATTGCAATAATATAGCAAATAAGCTACCACTGAATTACATCAACATACAACAGAAATTTCTAGTACCTACCTAACTTTTCGATCCTCGTATATTTATTTTTCAAACGCCATGAATATTATCTTGGCAGGCGTAATAGTTGGGGATCTGATGACTTTTCAGTAAATGGAAATGGTAATAAAGATATATTAAGTAAATTTAATTGTTGTTAAGAAAAGAAAGTTAAATTAACATTATAATATGCAATTTCTCCTATAATTCGTATGAACTACTTTTTTAAATGACAGATTTTTATCAAAGATCTTGAGAGAAATTTAAAATTAAAATTTGTACAACCGATTTCATTATAAATTATTAAGAAGAACTCAAAACCTATATGTCAGAACTTGATCAAATTTATATGGGACCACTTGTGAAGCACCAGCTTTCAAATGAAAATCATCATCGAAATTGGTTTACCCAGAAAAAAGTTATGAGGTAACACACATAAAAAAAGAAAACATACAGTATAATTGAGTACCGTGTCCTTTTGAAGTCGGTTTATGGCGCTATCATTTATAGATATTAAGATTATATATATAAACTTTTTTAAATGTGCAAAGTTGTAGGTTACTTTTTAGCTAGGAGTTCCGTCTGGGTTGGCACCATCTACCTATTTCTGCCGTCAAGAAGCAGTGCACTCATAACTATATTCCGGTGTGGGAGGCCCCAAGAGATCTAGTAAGATTACAGGATGTTAGGCAAAAAAGGTTAAAAAGTCCCGTTGGGTTTTTTGTTGGTTCTTCTCAGGACAGAGGTATTTTTTGAACCAGTGGTAAAGTAAAAAATTAAGTACAATGAGAATTACACATGTGATCTATATTGAATAAAAAATTATTATATTCTATTCTATCCTATACATCTCAGTACGCAGTAATAACACACCTGAAGCCTTCTTTGTTTTAAGTTGAAAACAGGTTCCAATAATTGCAGTAACCCCTAAATGTCAGATAACCGTTAGCTCTTTGTCACATTAATAATATTAAAATAAAAAATTAGATTTAAATACATTTTTAATTTTACACCGATACTTTACAATTTAATTGGGAAATAAAAAAATATTGGACGTAAGCACAAATTATTTACAATGCACCAATGATATTATGTACAAAAAGTATTATAGGTATTATACTAATATTAGGCTATTAGTTTAATAATAACAATAATAGAGCACATAAACTCATAAACATTTTCGGTAATAGAAACGAAAAAAAGGGTAGTAAATAGTAATTGATCGTACGATCTCCGGTAGTAACGGGCGGTGGGTTGCAAAGAGGAATACATTTTAATGTAAAAATACTTTCATTTTATTTACACACTTTCTGGTATATAAATTTCTGGTACATTTAAAAATAACGATTTAAGAATAAGGTCTGTCGGCTAGACAGGCCTTATTACCCGCAGGCACCTTAGTCGACAATACGAGATATGCGAGGCGGAAAAAACGTCCTTCTTAATAGCAGAACTGGACTTTTGTAATTTGAATTTCCAAAATTGTGTCTCGGTCTCATCACAATAAATGCGTAGTTAAAACACAAACGCCAAATTTAACCTAATAAATATTTAAAAAGTACTAACTATTGAAGCAATGCTATTCAACAGACTATACGGAGTTATTTTGTATTTACCGGCTATTATATTGTAGTAATTGTCATTAGTTTAGTAGAATATAATACTTTTTAATGTTCATTTTGGCATGGAGCTAGTCGGTGTTATAAAAGTATTTGCAACTAATATAATAAAATAAACAATTAATTATCGAGTATATCCGATACTTTTATTGCACAAAGCGATTCTGGACATTGTCATTTGCAGAGAAGGTTCAAAATAAGTAAAATGGTGAAGAAAAATTAATTAAACAAATCTCAAACATTCTGTCCTTTATATTTTTTATATTTAATGTATTATTTTAACTGATTGTAATTATGTTCAATCGGGTGTTTTAATAATACTTCCTGACAATTTTATCGCGTTTGTTGAATTGCTTGAGCAAATATTACGCGAATATTTTGACGTCTGAAGAAACATTGTAAACATTGGTAGTGACATATTCAAACATGCAAGATTTTATATTTGTCATGAAATGCGAGTGCTTTCCAATAGATTATTAAAAAAATTACACTAAATTTAGAATTTACTATTTAATTAAAAGCCACAATTAATTGTTGAAGAATAATAATTATAAAAATAAAACGTTAGGAATACGTAGTTTATGAAAAAAATATTATATCTTAAGTATCTATTAAAATGTTGATAAACGATTTGTTTATTTAGTTTTATCCTCCTGTACCAACGCTATCAAAATAGGTAAACATTTTGACAGCTCCTTAGAAGCTTTGTAATAAAAGTTACAATTTATAATTTGTCATTACGATTTATATTTTTTATTTGTATATATTATTATTTTTGCTCAATAAGAATTAAAAATTACAAACGGAATATTAAAAAAAATTATGTTTGCAAACTGCCTCTACTATACAGGAGAAAATTTTAGTGTGGGGGTAACGTTTTTTACAAATACTAAAAAAATGTCATGGAAAATGAGAGGCGTTGTTTTTTAATTTTTTTAAAGTTTTATTAACAAATATTTGGATGTATAGTTATATTTAGAATTTCCTAGTTTTATTAAACGGTTTTTACTATACAATTCGACAGTTAAGTCATTTTATTTTTTCAAATTTATATTGTATTATAACGTTTATTAGGTAAAACCTAGGCATAATCGTACAATGAAAACATAGTTATCGCTTCTCGATTTTTTTTAAAAAGTTTCTTGTAATGCAATTTTAGCGTCAATGATCTGAAAATGTGTAATTTATTGTTGATATATTTTCTTATTAGAATCTTAGAATATGGACTTCCGGATTTTTCAATCCACTTAAATTTAATTTGTTTTGGATGATTTACGCAGTTTTAAAGTAATTATGTTACGTCATTTAAAAATGCTGCATTCTAGTCCGTTCAGTAATCACGAATAAATTATTTTCTCTAACATCAAATTGGGCCACAATCAGTAGATATGTTTAATTAAAAATTAATGATTTTCCTGTTAAAATCGCCGTATCCAATTTGTGTAAATTTTTTATTCTTATATATTAATTAGGAAACCATCCAAATAAATACTAATTCAAAATATTTGGTAAAACCTTTCACTCTTTGAAAATATGTAACAAATTTTATATGTAGCGATAAAACCCTAGATGGTAAATCGTACTTTTAAGTAAATTGTAAAAAAATCATACATGTTATGTAACAAATTTCGATTTTCTTTGCGACGTGACGCGCGGTGTTGCACTACCCGCATGCTGAGAAAATAATAAATGTCTTATACAAAACGATTAGATAGGTAAAATATTTAAATCTTTCGCGGGCCATATTTAAGCTCTTGCGGACCACTGGTTGGGAATCACTGTTTTAGTGTAAAGCCTTTTCACTTTTACCTTGAAGACACCTAGATTGTGATCAGATGGAAAGACAAAGGCTGGCAAATTATTCCAGTTCTTTACTGTACTCATTACGTAAGATGAAGCAACCGGTTGGCTCGAATTCGTGGAATATCGACAGCAAAGAAGTGGAGACCCGCCAGCCGCCTGTTTGGCCAATGGTGGAAATGGGAGGAAGGAATTAAGGAATTACCTGCACACTCTTTCCGAAATACATCCTTAAAAATACCGAAAGGCTGGCTGCTTTGCATCTGTGCTCGAGGCTAACAAAAAACGTAGGATAGTAAAGGGTTAATTAAGATGATCTATCTATATAAGTACATTGTTATGTATCCCGTTAAATGAGATTTTTTTGTGAAGCACACAGTCTACCTGATGGTAAGTGGGTCTTTCATCCATATACATCTACATTTATTCTCAATTAAGTATCAAAATGCAGATGCGTTGACACTCCTGAAGACTGAGATGGTTATTTTACCTTGGTTAATGTATTTGTTCCAAATAATACTAAGTCTGAAATGATAGATTAATTACATAGCTGTTTACAAAGACAACCAAAATACATATGAAATACGTATGTTTTTTTATATAAGATAAGGGTGCCAAACGAGCACACGGTCCACCTGATGATAAGCGGTTGCGGTGACCAAAATACATCTAAATCTATCCTCAATAAAAAATTTAAATGCAGATGCGTTTTCACCCATGAGGACTGAGATGGAATGCTTCTTTTCCTGTAAAAAGGGTCTCCGGTTCTCTACACTCACCAGACGAAATGCAGCAGCATTAAGCTGCTATTTTACGCTGGTATTCTGTGAGAGCGTGGTCTTTCCCCGATCGAGGTGACCCATTCATGCTACAACTATGCAACTAATATAGATTTATCATGGCTCTACTACGTAAAAGTATTACGGTACTCACGGGTGACAACGCATCTGCATTTTGATTCATAATAGAGGATAAATGTAAATGTCCATGAGCCACAGCAACCACTTAACATCAGGTGGACTCTTCTATAAAAAAAAAAAACTCTTACGAAGCAAATGGGATGATATGGAAGTAGTGAATCTTCTTTTTTTTATAGGATAGGGTGACAAACGAGCACACAGTCCACCTGATGGTAAGTGGTTACTGTGGCCCATAGACATCCACATTTATCCTCGTTTGCGAATCAAAATGGAGATGCGTTGTCACCCGTGAGGACTAAGATGGAATGCCTCTTTTCCAGTAAAAAGGGTCTCCGGTTCTCTATACTCACCATACGAAACACAGCAATGTTAAGCTGCTATTTGACGCTGGTATTCTGTGAGAGCGTGGTCCTTCCCCGGTCGAGCCGACCCATTCGTGTTACAATTATGCTACTAATATAGCAGCAGCATGGCTCTACCACGTATAAATCTTATGTCGCCACTACACGTTCACTACCCTATAATTAATATAATTAAATCGAAACTCAAGCATATCACAGTACATAGTTCGTTCAGTGTAGATTATTGACCTTGACTTTACTTTGATAGTAAAATCAGAATAACGAATATAGTCCTACGGGATCAGTACTATGGACTGAAAATGAGTTGGCCATAGTGTTGTAGCCGATTATGAAATTGGATAATATGGGAGCCGTGGTGGCTCAAGGGCTAAGCACTAGCTGTAAATTTTATAGTACGCGAGCAACCCGGGTCCGATACCCGCCGGCACCACTGAAATTGTTAATTGCAATTTTAAGTGCTGATTTACCACGTGCTCGGCGCTGAAAGAAAACATCGAGAAGACCTGCATGTATAAGGAATAAGAAAAATATATTTCGAAGACGTGAAGTTCGCCAACACGCATTAGGGCAGCGCTGCGGACATTTTCTTGGCCTAAAGCCCTCTTAGAAATGAGAGGAGAGGAGAGTATTTTTAACTTTAATATTGTAGCTGTAAATAAAACTTAGGTTAATAAAATTAAAAATAAAAGTAAAAAAATAAACTTGTGATATGTTGCAAAGACCATGGTGATTAGGATTTATATTCTGTTGTTTTTAGATTTCAGTGCCTCAAAAGGTAAGGTGCAAAATCATACCCTTGTAGGTTTATGTTGTTGTCTGCCTGTCCGTATGTTCATCCGTATGTCAATACTATTTTTTATATTATTATTTAATTACAAACTTATATCAATTGGAGCATCGACCGTGATGTAGACTGATGCATGGGAGAAAACACTTTTCCACTGAAAAGTTAAGTTTATCCTTTCAATCCAACGTGGCTTTTTGTTAAAGCAATATTCGGTTTCTCTATCTACATAAATAATCAAGTTAATAGGAACCCCTAAGACGCGAGTCCTAATCACATTTGTCCGGTTTTTATATTATTATTCAATTTAAAAAAAAATATCACTCAAAGTCAAGTCGAGTAAAGTTGAAGTTAGTAAGCACTCTCCAATGTCAGTAAATCCTTTTGAGCATTATCCGGAGAAGGATTTGCCGTAATCAATACGCTTTGCAGACTTTGATCTTGTTCTTTATCGAAAGTTTAACATATTTACGATAGTTGTTCCATTATCCGTCAAAAACAATGAGATTTTACAAAAAGTTTTTTGTAAAATTTACAAGAGTAAAGTAGCGTTGGGTTTGCCACGTTACTGTTTTATACTTAACTATTACACAAGTGGTAAATTAGGTATAAAAATTGCAATTACGTATATCAATTCTTATGTATACTATGATAAAACTCTAATACGACGTGTGTCTGAACACGCATCACGTGATATGGTGATGTTATAAGAAGTAACTTAGGCTACTTTTATTTTAGGAAAAGAATTAAAGGTTTCAGGTAGAAGTTGCGGGGAACAGCTAGATTATTATAATTTAATGAAAAAAACTTTAGCTCATTCAAGGATCAACTTCAAAAAAAGAAGGTCACAGATGCGTTGTCACCTCATACAACCTGTAATTATACTGGCTGTTTCACCCTTCAGACAATAATACAACACTGGGTGTATTGCTACTTAGGCTTAATTTACATTGCGGCGATTTTTTGTAACGCAATTGTACATAGTAAAATGAATTTTATGTTAATTGTGTAACGATCAAACTAGATATAATATAAGAAATCGTGCGCCTTCCGTGGAGTTCTCGAGAATTCGCAGAAATAGAGTGGTACATATAGAAACAGACTGCAGGGTATAAAAAGTTAATGTGTCACCTGAATTTTGTGTATTATGAAATTTTAAATCAATTTCAATCCTGCAGTACGATTGTGTAACTCTGCTGGGAATTGCGGTAGGCTTCGTTTTGATTTCTTTTTATAGTATAGGGTGACAAACGAACACTCTCCACCTGATGGTAAGTGAATACTGTAATACTGTGGCCCATAGACATCTACAATTATTTTCAATTAAGAATCAAAATGCAGATGCCTTGTCACCCCTGAGGACTAAGATGGAATACCTTGTTTTTAGTAAAAAGGGTCTCCGGTTCTCTACACTCACCATACGAAACACATCAGCATTAAGCTTATATAACGGAATCTTTTTTAATGTAATTTTCACTTGTAGAAGGCCGATTGACTTGAAAATTTGCACTCGTATCAATGCCCGAAGATAATAGAATAATTTAATAAGTTTATCGTAGTAACCTGATCAGGATCGCTAGGAAAAACAAATATTATCAGGGTCATCATAGCTCATGATCAATGCGTTTAATTTTTTTTAAACTCTTATATTATATTATACTAATATGTTAAGATAGGTTACAAACTATTATCATAATGGTCTAGTCTATATTCTGAGATGTTAGTGCTGTTAGCTTTTTGGCTTTTACAGCTTCTACTACGTCAGGGTTTATATTTATATTATAGCTATATAGGGGATTCTCACAACGAAATGTTTGAAAGTTCCCACCAGAGTTGCACAATCGCACTACTATTTTACAATTTTTATATTCGGTACCGTGTGGTTGCGGTGTACGAGAATTTGAAATAAGTAAACAATTGTCCGACATACCCTCTCGCTCACAAAACAAAAAATTAACCATACGTTACAGTTATTTATAAAAGAGTAATACGTATAGTTTAACAATTTATATATTACTAGCAGTAAAGTAGTAATGGTACCATGTGGTTGCGATGTAAGAGAATTTGAAATAAGTAAACTATTTTCTGACATACCCTCTCGCTCACAAAACAAAAAATGAACCATGCGCAAAGATATATAAGTAAAGGTAGTATACCTATATATTTAAATCTCTTTGACCATGCGTTATCTTTATATATAAAAAGTACGTGTCACGTTGTTTGTCCGCGATGGACTCCTAAACTACTGAACTGATTTCAATGAAATTTTTGGTCAATGTGAAGTTTGGTCCAACTTAAAATATAGGATAGCTTACATCTCAATTTATAGTCGCAATACAATATTATTTTATTGAAAATTATTTCTCTATTATTTGACAGTTACAATTATCTGTTAGCTCCAAACGATTCTGTCAGATGACGATATCTGTTGACTGGATTGAGTAAATATTTAATAGATGGCGCTACGTTAAAAATACAAACGTTTAATATAAGCTACAATTTAGTAGTATAACCACCACGTGTTGCATTCAACAGATAGAACCGATTTCAAAAATATTTGCAGACTGTGTGCAGTTTGGTCCAACTTGAGGGATAGGATGGTTTTTATCTCGATAAGTGACCCTCAATTTTTTTATTGCTTATTTCAGGAATTTTTTTGGGAAAGCAAATGGTCGTTCGGAAAGGGCAGAACAACGTCTGCCAGGTCAGCTAGTAGTTATTTATAAAAGAGTTCTACTTTGTAGTAAACTAGACTCATTGTAGTTTTAAATAATGATAACCTTCTTTTGTTTATTACTATTTTTAATGCGCATCTGTTTAGTTGGTCAATGGAAAAGGAAAATTCCCTTTGGACCTTTCAGTTCGATCATCATAGATTCGATAAATAACGGTAATAACAATCTCATAGCGGCAGATAAGTGAATCATCTGGTGCGACATTTATAGAAAATCCTGTCCATTTCTCCATAGTAGGATAGACATTACATGTTGGACCATCAATTCCTTTAATGTTGTTGATATCGGATCACTTATCATCATGCGAGCTGACACTCGGGGTCTCCCTTGTCTTTAAAAGAAGTCCAGCAGTTGAATGTTACGGGCTGGCAAAGAAAGAACGAAGGCATGGAAGATATAATTCTAGTTAGAATTAAAATTAAAAAATTTAGAGCCTATCACGTCCCACTGCTGGGCACAGGCCTTCTTTCATTTCTAAGGGGTTTAGGGCAAGGAAATGTCCGCCGTGCTGCCCTAATGTGTGTTGGCGAACTTCACATGTCTTCGAAATTTTTATTTTATTTCTAAGCCATGCAGGTTTTGTTACGATGTTTTCCTTCACCGCCGGGTACGTGCTAAATCAGCACTTAAAATTGCAATTAACAATTTCATTGGCACCGGCGGGGATTGAACCCAGGTTGCTCGTGTACTGTGAAATTTACAGCGAGCGCTAACCGTGGTAGCTCAGATGGTTAGCGCTCGCTATATATACCAGCCTTATCTAGGGCATCGGAACCGGGAATTCCCGGTTTTCAGGGGTCATGAAAAGAACCGGTTCCGAAAATTTAAAACCGGGTTCTTTCGGTTCCTTCGGTTCCTTTACAAAATTTATTAAAAAGTATATCTCTGCAATGTAGTGTTATAAAAAACGTGATTTTTAATCATTTCTGTTATTTATGGCAAACAGTATGATTTTTAATGATATTTTATTTAATTTGTTTTAATGATTGTTATTTTTATCAATATAGTTTGATAAAAGGATCAGTAATCGATATCTATATTAATTTTTTTAAAATCTGGCGCTAAAATCTTTGCCTTCGCTCGACTCCTTGGTGTTACTTTAGGGTCAAAGCGAAGACGCAGGGATTATGAGGGAGTAAAGGGGGAACGGACGATCCACGTCACGTCGCGTCGTAAAGAAAAAGTATCCCTTGAAGAAACGCCAACAAAAGTCAACGAAGTCAAGATCTGCAGGAAGTTGAATTAAATGAATGCCCCGTAACAAATGAAGAGGAATTTAATAAAGAGTTGCCTAAAGCTGTTGATACTGCTACTGAATCGACAGATCAAGAAAATGACTTAATTACGTAGTGTGAGGGTTGAAATAGCTCTTTTTCAAAATGGTGGGCCAAGATAAGGGGGGTAGTACTTATCGTTAGCTTATAAACATTTCAAAACTATTTCGCCCACCAGTATAGAGACCCCGGAGCGTATATTTTCTTCAGCTGGCATAGTCTGTAATAGGCTGCGCTCGCCTTTGAGTGACAAAATTTTGGATGTATTAATTTTTCTGCGTTCTTTTTATTTAAGTAAAATTAAGAAGTAACTTTCAATTAAAACTATTTTTTTCATAAGTGAGCCGATTTATGTTTTGTTTTAATATAACAGTATCCGTACAATATATTTTATGATAGAATATTGTATTGTTATAATAGTATAGAATTTCTATTCTATATTATTTTATGTTGACTAATATTAAAATTTAAGTAATGTTAAATAACTGTTTATGTGCAATTGTAAAATGAATGTTCCTAGTTAGTGAGATGTTTTATTATTCTTTTATTTAATTAGAAAGAAAGTATTGCAAGTATAATTTAAATAATTACTTTTAAAAATACTTTATGTTAACCAAATAAAAAGAACTGATCATTTATAATATTTACATAGATTAAGTACTTACTAAGTATTCCATTATGACTCAGAAATGATTGTTATCAAAATATTTGAAAGGGCTTTAAAAATAATAAATAGCACCTACGATTTGCAATAAACTGTTTTATTTTTGAATATGTTTATAACATCGTTATTCACATTAAACGAAAGTAGCCTCCAACCTAAAAGAAAAAAAAAGAACAGCAAGAACCGAAATAACCGGGTACCCGGTTCCGTCAAATATTTGGAACCGAAAGAACCGGTTCCTGGAAAGGGTCCGGTTCTCGATGCCCTAGCCTTATCCAATATTTATTCATAACACAATATTTTAGTTAATGTGTATGGATTTATTGTATTTGTTCCAGTCTTTGACATTACATTTGACATAGGCCTTACAGTTGATGATAAAAATATGTGAAGTTACTGAAGAGTGTGTGTTTCAGTATCCCTGCAAGGTTTACAGCTTCGCTAGATTTAAAAAATTAAAAATAAAATCGAAAGTAATAATAATAAATAAGTAAAAGTAATAAATGTCCTCCAGCAGCAGCCCTTTAACAGAGAATAGCCATCTGTGTAGGACAGGATATAGTGTACGAGTGTGTGCGCAAGATCAGGTGTAAGATCTACGGCTTTATGTGATTTCCGAGACATAGGAGTGAAACACCGCTAACTTTCTGACTCAGAGTTGCTACTGAGAATTCTTGGTTCGACCCGGGACTCGAACCCGCGACCTCATGATCAGGAGTCGTGTTTACGACCACTAAGCTAACAAGGCAGTCAACTATGAAGTATGTTATAGAACTTTACTGTTTCAAAAATTTTAAATGTTAAGTGAATAAATAAACTAGTCCACGTTTTTAGAACATGGCGACCTTTTACCTGATTAAAAAGTTAAATTATGGCATATTTAGAACGCCTTTTGAAATAACCAGTCAGCTGTTCACAGGGAGCAACAAGTTGACAGTGAAGGCTTTAATTCAAATACGTAACTATGTAGACGAGGTCAATGGCTTATTTCTACACAAGGGCCTGCTATTATGATATAAACTTCATTGAATTGACAAAACGAAGGTTGTTAATAAATAAGACAAATAAACAAATTAAGAAATTCTTGATTCCATGTTTTGTAATGGTGGCTTTTTTGAGTATGATTATTTTATGCTTCAATACAAATCGTAAAAGTTGATTAAATTAGGTTTGGATTGATTTTCAATATGTTGACAAATCTGCTGTGATGCTTCTGACCAGACATTACAATAAATTCAATAAAGATAGCTAAAATATTAACATGAAACTGCTTTAAAATCAAGTAAGATGAGAACAAATGCAGATAAGACTTTTTCCGAGTTTGGTGAAAACTATGAAATAAATACGACATAATGAAATAGTTATTTAGATAATGATGTTAAATTAATATATACAATATTAAAAAAACTATAATAAAAAAAACTAAAACTAATAACTTAATTATCATACAGTTCTACTCCCCGTGGTATCGTGCCAAGAACGCTGGCTGCGTTTCCTCGCTGAATGGCTTATCATTATAATTTGGCTTTGAAAGAGAAAAGAACCAGCCTTCTTATCACCAGCAGCAACGACCAGTCGCGGATAGAGTTCCTTTAGGAACTTCACTTCGTAAACCCCACATGGACCCCACGGACCTTGTGTCTTAACAGACGAAATAATATGGCAGTTATCCATTCAAAAATTACTGTACCTAAATCTGCAAGATTGTGTTGGGGGAGTACTATTCGTAGGTATATCACTATTGTGCGGGTGTCGGCTATGTGATCTTCTTGCCCGTGTGTGCTAATTATACAAGCTAGTTGGCATTTTTTTTATATTAATTATAATATATTCTCGATAAACAAAAAATTAAAAAGGGCTGTTAAAGGAAAAAGCTATATTTGTGTGGGAAAATACAAGTTAAATAGATATATTACAGACAAGTTGGTTTCAAGGAGTAACCATTTTGATATCTTCATATAATGAAAAGTCAAGTTGACTCGACGTTGTGGCTTAGTGTTCTTTTGTCTTCCTAGTTTTCTTTTAAGTTTTTACACAGAAAAACAGATATAGAGAGAATGTCTTTAAGATACGATTAATTGTAATAATTTAATTATTAGTGTCCGACCGAAACAGGATTTTCAACCGAAACCGAAACCGAAAACGAACCTTCGGTCTGGGTGTCAGTTTCGGCCGAAACCGAAACCGAAACCGAACCTTATTTAGACATGTGCATTTTTTTATTGTATTTTGGAATCTGCTATATTTTGTATACATATATAGATAGATAATGCATGTTAATGAAAAACACTAACTTTAATAGTCATGCAGCAATATATCTATTTATTTTCAAGTAAAAATCAACAATTTAACGTTAAGAAATACTTTTTTAAGTCAATTTTGTAAAAAAGATCAACACTTACACCCATAAAAAGTTGCTCGCTAATTGAGAACATATTTTATTGTGTTCACAATATTGTTAATATTGTTCAATGAGAGCATTTATTTAATATATCACATTCACACACAATATACATACCTTAACAAAATTCCAGAAAATATACAAAACCTGCTCAAAGTTCAAAAACTAACTAACTAAGTTAGTATAAAAAGGGTTATTATAATATCAAGAAATTTATGGATGATAATAACCCCCCTATGGTGATCACAACCAAGCTATTTCTAATTTCTTTTTTGTTGTTAATTGTGTTACATATATGATTGTAACAGTGGCGTAGCTACGTGTGGGCGAAGTGGGACCTCGCCCACGGCCTCGCACTTAAAGGGGCCTCGCGAGACCCCCTAAAATGCGATGCCTCCAGACTTTACCACAGATAGCTAATTAATTTGATCACTTTTACCCTTGAAAAAGTGAAAGTGTGTTTGTTTGGGGCCTCGCAAGAAGCCCCCCTTAAAGCGACTGCGAGGCCTTTGAAACTACCTTCAAAGACCGTGATTGTTACATTGACGGAATACGAGACTTGTCAGGAATTAATAGATATCAGTACGTATGTCGTGTCAAACCATATTTGGTAGGATCTATTGGGTAAGATCCTTGGGGAACGACGAGCAGGTACGAGGGTAACACTTAAAGTTCTTAAAAAATCAAAAACTGAACAAACTAGCAAGTTAATTACTCTTATTATATCTTTTCAAAATAGTGTCCATATACATCTTTATTAAGAAGTTTTCTTTTATTTTCGGAAATAAATAAAAATTTATCGCAAAGTGCGAGGTCGGTGCTATAGGGCAGGTGACCCAGTAATTCCACGTCTGACGTTGCTAAGTAGTCGATTGTTTGCTTGGCATTGTGCGACGAGGTGTTGTCGTAGTGAAGGAGGATCCTACTGCGAAGTCGTTTCTCCCGAAGTTTTTCCAAGACAAATAGCAAACAATTGTTAGTGTAGCACTCTGCAGTAATTGTTTTTCAATCCGCTAAAACCATTGTTGCGTAATGACCTATCCTTCCGAAAAACGAGGCCACCATCCACCATTTTTTCTCCACGCTTCGACTTCTCTTTACATTATTTGGCATCTCCTCGGAAGGAAACACACTGACAGCAGACTGTCTCTTAGTTTCAGGATCATAACAATAAAAACAGCTTTCGTCACTTGTAAGTATATTTTTTTTATAGGATAAGGGTGACAAACGAGCACACAGTCCACCTGATGGTAAATGGTTGCTGTGGCCCATAGATATCTACATCTATCTTGTATTACGAATCAAAATGCAGATGCGTTGTCACCCGTGAGGACTAAGATGGAATGCCTCGTTTCCAGTAAAAAGGGTCTCCGGTTCTCTACACTCACCATACGAAACACAGCAGCGTTAAGCTGCTATTTTACGCTGGTATTCTGTGAGATCGTGGTCCTTCCCCGGTCGAGCCGACCCATTCGTGTTACAACCATAATATAGCTGCAGCATGGCTCTATCACGTATAAAACACAGCATTTGAGTCACCTCCATTAAATGTTTGAATCATTTCACGACACCAATCAACACGACGGAGTTTTTGGGCCTCTGTCTAGTTATGAGGTATCCACCGGGCACAAAGCTTCATGACTGCTAAATATTCATGGAGGATTTTGTGGATTTGACTCATACCGATGCCTTATCTTGTCCGAATCTGCTGATAAGTCACTTTTTGTCCGTCTCTATCACACGCCGCACAACACTGATGTTATCTTCAGTCGTCGCCTTAGAAGGCTGGCCCTCACGCAGATCATCAGTGAGTTTAGTGTGACCACGTTTAAACTCATTAAACCAGTTGTAAACAGTGGCACGAGATGGGACTGCATCGTGAAAGGCCAACCGAAGTCTATCATATCTTTTTTGTTGACTTAAATAACATCGAAATTCATAAAAAATCAGTGTACGAAAATTTTCTTGCGTTAAATTCATGCTGATGTGACACAGACAATTTTCAATTTGGCGCCAAATCGTAAACAAATGGTAAATTAATACACAATAATATTGGCAAAGAGTTCCATTTTGAAAATTTTGTATTTATTTTTTTATTATATCGTTTACAAGTGGCCAGTTCTAAAAACTTTCAGTGTCACCCTCGTATGTCATGTCAATGCATGGTAGGTAGGATAGATATATTAGGTAGACCCATAGAACGAAAGAAAAGGGGCCTCGCTGATGCAACTTCGCGCACGTTTATCTTAGTCCAGGCTACGCTTTTGATTGTAAGCTGTTATTTAAAAAAAAAGTCCCGCTGGGTTTCTTGCTGGTTCTTCCAAGGACAGAGGTTTTTTTTCGAACCAGTGGTAATTAAACAAAAGAGTGACTTTCAATAAGTATTATTTAAAATCTATATTGAATAAAAAAGATTCTGTTTCTGTTTCTGTATAATTATGAATAATATACGAATCACGAACTCATCCGAACGACGCACGATAATCCACGAACACTGAGGTTCGGCGTCGCCGAAGGTTCGGCAGGTTTTTTGCCGAAACCGAAACTTTTACCGAAACTAGATTTTTTGCCGAAACTTTGCCGAAACCGAAACCGAAACCGAATCTTCGGTCGGTCACTATTAATTATATTGATAAAACAGTAATACAACATTTCGAAAATCACACCAATTTTGATACAATTCACTCTACGTGATGAAACCTAAGTGTTTAAATGCTTCAATTTGTGGAACATAGTTCAATAATAAATTAAAAGCTGGTTGAACCCATCGGCCACTAAAATCAATTAATTTGTTCAGTATGAGCCGTTTAATGGCACGCGAATAGTAATTCAATTAGAATTGTGAGGGACTTATTAAGTTGTGGTTATTAATTTAAACTACAAGAAAACAATTACTGAAATATCGTTTACAGCTTTTGAAAAACAAGTGGTAAAATTAAAAATTTTGTACAATCGACTTCAATATAAATAGAAGGAGAACATCATCAATGTAATCGAAGTCAATTAAATATGCATTATTAAGGATAATTCAAAAACTGTTGGTCAAATTTTGATCAAATTTATATTAGACCACATGAGAAGCACCAGCTTTCAAATAAAAAAAGAATCTTCAAAATCGGTTCACCTAGAAAAAAGTTCTGAGGTAAAAGACAGTAAAAAAATTCTATCGAATTGAGAACCTCATTCTTTTTTGAAGTCGGATGAAAATAAGATTTTAGCATTTTTTAAGTTCATGGCACAAAATTTAAAAGTAACATAAGTTCTCGTAATTAAGGTAAATAATTACAGCGAAGAAGTTATTGCCTTATGAATGCCTACTGTCAAACTAAAATACGACATAATATAGACGAGCCTAGAAAATTCAGTTCCGTTTTTGCAAAAGGTTAATTTTGCAAATGGTCAAATGAAAGCTGAAGTGACCATGGGCCGACAATATACATCGAAAAACAGATAACCGATGAGAGGAAAAAGGTACCCAAGTAGCAATCTCATACCGGTAATCGAAGTATAGACCGGCTCCCTACAAATGGAATGAAGACCTGAAAAGATAATATGTAAGAAATCGATGGATACAGGTGGCTCAGGACTGTGCTTTATGGCATACCTTGTGGCAGGCCTATGTTCAGCAGTGGACTTGCCAAGGGCTGAATTGATGATGATGATGATGAAAGGGCAAATTATATAGGTTAATAGTTAAATAATAAGTTTTACGGTGCATTTTTTTACTCGAATGTGGTGAAGTCCAAAACTAAGGTAAAATTGTTAGTTTGTATGTTGTACGAGCGCGGCACTGAAAATTTCGGGAATCAAGGAAGTGACACAACATTACTATTTAAAAATGTATTTATTGCTTTTAGAAGTATTCTCCGCGAAATTTGACACATTTTTCCATACGATGGAACCAATCATTGAAGCAACCATTCCATTCGGAAGTTGGGGTCTCCAAAATGGCCGTTTTGTAGGCGTCCACAGCTACTTCAGGTGATGAAAATCTCTGTCCACGCAATTTATTCTTTATTTTAGGGAAAGTATAGAAATCATTAGGGCTTAGGTCGGGGCTGTACGGCGGATGGTCTGGAAGTCATAATAAATCATCGCTCTTCAATTTTCTCGAGTCAATTCCATTTTCTCAACGACTAAACAAGTTTGACAAAACCGAGAATCTTTTTTTAAATAAATAAATGGTATTCGATTTTTAAAACCAAGGAGTTTCCTATTAAAAAGATTTTAATATGACAGGAACAGTGGAAATATTCCATTCCCGATACTTTTAGTGCCTGTGTACGTATGTTATTAAGTCCGCCCGTAATTTAGATGTTGTAAAGGTATTTATGTATTGTAGTAGTTGACTTCGTTGATTAACTTTGGTCGAAGTTGAACTTACCAAGTAGGACCATTTGTCCTAGGTCCACTGACCTCTGTATGTACCTAGGTCTCTTAATTCCTAACTCGTCGACAACTTATTTGTTTGAGTGAAGTTGGCTGCAGTTGTCCATATCTATGGACTGCAGTAGTCACTTACCTTCTGCACTGTAAGTTTGTTTATTACTTCAGTTTCATTAAAAAAAACTGCACTGCTTTGAAGTTGGCTTCTGACGTGCATGGAGTGCGATAGCCACTTTCCATCAGGTGGACTGTGTAAGTTCGGAGTTCACTTCAGTTGATGAAAAAAAAAATAGTGGGACAAAAAGTGAATCAATATAATACTTAACAACGTATGTTAATGTATATAAAAAAATAAAGTACTTATATCTTTGTTCGAAAGAAGCGTTGTATTACTATTTGCATAACCATACAAGATATTTACAAAGTACAGAAAGGGCCAACCTTGGAAGAAAAGTATAATGACATCGATTAATGACGCACCGGAATCAAAAATTCTTTTGTCTTCCTCACCTTTTCAAGGATAATGCAGTGTTGTAGGATCCGATTACCTGTTCTGTTTAAGGTTCGAAAGGTCAAAATTATCATTAAACCATTTAACGCTCCTACAGAATTCGTAAACAGTAAACGATTATATTTTTTAATTTAACGTTATTCAATAAAATGTCATGTCATTTTTACACCTTCATCATTCTTTGATAATAACACTTATTAAGTCGTAATCAGAAAGTGAAAGGAATGTTAATGATACAATGTAGGTATTAATAAACCTAGCAAGCTAATAGCATAGCAAAGTGGCGAAGCAATCAGCTTTGTAGCGGTTTCTAACGGAAAAAAAATTCAAAATAGGAGGTTCAGATGCCTGGGTGATCAGTAATCGATTGCTGAAAACAGAATTTGAAAATTCAAAACCGTTCTCGAGATAATCGTGAGACAGACGGACAGACGGACGCACAGACGGACAGACGGACAGACGCACAGACATCGTGAAATCAATAAATGACTTCGCAAGCTTCGCCACTTAATAATTAAGTCGAAAATTCATTTTGTGTTACTTTCTTTTTTATTAATATAAATAAGACTAGATTGGCCAAAACTGGCACAAAATCGGATTTGCAACCGCAGTACTTTTATTATTTTCAGTTGTTATCAGGAATAAGCTGCCTGCTTCCCCTCTGTCACCTGAAGTAGTGGATATTATTACGCCTGGCACTTCACAACAAAAAATGCAGTGATCAATTTTGATCTGTGTGAACAATTAAAGTAAAAAAATATGTTAACACATTAATTTGTAACATTTAAAAGTTATATGAAACTGCCTGAAAATATTATTGCTAATTTTATCAGCTAGGAAAATATCTACATAGTTTAATTATTTACATAAAGTTTACACATAGTTCAATTATTTGTGGTGTGATGGCGAGGTAAGTTAATTCATCACTCCAACTTGTCGCCTAGGTCGGTTATTGGACAACATTATGATATTGTGGCTTGAGACGTAAGTATGATGAAATAAGCAATTCGTTGTCATGCCACGCCTAAAATACACGGACCGTGAACTGGAAGACTCTTCAAGAAGCGGCTTCAAATGTGTGGCAAGAGTTACTGATGACTTAAAAACTGCGATAACATGAAATTGTTTAAAAGTAAACTTAGGAATATATACAGTAAAATCTTTTTAATACGTACCTAATATGCACATTTTTTAATAGGATAAGGGTGACAAACGAACACACAGTCCACCTGATGGTAAGTGGTTGCTATGGCCCATAGACATCTACATCTATCCTCAAATATGAATCAAAATGCAGATGCGTTGTCACCCGTGAGGACTAAGATGGAATGCCGTTTCCAGAAAATAAGGCCTCCGGTTCTCTACACTCACCAAACGAAACAGCAGCGTTAAGCTGCTATTTTATGTTGGTATTCTGTGAGAGCGTGGTCCTTCCTCGGTCGAGCCGACCCATTCGTGCTACAACTATGCAAATTATATAGCTTTAGCATGGCTCTACCACGTAAAGTAATATAGCTTTAGCATCGCTCTACCACGTAAAGTAATATAGCTTTAGCATCGCTCTACCACGTAAAATTTGAACGCACATGTGAACAACCTTCCAACAATTAAGTTATATGTGATAATATTATCATAATATAATAATTACTTTGTATCTCATTATTAGTGAACCAGTGTATGTTCTTATCTTATATTATGAGAACTAAAATTCTTTAAATCGAAGTATGTACGAAGACCCTTTGCCCAGCTGTGGATTGTTTTAGTTTAAAGAAAAGGAATAATATGTGTTGCATGTATATATTATTTGAATTGAATTTCATCATAACAACAACTGCCCATAACTCACTCTCTGTTCTACCCACGGTTAGCTGGTACAGAATGCAATATACATATAGCATTAAGCTCGTCTTTTGTACCAATATTTGGTGCAATAAAGAATAAAATAAATAAATAACAATTACAAATTTAAACACAAAATTAAACAATACGTTCGTCCGGCTGTGTGGCGCAGTGACTTGTCATTGAGTTGCGGTACTGAAGGCCGGTTCGAATCCCGCACGGAACAATTACAAGTATAACCAATAAGTAATTGTTACGGGTCTGGATATTTTTCTTTTGTAATTTACGTATCACTGCTTCCACGATACAGAAGAAAATCTTAGTGTGTGTGTGGGGGGGGGGGGGGGTGTAATGTTTTCTTAAGTTTTCTTAATAATAATAAAATAATGCTACGCACTGGCATCTAATTCAGAGAATTTTGAAGCAGAGGGTGAGTGCTTCGTAGTGTTTCCGTGCGTGAAAAATCACGCACGCATCAGCAATAATTTTGTAGTCAGGTAGGCTTTTAGACACGATACTTTTAATTATAAGTTGTGTAAAATTTTGGGTAAATTACCTAAAATTGCTATTAATTATATCAGTAGTAAAATTTAACTACGAAATTTAAAAACATTGAACAAAAATAACTTATGTCCTCGCACTGGTGACACTGCACCCCATCACCAGATTATCGGATATGGGTTCAGTATCTTAGATTTAAAAATATATATGCATGTAGACGGTCACACAGCAAATTGCTTAGACCTTCTGCTCACTACCGAACCAGACAAATATGAAGTACAGGTTACCTCTTCTTTGGGTACACCTGATCTCTGTCTGGTGAAATCCGTATCGTCATATTATCCACCTGATTACGAGTCCCAAGGTGTTCGACCAATATGGCGATATAAGTCAGCTGATTGGGATGAGATGCGACACTTTTTTGCATCCTATCCTTGGAGGGAGGTCTGTTTCTCTTCTGCGCATCCGTCGAGCTGCGTGGTTGCGATAACGGCTGTGTTGCGTCAAGCTATGGATAATTTTATCCCCTTCTCTGACGCTCCCACCGGTAGCAAAGCTCTTCCATGATTTAACGCTGAATGCGCCCAAGCTGAAAAGCGCAAGCATTTAGCGTACCTATCCTGGGTGAAATTTAGGTTGCAAAAAAATACACCTTTTTTATTTTAGTAATAATAAGTACACGTGATTAATTTGGTTGCATTTTTGTTCGTAGTTTACAAGTACTTAACACTATGTTCTTTTATGAATACATTTTGGATACATTATATATTTGGAATTATTTTTTCCACGAATTTATCGATTTGTTTCACGCGGGAAAGGGAATAGAATATTATTTTAAAAATGAGTGACTTGTATATTTATCTTCAAAACTAAAGGTCAAACTCAATGTGTTACTATGCTGATTCACTAAACTATTGATTTTTATAATAATGTTCTCATACAATATTCTCATTTAAAGTATAATTATAACATAGAAAAAGTCTTAGAAATACTCTAAAATTAATGATTATGGTAGAGATATGATTAAAAGCACATTTAAATAAACGCAAATGGTGACAATTACAAAACCACTTCTTCGGGCATCTATCTATTAGAATTAGAATATATTAATATTAATTAAATAATGATTGCATTGAAACATTCAAAACAACTAATGTTGCGTTTGTTATTCTCTTGGAATACATATTAATAAGGTTGGAATAACATAATATGAAGCTGACGTTACTCAAAAGATATTTTTAGTGAGAAAAAACCGATTTCTATATTATGTTTGTAACACTCTCTCGATTTTGTTTGTTTTTTCGTTTGAAAGGTGTCTTAATTGAGAGTGTTCTCAGCTATGTTTCAAGAAAATCTGTTCAGCCGTTTGAAGTACATCAGCTATTTTTGTTTCGGGGTATTTTTAAATTTTAATTTAAGTTATCTCAAGTCTCGTTTCAGTAGATGTACAGTGTAAAGTTCGTGATTTTTTGCGGTGAGTTTTGTGTTTGTTACGGCTTTCGTAATGGAACGCCGCGGCGGACTAACCATCTCAGAGATGTACTGAAGACCCTCGCAGCGTCGGCATGCTAACGGCTAACGCCTCCCCCTTGGACACTACTGTCTCCACCCATCTTAAGTAAGGTAAGCTAGAAGATCACCAGCTCATTGACCCCGACGGAAACCTTACAGATGGTTACTAATCAGCTGATCATTCTCAGGGTACCTCATGAGCTAGCAGTTTATAATTGTTCCAGTATTTTGGAGAACAAGAAGGTGATAGCAATAGTCCGGTAGTTGGACGAATCTGAGCAGTTGCCTTTTATAGGGATCGGGTGCACCTAAGCTGTCTTTCATGAGTTTGGAACTACACTAAGGGAGTGAGTACCTGAAAAGACGCGTTAAAAACAGCGAAATCCGAAGCACACGTCTTTAGCACAATAGGAAGGACGCCCTTAGGGCCATTCGACTTGTTGACGACAAGGGAGAGGAGTGATTTGTGCAACGAGCGCTGGGTAAACAGCACATCCTGCATGGAGCACTAACACCGCGGGATGGATGGCGGCGTGTTTCCTCCGTCATTAAGAGTAGAGTTAGACGTATAGTGAGTGCCAAGCAGATCAGCTTTCTTCTTTGCGGCATGGGCCAGTGAGTCGTCCTCCTGAGACCTGAGGCTACTGCCTAATACGTCCCACAGCTGGGCACAGGTGACGACGATACGTCGTTATACTACGTTTGTCATGTTACAAGACCTGGGTATTTTTGCAACGGGCATTAATATTTTATTTTTTTTAATTGGTGAGTACCTATTCTAGGGTGATTTAAGATTATATTATTTAAATTTAAATAATATAATGTCGTATTTAAATTTACAGAATAAATAATAGTTTAAAATTATGTGACGTCCATCAATAATCTTGAAAATTTCAATCTATGCCTCGCTCTATACTAACATAATTTACACAGTGTATTTACAGAATATTATAATGGTACTTGTGTTCGGAAAATAAAAAGTATTTTTTATAAAATTAAAATGACAAAAGAACCTGATGGTAAGTGGCTACTGTAGTCCATGAACTCCAAATCAAACAAAGAAAGGGGTTGTTACTCGTATCTCTGAGGACTAAAATGAATGCTTCACAGCCTGAAATTATATCGGCTCTCTTTACCTTCAACACAGGAACATAGCACTGTTCTTATGTAACATAAGTAATAAGAGGATGGTACTCAGATGACACTTAGACAGAAAAGGAGTTCTAAAACCTAGTAAATTGTTTCATTTATGGGAACTATTCGGGGCCGATTGGGAAGTGAAACATAAAAAAATCTATAAGCATCGGCAGCGGTTGCTGTCGATGCCTTTGCGCACCTGCATCCCGGGTTTTTGCAAGTGCCCATTCATCCGGCCAGAAACTTTTATTATTTTCATAAATATATTTTTGTAAGTTATTATCTTAATTTTAATTTATTCCGCATATCCTGTTTTACGTGACAAATCATTACAAATTAAATTTTAAAAATAAGATCGATCTTTGCCGTATGTACTACTTTATATTTTTTAGTAAACGTGAGACAAAATGTTGCAATGTCGTTCAATGTCAATGACACACTTAACCGGATAACCGCAAAATATATAAAATAATCTACAACAAAGCGAAACTTTGCGGAAGTTCTTCGGGTTATTAACCTGTGCATATTATATCGCTATAGTGCCTTCTAGTTTTGTAATTATCTTTATTGTCTACATGCAGTTAGGGAAACTAGCTTATTAATTTACAAGCACAACTGTGGGGTAGATTATTAAATTAACCATTCAATGTAACTATGTCTAAATAAAAAAGGAATTTAAAGTAAATACGTGATTATTTGATCAATAATGCGACTGCCTTGTTGGTTATGGTTGGTATAGGTCTCGAGTGCGAATCCATGGTTATTTTATTGGTTGGCCAATAATTGGTTATTGTTTTTTTTTCGTTAAGTAATTCTCACTATAGTATTATAGTAGCCCGGAGTCTGAAAGTCGGCCGTTCCTCCTGCGCCTGATTTTTCTCTGGTCGAGTTGGATTGCAGACGCATTATAAGAGTGAAGGAAAAGAGAGTGCACTTGAGCTTGCGCATGCACTCGGACTCTATAATCCTGTTCTGCGCATATGGATAGTCTCGGCTAAGACTGGCTGTGCCTAAATTCGGTCTGGAGGACATTATTACTATTTGTAACTTTTTACCCGTCTATCCCAGAAGGAGGGCAATGTTTTTGAATGTATGTATGTAGGTATGTTTGTATATATGAATATCTATTTCTTTGACACAGTCTGGAGCCTAAGCGGCTCGGATTTATTTTAACACTAGTTGTTCCCCGCAACTTCGCCCGCGTGTAATTTAGGGTTTTAGTTATGTCTTTTTCTAACATATAAGTAGCCTAAGTTACTCCATATAACATCAGCTATCTGTCAGTGAAAGTTCCGTCAAAATCGGTCCAGCCGTTTCGGAGATTAGCCGGAACAAACAGACAGACAGACAAAAATTATAAAAATTGTGTTTTTGTTATAAGTACCGTATATATTTTCATATGCATTTAGTAAAAACTGATATTTTGACATTACAAACAGACACTTCAGTTTTATTTATTTGTATCGAAATAGATATGGTGTGTCGTAAAATTTGTCGTAGTTGTGGAAGTGATATTAGGGTATATACAATCGTTTTTTAAATTATAATTTTAATATCCATAGGGCTTGTTGAAACCAATTTACGCCTATTTCGGAATAATGAATATGTTAAGTCGAAATTTAGTTATTGATACAAGAATAAATGAAAGAAAATTGAAAATTATAACAATGCCAACCAATATAAAATAAAATATTTTGCTATAGATCCATACTCTATCTTAAATACGCACTAGAAACTAATTATCAGCTGTGTTTGTACGTAGATTGGATACCGTGAGTTTAGGACCAATTTTCCAATAAAAAATGTAGTGTCAGACTGGTCGTCAATATTAAATGTGACATTATATTGCATTATATTCGCTCCTTTAGTTGTGTTGCAAATAGCAAAGTTTTTTTTTGGAGTTTATGGCCTGGTATCTAGACCTTTAGGCCAAGTCTTGAGTATTTTTATTCGGTTTATTATAATTTCTTCATAGTTCACTGCTTCACAATATGTTGATGCGTCACTCTGTGCAGCCCTTGGGAGATTTTGACGGCAACTTGAGCCAGCAGGCAGCTGACAGTTGGCGATGGTATCTAAAGGCGCCTATGCAAACAAACAGCTTATCTTGAGAATCCATCACCATCAGAGCACTTGCTTCACAGTTCCCACTAATAGTTCACATGCGCAGACACTTAATACACAAAATCGCACCACTTTTATATATCAAAGTCCACTTCAAACCATTATTTAAACAATAATACAGGAGCAACAAACCGCCCCAGGTCAAGTTCCCGCCAAAACCCCTAGCAAAGTTTACGCTTGTGGCAAAGTTGCCCTCCCATTTTTCAATTTTTCACATAAACTTCAGAATATGTGTCCGGGTTGTCTAAAATCCTTGATTACGTACTTTACTCAATTTATATTTAAATCTTATCCCGAAAAGTTCTTAAGCATAAATTTAAAGTATATCAAACAAAAATACTCTGGTCTAAAATAAACATCAAATTGGTGCAATAATAAGCTTAAATTAATTATAGAATAGATAAAAAAACGCATGTCACAAAAAAACAAAAATCAAGTATTTGTTTTTTTTTTATTAGTCATCATCATTATTTTATTCCGTAAAAAAGGATGTCAGGTAAAAAAATAATTATTGTAATCAATCTAAATATTGTTTTACCACAATAGCAAAACATTAATAATCATTAAAAATTACACTGTTTTTTTGGCGCAAATTAATATCAATACACGAAGTTGAACTAATGAAAAGTCAATATTTACTACGTGGGTAGTAATAATATTATGAATACCCGACAGCGCAGTAAAAATAATATAGATTTCTCTTTTCTTTTCCTTCACTTTTGATAAAGATGATTTGACTGAAGACTCAATTGGTAAAATCGGTCTAATGGGTTGCTACGGTAAATTATACAAACGTGGTACAGTCACGCTGCAGCTATATTATGGTTGTAGCACGAATAGGTCGGCTGGACCGGGGTAGGACTACGCCCTCACGCTCCGTGTACTCGTTTGTCCCATATTCTATAGAAAATACATCGATACAAACATACATACATATAATGCCAAGTACAGAACCCTTTCTTTAAATATTCGTAATTGGTTAAAAAATAAGTAGAAAGAAAAAAGACAACCCTTGGTTGTAGCAAAACATTGCAAAGTAACCGTCACATCGTGGCATCACTAGTATGGTAACTTTGCCAGTTAGTTTTATAGATAAATATTAAAACCAACATGTTACAAGCTATATATTACAATTTGATAACCATTAATATTACGTTACTACAAAAATATAGATTCAGCATTTCAAACAAAATCAACAAAAGTTCTGGAGCACTGAACAATGAGGTTATTTCGCCGGCGCAATTCCGCGTTCAAATAAAATACCAAAATTAACTCTCATGTTGCACATCGAACGCAATGCTGTCAGATAGTTATTGTATTTTCATTCAAAAAATGGCATAGCTCGAAAAAGGTTATTTCCTTGTTAATCGTAATTTTTGTATCAGTACACCCCTGATAGCAAAGTTAACTTCCATTGGTAAAGTTGCCAGACTTGACTGTAAAGCCGCGTATCCACCAAAAATGTTGTCAATAGTTATGTTTCCAATTGTTTCCAACAAGCGTCTCCACCGAGGGAACAAATTTTGGCAACAAGCGTATTCCTTTGATGCTGCCGCCGATAATGGAAACAAGTTTTGTTGGCAACTGTTGTGTTGGCAACAAAACTTTGGTGGAGACGCAGCTTAATATCAAAGTCTAGATTGAACAAAATCTTTTATAAATACTATATATCTTTGAATAATATTTAGTTAGTCCGTAAATGTCCACGTTTGGGCCTCCCCAATTACAGGGAAGAATTGACATAATCGCTACGATCGGCAGCTGTATTGTCTGTTTTCTAACAACCTTTATATTAAAATCTCCAGGTTAAGTGAAAAATTAAATGAAGCATGATTATATCAGGCATGATTTTCCAGGAATACCCACTTGTTTTCATCACATTTTATAGTCGATATATTGAATGTCATAAAATTTTCAGTATTGATTTTTTAATATAAATATTAATATTGTAATTATTTGTTACTTGTTCTTATTTTATTAGTGTTACTTGATGCACTATAAACGTATAGTACCTAATTATTAAATTGTCTTAAAGGATATCTACGTAACAACTGCCCCTTTATACACATAGTAGGTAAATGTGCAGCTGTGTTATCATTAGAATTAGAGTAGCTTAAATCTTGAGCCACCCCAATTCCGCGAACTTGCATGCACACAGTACATTTCGACCCAATCCAAATACTGGCCAGTATTGAAGCGGGTTATAGCTAAGCTACTGTCATGCGTTAAAAAATAAAATTGAAGACCCATATAATAACAGTAATAAAATATGCCTAAAACAAATTATTCGTTATGAAAGATAAGTACAAAAGTAACAAGTAGTGTAATTTTCTCGGTACTGTAGTACAAATTTAAATTTAGAGAATGCAAATAGAAGTTGACTGTATGATTTAATATTAAAACATATTTTTTCACTAAATGTAAGTAATTTTTTCCTTTTTTTTAGAAAGACGTTGCCCCCACACCAAGATTTTCTCCTGTATCGTGGAGGCAGTTTACAAAAACAAATTGCACAAGGACAAACATTCAGACTCGGAACAATTATTCGTAGGCCATACATATACTTGTTCCGTGCGGGATTCGAACCGGCGGCCCCCAGCGCAGCAACTCATTGCTAAGCCACTGGGCCACGGAGCCGTCATTTTACCGTTATTATTTATTTTATGTATATTTTATGTAATCATTATTTATTAAGGTTTGTAACACACTAATTATATTTTTACTAGCTGGCTAGGCAGATGTTGTTCTGCACTTTCCGACGACCCTTCCTATAAAAAATCCTCACGCAATAAAAAATATTGAGGGTGATTTATCAGTATAAAAACTGTTCTATCTGTCAAGTTGAACCAAACGGCACATAAAGTGCAAAATTTAATTGAAATCAGTTCAGTAGTTTAGGAGTTAATTGCGGACGAGCAATTCGTCACGTAATTTTTATATTTCCGACGATCCTTTCTATAAAAAGTTCTTACGCAATAAAAAATATTGAGGGTCAGTTATCGGGATAAAAACTATTCTATCTCTCAAGTTGGACCAAACGGCACACAGAGTGCAAAATTTAATTGAAATCAGTTCAGTAGTTTAGGAGTTAATTGCGGACGAGCAATTCGTCACGTAATTTTTATATTTCCGACGACCCTTCCTAAAAAAAAATCCTTAAGCAATAAAAAAATATTGAGGGTCACTTATCGAGATAAAAACTATTTTATTTCTCAAATTAGACCAAACGGCACACAGAGTGCAATATTTAAATTAAATCAGTTCAGAAATTTAGTTTAGTAGTTAATTGCGGACGAACAATTCGTCACGTAATTTTGATATACAAAACATATTTTGTTATTTTAAAAAAAATATGTCAAGGATCTTTTATTTAACATAATAGGTACGTTAGATTTCCTAGTTTATCATCTATGTCCAGCAAAAGTGTAACGTGGGTGATAATGAATGATAATCATTAATAAAACCGTAAATGCCTTTCTTAATTCTTACCTTTATGCATGCTGACAGTAAATCCAATGTCTTCGAACAGTATATGCACAGGCGGTCGCTTAGCCATACGATTAAGTGCCTTGAGAGTAGAACCAGCCCTTTCTAACGCCGCAGGAGTCCATTGATTTTCAGTAGTGTTCAATTCCAATGGGTTAGGGTTACTGGAAGGCGACGCAGTGTGAGCTAGCGTAGCCCCAACGATCGCTTTCCGTACCAAAGGAATATTCGACATTATTTCGCACAGTCAATTTGTCTGTCAAAATATTTATAAAACAATTTCAAAGTTAAATTTTAAAAGATAAACGTTATTAAAATAATTTTTAATATCGAATTCCAGTTTATCGCGCGTCCATACTTGCGCAGGAGACGCGGCAAGCAAGCAACACGCTCACTGAGTCCAAAACTCGCGAGCCTACTAAAATATTATCATGGAGGTGGTTCCTCTTCATGTTGTGTTGATTACGTCGGTAGAAGATAGCGTATAGTAATTAATAAAAACTGTCATTGTAGTTCTTTTAAACGGCTTTTTTTTAAATTGAGTAGTTTCAGATTGCATTACACTGCAATGCTATTGTAGATATTTTAAAGGATTTTAAAATAAGATTGCTATAGTTTTTTATGTTATAGTATTTTACAATTACTTTGATTTATTAAGAAAATTTTGTATGATTACTTAAATGCATCCTTTTATAGGATAGGGATGACAAACGAGCACACAGTCCACCTGATGGTAAGTGGTTGCTGCGGCCCATAGACATCGACATCTATTCTCGATTACGAATCAAAATGCAGATGCGTTGTCACCTGTGAGGACTAAGATGTAATGCCTCATTTCCAGTAAAAAAAGGTCTCCAGTTCTCTACACACACCGTATGAAACACGTTAAGCTGCTATTTTACGTTGGTATTCTGTGAGAGCGTGGTCCTTCCTCGGTCGAGCCGACCCATTCGTGCTACAACTATACCTACTACTAATATAGCTGCAGCATATTAGCTGGTTCTGCCACGTAAAAGCCTTTCTAATTATTATTTATAAATATTTTGCTGATCATTTTTATACATAAAACCATCATCATCACCATCATTATAACCTATTAAAAGTGTACTGTTGAACATAGGCCCCATAGATTGCCTCATTGCCTTATAGCAGGCGCGTTGGTAACCGCAGATTTTTTATTTCTGTTTTTCTCTGTCACCTCTTACGAAGTACATATGTCTAGTAAGAGATGGGCATTAACGTTACTTTAACAATGACAATAGGTTTCTTCTGCAAATGGTTTCTAATAGCCATGTAATATTACTTATAACTATTATTGTTTTGTGTGTTTAGCTAGTGTGTTACCTCAAAAAAATTCTATTTTCACTATATTATATTCGATAATTCCTTCTTTATTTGAAAGCTTCTCATGTGGTCCCATATAAATTTGATCAAGGTCTGATCAATAGTTTTTGAGTTATCCTTAATAACATATATTGAAGTCAGTTGTACAAATTGTTTAATTTTAAATTATTTATTTTAAAGTCCGTTGAAAATATATTATAGCTTCTGATAAATGGCGGAACATACATCTTGTTTACAACAGGCATAAAATAGCCGGACTGGTCTTTTTAATCTTCCATCTTTCTGCTAAGCGTGACGTTTAAGACAAATTTTCCCAACAACGAGAGAAGCCCATTGACGGTATGTGCTTTTTTTGAGAGATTTATCCATACTTATGACTGAGCGGACTGGTTGAGAAACGCAGAGCCAATAATATCGCACTGGTATGGGTGCCTCATTTAAAATCTGTGGAGCTTGGTTTCTGCACATTACGATGGATTTTTTACAGTCGATCGGTTGCTGTATACTTATTCGTTGAGCTTACCATCTGTATGGTGTACCGGTGAGATAGGTATTTGTAAAAAAGTTATATTTCTCCTTATTTCCTACATGCCTATTACGATGCATGAGGGTAATATTGTCACTTTAAACTTTGCCACCCTATTAAATCAAAATTAGGAGCGGGCCAGAGACAAACACACAAAGTTGTATACTATAACTAATATATTAAGAAAAAAATAGCTAACAAGCTTTGGCTATCATTAGGACCACTTCGAAAAATCAACTTAAAAAAAATTTAATGACCACCATCACCATATTAACTATAATGCCCTTTTGACCTTTTATAATTAATCTGATTGACTGATGGAGAGCTATTGTATCACTGAGCCATCTATGCAAACCAGGCTGTAGTTTTTGAGTTATAAGAAAATGACCAAATTGCCCTCTCGTATAGATCAAGAGCCCGTCAATACCAGATTACCAGACCTACCTTATTTTATAAAAGCTGAAAATTTCTCAGCGCATTCCCCTAACATAGGTGGGAATGATGAGCTACTATGAAATTTGGATTATCTTGACTTTGGCAGGTAACAGGTAGCAAAGATGTATAAAATAGCAACATAAATTTATCAAAGTATAAAGCGAATTTTCTTATATTTTCTTCAGAATAATATTAGAAATCACGTCATCCGTTTCCAGATACTTAGTATCGTGGAAACCCCTTGCCAGACACCATTAAATTTTAATCAATTGTAACTGTACTTACATTATAGTATAAAAGCTGAATTTTTTATATGTTACTTTTTATTTATTTATAGCTGCCCAGAGAGAGGTTGTTCTTCCCTCTTCGACGACCCTTCATAAAAAAATACTTAAATTCGTAATAAAAAAATATTAAGTGTAACTTATGAAGATAAAAACTATCCTATCTCTCAAGTTGGACCAGACTGCACAGATGTGCAAAATTTCATTGAAATCAGTTCAGTAGTTTAGGAGTTCATAGCGGACAAACAACGTGACACGTAATTTTTATATATAAAGATTAGGAAGCTAACATGATATTATACAAAAATGTTTAAACAAACAATTTATTATTCTAATGTTAAGTACATAATCATACTTAAAGGCTGTTAAAGTAAGAATAATAAGTAACGTACACTGAAGTTGAAAAACGAAAAAAAAGGTAACAAAAGAACTTATTACGATACATTAAGAAGAAAAAAAGACCAAAAAATACAACTCTTAATTAGGTGATCTTAATTTTCTTACAAAAATATTTTTTAATTTTATTTTTAAAAATGGTAAAAGATTCGTTAAATATGTCAAGATCAGCTAATTTAGATATTACATTACAAGTTTTTAAAGTTCTATTAATTGGAGCTGATAATCCGACGTTTGTTTTACAATATCTAGTTTTAAATAAACTATAACATCTTATTTTAGAATTAGGTCTAGGAATAACATATGATATTTTACCTACAAGATTTTCTGAGCTAATTTTATTGTTAAAGATTTTGTGTAACAAGCATAAGTCTATAAGCACTCTTCGATCCTTTAATGAAATCAAATTACAAGTCTTTATAAGTCGATGTAAGTTAATTGCCAATGTATGTTGTTATTATTAAAATAAAGGTACTTACGGAATTTCTTTTGCATTCGTTCTAACCTATTTATATGTGTTATATGGATAAAAGAGTTAAAAAGTTTTAGTCACCCGTTTAATTAATCCTAATAGTTTCAATGAATTTTTCATAACTTAATCTATATGCTTAGTGAAACTTATTTTACAATAAATTAAAATACCCAAATCACGAATAACATTTGTCTTTATTATGACATTGCCACTAATATTATATTCATTATAAATCGGATGGATTTTTTATTATTTCACGGTTAAAAATTACGTTATTAAGCTCGCACCAGGAGACTAGCATATTTATATCATCTTGAGGTAAATTTTATAAAGAAATTAAAACCGTTAATGATGTATTCATTAACAGTTTTAATCTATTTATAAAATTTAATTTACGCCACTGTTTAGAAAACAATTTACAACATCATTTATAAAAAAAATTGATAGGGTTGGTTCCAAGTGTGGGCCCTGTGGTATACTTGAATGTGCTATAAATGCCTCAGATTGAAGACCATTAAATATTATTTAATTATTAATACAGCTTTCTGTTGTGCAAGTAAGAAAGCGCCCATTTTAAAAAGGAGCTGTGGAATTTTTTATAAGTATAGAATGATTCACGACGTCAAACACTTTTGAGAAGTCTATAGGTATAAATTGCGTCAAATTGAATGTTATTGTCCACAGACATGCATAAATTATCAATATATTCACGAAGGTTAGACGCAGTGGACTTTTCTCTCAAAAATCCATGCTGCCTATCAGTGAGTATTGATTTCATGTGCCAATTTATAACTGGACAGATAATAGTCTCAAACACCTTTGGGCACACGGACAGTATCGATATGGGCCTGAATTTTGTTGTACCAGTTCTATTTCCGCTTTTAAAAACAGGCACCACTCTGGCCTCCTTGCAAGCGCTTGGAAAATATCCCTCTTTCAAGAAAGCGTTATATTATATGATACTGAAAGGGCGCGTCACCTGCATCCATTGACTTCAAGCATCTTTTACCAGGTCGTTACTCTATCTAGAGGAATACCGCTGTATACTTCGCTTACCGGTGGAGGTAAGTAAAGAGGCTGTCTGCTCGAGAACCTTTTTCCCCCCATCGGATGTCAGGTCTTCGAGCTATAACTTATATAAAGACACTAGCGATAATTTCTGAATCTCGACAAAAACAACACACACAACGACTTCAGTCACATACACACGGACAGAAAAATTATATATATAAAAATTAAACGCACTTTTCCACACAACATATCTAATTGTTTTTTGCATTGCCTTCCTTGATCTTTACTTCTTTTGTCTTGCCTATCACGGATATCTATGCATAAAAGAACAAAGCAATTTTTGGCACACAATTTTCAATTCCTGTCCAATACATTCCATTGCGTCGTAACACGAATGGACATTGAACTTGCTCATTATCTCTTTGCTTTTAATTTTGATGTTTTTATGGAATTCATTTGCATTTACTTTCAAGAAAAATTTACTAATACTTTTATTTATTGTTTGTACTCGTATTTGACAAAGACATTAATTGGCATGGACATTGGCTGTACAATAACTTATTTACCAATTTTAAGATTTATTTGTTGTTTTTTCCGACTACTTCAGAAACCTGGAGGATAATGTTTAAGGTAAACCTACCTATATAATTTGAATTATGTATTTATTTATTTAATTTTAGATGTTGTATATAACACCTTAAAGTGGTACGTACTTAATGCCTTATGGAATTCTCTTTCAGTGAATCTGGAGCTTGGTGAAATATTGTGATAAGTGATTATAACTTTTAACAAAAAGTAAAAACCGACTTCTAATTGCTAAACAAGAAGTTATGTATTTGCTACCCTTAGTTTTTCTCCAAATTTATATGGGACCAGCCTTGAAGTATAATTAAAAAGAAAAGAATATTTAATAAAAAAGAATCACTAAAATCGGTTCCTAATCTACCAAGATATCATAATATGAAATTCCTTAAAAATAGTCCAATATGTAACTTTTTCCCCTATTTTCCACCCTTGGGGGCAAAAGACTTTCTTCAAAATTTAATGGGACCAACCTTGAGCCTTTTTAATAAAAAAAAGATTATTTAAATTGGGTCACAATCTGCGAAGATATTGCGTGGCGTACATACAAGAAAAGAATACACTCGAATTGAGATCCTCCTCCTTTTTGAAGTCAGTTAATAAAAAGAACAAGAAGAACGTATGTATAATATATTTATGTACAAATTTCTGACCGTAAAACATCCGGCTGCACTCCTTTTGCAATCTTTATTTTTCTTTGGATAAATCGTATCCTAGTGTAAACTAGGCTTTTATCCTCTATCGTGGAGGCGTTTTACATACACAATAAAACATGAACTAACACCCAGATCCGGATCCAGTCACGCTTGGTAGGCGGATCAACTATCGCAGTATTAGACATTTTGTACCTGTTAAGCTGCTCCTTGTAGCTGATATGGATATTTTATGTATAAACGATATGACCAAACCTCCATTTGTTGGAAGCTTGACTTTAACGAGTCTACGAGAGTAGCCCTTCACAAGTCTACTGCTGAACATAGGCCTCAACCAAAGAATGCCACAAAGCACGGTCCTTAACCACCTGCATCTATCGACTTCTTGCATATGTTACCAGGTCGTCACTCCATCTACTGGGGAGAAGCCCTACACTTCGCCTGCCGGTACGAGGCTGCCACTCGAGAACCTTTTTTCCCCATTGGTTGTCGGTTCTTCGAGCTATGGCCGGTCCATTGCCACTTCAGCTTACTAATCCGTTGGGCTATGTCGGTCACTCTGGTTCTACTGCGGATACCCTTATTTACTTCCTACCTAGTCACCTGTTTGGGTTTTCTGACGCTCGAACCATACTGCTGTTATTACTGCACGGGTGTACCTAGGAATATTTTTAATATGGGCAAAACAAAAATAGCATGCTAAGTAAACAACTAAAATTATACATACGTATATACATAGGGTTACGCCTGTGTAATCCAGTGTAATAATAAGAAGGTAGGGAGAGTATAAAGAGCTACTCGGACCAAGTTTAGGTAAAATTTTTCGGTTTAGATGAAAAATTGTGAATGAATTGAGTGGCAAATGTGGCATCGCTTAAACAATCACAAAGTTTCATCTTCACAACAGTTCGCAGTAGTAGTTGCATAGAAGATGGGTGACAGCATCTTCCTGAACTCAAAATAAAATAACTGCGGTTGGCAACCCGCTTGCCAAGCGTGGCAACCATTGCAACATCCCCCCTATGAGGCAATCTATGGGGGAGGCCTATAGCAGATGACTTTTCGGTCAGATGGATGGAGCAGATCGCTAACTGCCAATCGCTACAACTGTTGATAAATTAATTTACACGAGCGTTTTTTTTATTTATTTATTTATTTATTTATTATATGGACAACAAAACAGATGACAATCAAAATACATTAAAATATAATATAAATATAACAGTTTTGTGCTAGATTGTTATCCTAAATATGTTGACACATCATTTTTATATGAAACTCAGGAGATCAACTCTACGCTTTGCAATCTTTATGACATACATAAGTACATTAAACAAAAAATAAAAATATACGAATAAGAAATTTAAAACCTATGTGATATGGGAATGATATTAAACAAAAAATAAAAATATACAAATAAGAAATCCAAAATCTATATGATATGGGAATGAGTGTGCATAAGTGTATATTGTTTCACTGCTCTTTTGAATATCCTGGATCTTGGGTCAAAAACATCCATGCCGGAGTTTTTCATGGATATCTCGTTGTAAAGTCGACACATTCTTATTATCGGGTTATAAAAGGAAGTATTATTCTTATAAGTCTGCAGGTAAAATGTCTTGCTAGCAATTCGGGGATTGCGCTTTGTAGTTAAGTTCAATTTACTTAAGAGGTAATCGGAATCAATCTTATTATGGAGAATTTTATGTAAATATATAAGGTCATATTCCTTGCGGCGAATAAATAAGGAGGTCATTTTAAATTTGTCGAGTAATTCACTATAACTAACTAAATTACGAGCAAACCCACATTTGTAGCTAAGTATTCTAAGAGTTCTTCTTTGGACGCTTTCTATACTATCTGAATGGATCGTGTAGCAGGGAGACCAAATGATACAAGCATATTCAAGAATGCTACGGACAAGACTATAATAAACGGTCAGGAAGCTTTTTATAGAATAAGGGTGACAAACGAGCACACAGTCCACCTGATGGTAAGTGGTTGCTACGGCCCATAGACATCTACATCTATCGTCTATTATAAATCAAAATGCAGATGCGTTGTCACCCGTGAGGACTAAGATGGAATGCCTCATTTCCAGTAAAAAGGGTCTCCGGTGTAGAGAACACTCACCATACGAAACACAACAGCATTAAGCTGCTATTTTACGCTGGTATTCTGTGAGAGCGTGGTCCTTCCCCGGTCGAGCCAACGCATTCGTGCTACAACTATACTACTAATATAGCTGCAACATGGATCTACCACGTTTCTCCAAGTTGGATGAAATTGTCATAGTTAATGATGGCAATACTAGATATTATTTCGCTCTTTTATTGATGACTTTCGGGTCTTATTTTTATCTTGGAACACAGATCTTAACAGTGGTAGAGCCACGCGGCAGCTTTTGCTGTCGCACGGATGGGTCGGCTCGAACCGGGGTGGTACCACGACCTCACAGAAAACCAGCGTGAAGTAGAGATTTACCTCTGCGTTTCGCTTGGTGAGTGCAGGTGGCCGGAGGCCCTTTTTACTGGAAATGAGGCATTCCATCTTAGTCCTCACGGGTGACAATGCATCTACATTTTGATTTGTAATAGAGGATAGATGTAGATTTCTATGGGCCGCAGGAACCACTTACCATCAGGTGGACTGTGTGCTCGTTTGTCACCCTTATCCTATAAAAAAAAAAAAAAAAAAACTAAAATATTCTGCAAGAGTAAATAAACCACGAGAGAAAAACTTATTGGAAAACCGGATACAGTGCCTTGAGTAGTTTATTCGGATACTCACAAAAGTGAACAGAGCGTTGACCCAGTTAAAGTGCCTTTGAATGCTGTCACGCAGTAAATTTGTTGCTTTCGCGAAATGTCTCTCAAAAACACAGTTGTTTTGTATAAAAGCCCTACGAAACCGGAGTCGAAACACTTTCGAAAACCTTTTAGACAGTATTTACATTACTATGAGACTCCGGAGAAAATTTTGGAAAATGGTTTTCATAAGCAGTTATAAAAATATATGGAGTCTTTATTTTTTATTCAGTGAGTCTATATTTATAATCTTTATTGTGACTGTATCGTGTAACTTCTGGACGAATAAACTGAATAAGGTCAAATTTACATAATAAAAATATATTTATTCTGTAAAAAGTATTAAGGTGTAATAACTCTACAATCACCAACACTCCCAAATGTGGGAAGTGTGGGCAAATTGGCTGCGACTTATTGCGGGTTTTGGATGATTGTCCATGTGTTTTTAATGTATTTAATTTTGTGTAAACGCCGCGTCGCCACGATACAGAAGAAAGTCTTATCTTTGCAGTTATCGGTAATGGTGAATTTCTTTTGTATATTTTTCTATTTCCATTTTAGCCTGATTTTAACGAGTATTTTAATTTTAAGTCTTATTATTTAATTATTCATTTATTTTAACTTTAACTCCCCTATACTATTTAATGTTGAAATTTGTATTAAAATATTTTATTATCAATTGTATTTGGACTATTAATGTAATGTAGAAACAAAAAATAAAGCCAAAACTGCTTATTTAACCGAGGAAGAAATGTGGTTTAGAACGCGGTAGCGCCACGCTTCAGCTATATTATGGTTGTAGCATGAATGGGTCTGCTCGACCGGGGAAGGACCACGCTCTCACAGAATACTAGCATAAAATAGCAGGTTAATGTTACCGTGTTTCGTATGATGAGTGTAGAGAAACGGAAACCCTTTTTGCTGGAAACGAGGCATTTCATCTTAGTCCTCGGGGTTGATAACGCTTCTGCATTTTGATTCTCAATCGAGAATAGATGTAGATGTCTATGGCTACAGTATTCACTTAATATCTGGTGGATTCTTTGCTCGTTTAACACCCTTATTACCAAATTTCGTCACAAAGGAAAACTCCGAATACAGTTCCATAAGGCTATTTACCTAATGATTAAATGAATTTTTTTTAAGCTTAGCTTAAAATTTTCATATTAATCAATACGAAAATGCATGTCGGATAAATTTTGGCAGAAGTACCTATTCAATTATTTTAATGAAACATTTCGATAAGCTTTTACCAAAAAGTACATATTGAATAATATTCAAATAAAATTGTCTTAATTGTGTATTAGTTACAATGAAGAGATTTATTTTCAAATGGCAATACATGATTATAAATGTATTACAAAATAATAGGGTATTTTACACCATGTAAAAAAAAATCAAAGAATATATATTTATGATAGATTTTGTAAAAAATAAACGAGAAATATTGATTTCTATTTATAGAAAAGCATTATAAATTTTATATTTCAACTTAAAGAATATTTTTTTTACCTGTGCTTCAAATCTGCAAAACGATGTCCGCCATGTTAGATAGCGTCGTGACGTTACAAGGTCAAAGAACTAGGTTATGTGCTGTGTACTAACTAGTTAATTTGGAAATTTTTCAAGTTAAGTATTACTTCGCTTTTACCGCTAATGTTATAGATATTATAATATAAGCTCACAAAGGGCGGGACAGACGAGCGATTAATCTAATCCATTACAAAATTTGACTTGCAATAGGTACCTATCATGTCATTATGTTTTGTTTTGATTAATCGATAGTTAAATATAAGTCATACTTACATCAAAGTAATCTTCACAGAAGTATAGTTTAGATTTTGTAGACAATGCCTTTGGTTTTCTTCTTGCAGGTTTTAATCAATTATTTCTCATATTTAAATCAGTTGGCACTTTTATTCATAACTACCCCGGTGTTCTTATGCTCGTATTTTGCAATCAGGCACAACACAACAATGATATACATGATAATTCATTATTAAACATTCAAAAGTATCTTATTCCTTTGCAAAATTGTCAAAATTCTAGGACAGTGACGTCACGAGTTGAACAGTATGGCGGCTAGCGTTTTCACGCGAAAATTTAAAACGATAGATTAAAAGTAATTTTTATGTCACTATTTGGTTTTAAAAAAATTATATAAAAATTATAGTGGTTCATTATTACTCTAGGATTCATTTAAAACATTTTTTGAAAATGGGTGTAATACAAATTATGATATCAAATTTTATCTTATTTTAGCATCGAATCAAAATATGGTGAAGTTTAGAATAAAGTAATAAGAAAATTCAATCTGGTAATGTTAAGAAAAAGCTAATAGTCGTTTAATAATTGGATTATATTAAAAGAGTTATCATCAGAATTAGCTGAAAATATGGGACCTTATAAATTCCTTATATAAATAAAAAATGTGAAATTGCATTTATACATATAAAAACAATTACGATCGAAAATTACCTTCTCCTATTTAAAGTCGATTTAAAATAGGAAACTACGCGTACTTTGGGTACGTTTTATTCGAAGAAACTGACTTAGAGTGTCGATGTTTCCTGTATAATGTCAACACTGACGAAATTAAAATTAACGAAAATATTTATATTATAATATATATTAAGTCTTAAATGAGAAAAGATCCAAATGGATGTCGAGGAATGAATAATCCAAGCAATAACCGCATCTGACGATATTGATATGTTAGTCAATATAAATGATGGTTCATACATTTGTTTTGCTTTTTGACTTTTTTCATTTCTTATGTTTACATTATTTAATAATAAAATATTATACATTATATTATGATTTTAGGGAAACTAATGCCCCCCCGAACGGGTTCCCGCCTTGTCGTGGCGGGGGGGCTTAGTAGCCGTGGCTTGGTCACCCACGGTGAACAAAGAGGAACCCCTTGGCTGGCCCGTGGTGTAGGGCCGGCCCGAGGTGGCCACTCCGAGTAGGCTTGACGAGCCCACTTCGGATGTGTGTCGGTGGGCTGCTGCGAGAGGGGTGTCCTCCCCACCCCTACCTCTGCAGCCGGGGTGGAGTCGCGGAGGAAGAGGAGTGTTGGTATGGCGATGCGCCACTCGCCCTATCCTCCGCGACTCAAACGGGGCCGCACCGTTGATGCGGTGGTGGTGGGGCTGCGGGGGGAGAGGAGTGCCGGTATTGCGAGGCGCTGCTCTCCCTACCCTCCGCAGCCGAATTTTGGTTGGCGGCGGAGCCATGGACCAGATCCGCCGCTGGGGTCGGGAAGGCTGGTGCTCCTGAGTGCTAGTTTTTCCTGGCCCCATGGCCTTCGCGCATCGGACACGGGGGCGTCCGTTGCGCATGTGAAATTGGAGGCCGAGGAGGAGGGCGCGCCATGTGTTCTGGTGCGCCTTACCGGAGAAGGAGATGGGGGAGGAGTGTTCCTCTCCCGAGGAGGGGCCGCCATGGGGCGGCCAGCGCAGGTGGGGCCGCGGAAGTGTGCGAAAGCGTTCCCGTGGCCCTGCCAATATGCGACTAGGGTGGAACACCATGGGGTTTTAGTCGGTGCGAGTCCGACATAACCCGTCCTTGCCCCCGCGAGGCGGGTATGCGTAGGCATTTCCCCATGTAAAAAAAAAGGGAAACCAATGCAATGCAGATCATTTTAAGAGGATTTAGAGAAACATTTTGGCTATAGTGTTTTCAAGCGTATTACGGGTAACCCATTGTAAATTCACTTCTCAACGCAAACATGCAACATAGATAGACACGAAATACTACTCTAAGCTTATCACATTTCTAAACTTCCAGCAATATATATCGTAAAAGTGAAATAAAGTCTAATTCTTCTTTAGTAGCTGACTGCCATTAGTGTCTTTAAAAGACATTTTTTTTATTTAAAATACAAATAAATTGAAATATTATTACAAATGGGTATAGTTTTAAAAATGTGACAAGGACTTTATACCTACAAAAATCCGTCATTAAGTTATAAGGTTGCACGGTCAAAGCCAAGAAACTCTTATAACTTCGTTCTGAACTTAATGTTCACAGCATTCAAGTTTCTTCAGTTAGTTCCTGTGCTATTAGGATATAACTGAATACATGAAATGAAATGAAGTTACGTGATAAGCTACGCTATAGCTATGCAAACTATACAAGTACATATTTGCAGCTTGAATGGCTTGACTCAACCGAGGGAGGACCACGCTCTGACAGAATCCCAGCATCATACTGTAGAATAATACTGTTGTGCTTCGTATAGTGATTGCAGAGAACCGAATACCCTTTTTTATTGGTAACGCATCTGCGTTTTGATTCTTAATCGAGGATAGATATAGATGCCTGTGGACCATAGCATAGCACTTACCATCAGGTGCCACTATGTGCTCGTTTTTCACCTTTATTCTATAAAATAACCATTGGAAACAATGTGGTCGCTCCTGTGATGGTTCCATTATAATTGTATAAATCTCTTTTTTTTTTTAATTGGATAAGGGTGACAAACGTGCTCGTTTGTCACCCATGTAGCACGAATGGGTCGGCTCGACCGGGGAAGGACCACGCTCTCACAGAATACCAGCGTAAAATAGCAGCTTAACGCTACTGTGTTTCGTATGGTGAGTGTAGAGAACCGGAGACCCTTTTTACTGAAAAAGAGGCATTCTATCTTAATCCTCACGGGTGACAACGCATCTGCATTTTAATTCGCCAACGAAGATTGATGTAGATGTCTATGGGCCACAGCAACTGCTTACCATCAGGTGGACTGTATGCTCGTTTGTCACCCTTATTCTATAAAAAAATGTAGTCAAAGTCAATTAAACGCATTATTAAGGATAACTCTAAAACTAGTGGTCAGATATTTATCAAATTTATATGGGACCGCTTGAGAAGCATCAAGCTTTCAAATAAAAAATAATCATCAAAATCAGTACACCAAGAAAAAAGTTCTTAACACAACATAAAAATATAGTCGAAAAATACGTCCTCCTTTTTTTGAAGTCGGTTAAATCATTGACTAACACGTAAACAACAACAACATTGATAAGAGTTCTATTTCAAAAGCAACTTCTTGAATAAATTACTATTTAAATAAACTTTTAAATTATTACCAAAGTGTTTCTTATAGAGTATACTTTTCGCATTAGAACCAAATTTTAAGATAAGAAAATTAATTTTAATATAGTATAACAACTCAATAACAAATAAATTACTAACTTATTACAAAAGGACTTCTTAATTATGTTAATTAATTCAAGACTTACGTATAAGTCTCATATTTATTGTAACAAGGGATGCTTATTATATAAATAATAAATTCAATAATACTCTTATCAATAATTACCGTATTGAAGAAGCGAAAGTCAGGAGCTACTGAGCTTCAGAAATTGCACTGGATAAAAATTCATTCTGTAATTTGTGTCTATCCTTATATTTTATTTCGTTTTCAACGGTTACATTTCTCGGAAGTGTTCCTCGGGAAAGGATTGCGGAAAAGATTAAATTCATTCTATCGTATAATTTTACCGGTATTTAAATGAATTCACCCGTAAGATTTGGTAATATTCTAACTGCTTAGCATAAGTAAAGTACCTACTTTCCACGTCATAAAAACCTTATTACTGTCAATTTTCTAAAAATGATTGTCAGATCTGTAACGCTTGGTAACGCTTATAAAGGCTCATGGATTGTTATATACCTACCTATTTCAGATGAAGGCTTGTGGCAAAGATATAATATAATCACTACATTTACGTTTTATTACGGCTTGTGGTATATTAAACAAAGAATTTAATTAGATTTGTACGTGGTAGAGCCAGGTTTCAGCTATGTTAGTAGTATAGTTGTAGCACAAATGAATAGGCTCGATGTTTATGGGTGACAGCAACTAATTAACATCAGGTGGACCTTTTCAAGATATGTTTTAAATTACACAACGATAGTATGAAATTCCGCATTATTCGACTACGTCTTTTTTGTAAGATGTCCGATGAAGCTTCCATAAACTATCATTGATATAAATAAATCTAACGAACCGGACTAATAAAAACCCCTAATTTTACTAAAGTCATTGACTAAATGAATTTATCGACAACGTTTATTGTTTCGCTAAGGGCACATCAATATAATTATGTGTCTATGGAATGGAGAAACGGCAACAACATTGTAAAAGAAAGAAGGTGAGAATAATATCTCTATCTTATTTTGCACCATGTTAAATGTCATATGTATTTAAAGAGTTTAGCTATAAGAATTTTATTCTTATTTTAGGACTCTCTTTATTTGCTAGTAATTACTTTAAGTAATTTACTAAATAAAATAAGTAATAAAAATCTATGGCACCTACATCGAAATATAGATAAACATAATACATTTAGTAAATATACAAACTTAAGACACTATAGAAGAAGGTATGAAAAATAGATATATAAACGGGTTTATACAAAATATGTAAGTAAAATAATATAATCCAAGAATAATAATAAAACGATATAGATATATAAGAAAAGACGAGTGACTATCGTTTACTTGGAATTTAAAATAGTGAACTCATATATTATAACTTACTCTTCAACTACTTATAACTACGAGTTCAAATTTATATCTACTTTTTTTTATTTTTTATTTTATAGGATAAGGGTGACAAACGAGCACACAGTCCACCTGATGGTAAGTGGTTGCTGCGGCCCATAGACATCTACTTCTATCCTCTATTACAAATCAAAATGTAGATGCGTTGTCACCCGTGAGGACTAAGACAGAATGCCTCATTTCCAGTAAAAAGGGCCTCCGGCCACCTGCACTCACCAAGCGAAACGCAGAAGTAAACCTCTACTTCACGCTGATTTTCTGTGAGGTCATGGTACCACCCCGGTTCGAGCCGGCCCATCCGTGCAACAGCAAAAGCTGTCGCGTGGCTCTACCACTGTTAAAACTACTTTTAATTATAATTCTTGGTATTAATATCTACTATAACTGTTACTTACTAAATATTAAGCAAAATACTTATCTATAACTGGGCATACCGTTACCGTTACAGCATATTAGAGTCCACTGTTGAACAAAGGCCTCCCCTATAGATTTCATCATAAGGGGAATATTAGCAATATAGCTGCCACGCTTAGCAAGCGGGTTGGCAACCGCAGTTTTTTATTTTTAGTTGTTATTAAGAAGACGCTGCTGCCCATCTCGTGTTTTATTTCCCTTATACGAAACCCATGATATGGGGTAGTGGATATTCATACAACGCCAATACACAGTAAGTAATAACTAGGCATATTAAGAGTTAAAACTCTTAATTTACTTAACTACATTCTCATAAATGTGAAAATTTGTTTGATTGTGTATGTTTGTTTGAACGTGATTGAATCGTTTTTAATAAAACACTATAGATTACAAATCAAAATAGGCTACATCTTTAAAATTACAGTGTTTTTAATCTATGGTGAAAAAAAAACAATAAAATTCTTTTCTTAGTAAGTATGTGCTAAATTAACCATAATTATAAAAATTTAAATTAGTTTAATTCAATATTAGCTTCTTTTTTTTAAATAAAAGGGCAGTTTGATCATATTAAGTATTTTAACTAAAATAATGAAATGAAAACAAACTTTACGGATTTTATCGCGTTTAATTTGTAACTTTAAATCTTGAAACTCATTCTTCAAGTCCTACATTTCCCGTTGACTTAGAATCTTTGGCAAGGTCTCATAGCAAAAGCAAAAACACCCAAAAATCGTTATTTGAAAAATGTTTGTAAATGTTTGTAATATCTTACCATTTTTTTTGCGATCACAAACTTAACTTTGCAGTGCTTAACATTTTCAATCAAATTACCTTTCCATTAATTCTTCAATCTGACTTAACTTTAATAGCAATGTTCGGTGGTTCATCATCATAATTACAGCCCATCACAAGTTCACTGCTGAACATAGGCTTCCTCCAAAGAATGCCACAAAGTACGGTCCTAAGCAATTATACGTTGGCATTATGTGAGAGCGTGGTTCTTCGGTCGAACCGAACTATTCGTGCTACAAACGTTTGTAATGCAGCGTGGCTCTGACGCGTTTTATAAAAATATTTTTTGTCTATAAGTGGTGATGAGTTTATAAGTGAAGTAACTTAAAGTTATTGAACGCATCATTATTATTTTAAATTACTACACTCAATGACTCAGAAACGGATTTATGTGAATACAATTCATAAAAAATAATTAAGTATTTTAAAGTATTTGAGTATTGCACTACACGGTATTATACAGGTTTTTAGGTACAAAAATACATTTCGAGCGTTAGACTCTATTTATTGATAAATAACTGTGAATATTTTGTCAAAACATGGTATATAATATTTAAAATTATATCGAACACTGCAGTCAGATAAATTATAAAATTACGTCAAAAAGAATTCTCAGGCATTACACCAAAGATAATATAATCACTTTGTTTACATTACACCTATCTGGAAAAAATTGTAAAGTCGTAGAATATTAGATAGGTTTGTTTGTATCAATAAAACAATGATTTTCTCCAAGAGTACCGTAGTCAAACATTTTTCGGCCAAAGCTTGTACGCATAATACCATAATTTACGTAACTCCGCAAACGAAACATTAAATTGATCGATGGTTATTTATTTTTGCCCAGCCGTGGGACCGTGTGGGCTTAAATTCTAAAGAACTAAAGTTTAAAATTAAGGGATTTTGGAAAATTCAACCCCTGAGAGGATGAAAAAGTGTGTTATGGTTTGAATTAAACTTTTTATGTTACGGGCCGATTGACTCAAAACTTACTAGAAATAATCTGTGAATAAAATATATGAACCTGTATTTTGCAATTTTTCATAAAGGGGTGGCCGGAGGTTGTTCGAATTCGTATGGAGACAAATATAAATAGTAGGTTTGTTTATTGGCTCTGATTAATAGACTTTTTATTTGTTAATTGTGCAAAGTTTATATGAAAACTATTATAAACACGTACAGTCCAAACCAAAGGACGTAGGAGCGTGAAATTGGGACAATAGGTTTCTTTTGTTACGCAGGAATACACTAAGAAAGGATTTTGGAATTTGAACCCGTAAGAGGATAAAATAGGGTGATTCAGTTTGTATTTCACTTTTTATTGTACGGTACACTTTCATATTCGTATAATGAAAAATAATAAAATGATTATTTTACGCCTTAATTGATTATTCAAACTTAAATTCTACGATCATGATTATTCCGATATTTTAGAAAGTTTCCTTGTAGCTTAAGCTCTTCGTATTATGCGATCTCATAGCACAGTTTAAAGAGTTAATCATCTCTTTAAACTGTGTTCATACTAAGTGTGGGTCATGACTATGATTGCCAGCTCCCGTTTTATGTTTAAGAGGATATAATAAGATTAAATAAAGAACATAGGATAAAAAAGATGACATCATATTGTTTTCAATAAAATGCAGTTTTGGTATCAGTAGCAACATTTATTAATAACAAAGCAATGTTAATTTGCAATGTGACATAATTTGTCTCTGTAACATCGCGCGTCACTTCAACGTGATTTTTAAAGTCTTTGACCTCAACTGGCAGAGGGAGTGCGAACACATGAAATATTTTCTTGTTCTCTATTAAAGATTCAAATCAGGAGACAAGATCAATTTTTTGGGTGTGACATAGAGAACCTTTAAAGTAAAGGACGTCTGGCAACCCTAGTCATGACTGTCTGAACGTTATAATTTGGACGCGAGTATCATCGCGGGGCGAAAAGCTAGTTTACTCATATATGTATAGATGTATAGAGGGCTGATTTTTCAAACGTCATATAAAAGTAATCCATCAAATAAATTATAACCTGACTGAATATAAAGATGAAACCTATTTTATTCATAGAACTGTAATTTGTTTATGTTGAATTTTATTTTCCTATAAATATATTTTATCTGAGGATAGAAAATTCAACCCTAAAAATATGTTTGATTTGTCTGTCATGCTTATTTCACTAAAAGCTAAAGGCAAATTATTGATTTCTTAAGTATTACATACATACGTACATTCATTAAATGTGTATGGTATACTTAGTCGTGGTATCTTAGGGGTTAAGCGCTTGCTGTAAAGAACAATGCCAGACTTTCATACATAAAATTAGTTGAGAAGGAATGGTAGCGTCTATATATCAAAAATATCTTAAAATGTTAAGCGTCAGTCTCTGAATAAATTTGCCAAAGAATTTTGTCCTGAGAAGGCGTCAAAAAAAAGATATTTAGATTTGAACCTTTGTAGGTTATGTCTTATGTCACTTGGAAAAAGTCATGCGTCCTGTGGTTGTTTGATGTTAGCTTAATACATTCTCAACATAATGCACCTACCTACATAATTGAGAGTTTTTAGATTATTGTATCTCTATTATATATTTAAATACTATAAATATATATTTCTGGCATGGCTCCAGGGCCTTTGTGTCATACAGTGGCATTCTCAGAAGAGCGTAAAGCCAGTAAAATAAACAGTGACATTTTTTTTGGAGTTTATGGCCTGGTATCTAGACCTTTAGGCCAAGTCTTGAGTATTTTTATTCGGTTTATTATAATTTCCCCAAGCCTTGTCTTTATTTATTATTATCCTTCATAGTTCACTGCTTCACAATTATGTTGATGCGTCACATTGTGCAGCCCTTAGGAGATTTTGACGGCAACTTGAGCCAGCAGGCAGCTGATAGTTGGCGATGGTATCTAAAGGCGCCTATGCAAACAGCTTATCTTGAGAATCCATCACCATCAGAGCACTTGTTTCACCATTTCCACTAATAGTTCACATGCGTAGACAGTTAATACATAAAATCGCACCACTTTTACATATCAAAATCCACTTCAAACTAATATTTAAACTATAATACAGGAGCAGCAAACCGCCGCCGATCAAGTTCCCGCCAAAACCCTAAACAGTGACATTTTGTTTTAGCTAGTGTTGCTATAACATTAAATGGAATTGTTACATAGTATTATGATTGAGATAATGTATTATTGGAGAAAGTTCTTTGTAAGAGACTTATTTTCAACCATATCACTTTTATTTTTATTATTACTGATAGTATAGTTATTACTAATAATAACTTAATATAAAAATATTTTGTGTTTGTGTGTTGTGTTGGTAGGTATCTTAAAAGTATATACGAAAATAGTATGAATATAGTAAATGGCAATACTTGAATGGAGTAAAATGATTTAAGTTTGGCCTAAAAGTCTAGATACCAGGTCATAAACACCCCCAAAAAAATGATTTAAGTCATTTGATATTCCTTAAAATGTTTTTTTTTCTGTGGCTCTTTAATTAAAATTCATTTTTATTTGAAAAACCATAGAAAAATAATAAAACTCATTTTATATACAACTTATTTCTAGACGCAATAATTTTTGTCAACTATTTTTCTGCCATTGTTCTTTCACAGTACACGAGCAAACCGGGTTAGATCCCTGCCGGCACCAAGGAAATTGTAAATTGCAAAAACAAATTGTTAACTACAATTTTAAGTGTTGATTTACCACGTGCTCGGCGGTGAAGGAAAACATCGTGAAAAAAACTGGATGTCTCAGAAATAAGACAAAAATATTTCGAAGACATGTGAAGTTCGCTAACATGCATTGGAGCAGCGCGGCGGACATTTCCTTCCCCTAAAATCCTCTCAGAGATGAGAGTAGACCTGTGCCCAGTAGTGGGACGTATATAGGCTGAAAATTTAACTTATTGTGTGGTAACAGTAAAGAGGCCATCTCCAATTTCGTCTCGTAGATAAGTGCTGTAAGTGGCGACTACAGGAAATGCCGGAAAGACCTAATAGCTTCTTATGGTTGGAGGAGTTACCATTCCATTTATCCTAGATGTAATATATGAGGACCGGCGATGAGCACTCGCGCCAAAATTGCGAGAAGATTATGGCGAATCCCTCCGACAGCGGGGGAGGTCCATGTTCAATAATACAATAGAAAAATATAACGGAATAGTGTAACATGATGTACCAATTATGTTAGATTTTGTTCAAGATTTTTAATTTTTTTAAGTAGTGCCAAATATGGTTATAGCCTATATACGTCGCACTGACTTTTACGGGCTGATGATGATGATGACGCCAATGATGATTATGATACAATTTATAGGGATAGTAATAGTAAAATAACAAATCTACCATTAAAAGTAAAGTAACAACCTATATACGTTATACAAATAGACACAAGCCGCCTCTCATTCGTGAGAAGGTTTTAGGGCAAAGAAAAGTCAACCGCGCTGTCTCAATGAGTTTTGGCGGACTTAACATGTCTTCGAAATATTTTTTAATTTCTAAGATATGCAGTTTTCGTCACGATGTTTTTTTTCATCGGCTACTTGGCAAATCAGCATTTAAAATTGCAAAATTAACAAATCTTTGGTGGCGGCGAAATTTGCCTTGAGCTACTACTGTGACATCCTGTATTTAAATATTGTATTTAATGACTACTTATTTTAACAAAATAAGTACTAGAACTGAATTATATGCTCGGTAACATATACATAAATATTATATCTATACCTACTTACACCACGAGTTGGATGTCAATAACTGATATTACTGTAACCTGTTATCTGCTATCACCTTGTCTTAAATACCTACATAAATTATCTCCATGACTGATTACTTAGTCATGTATACAAAGTTTTCTTTATATTTTTTTATTTTGAATCTAAATTTCAGTTGATTCATATTTATTATTTAAAGCGCCAATGAAATGAAATCTGTTGATTGGCTTTTTGTTTGAAGTGAAAAATATTATGAAGAAACTATTGCACGTTGTTGTAATGAACAAAACATTTCGATTCAAGAAAGTCAGTTTGCGTTGATGACGCGCAGCACGGAGCAGAGTACAGCTCTGTTATTTACTTATGTTATTTGCTATATGTTATTTACTTAAAATGGGAGAAGTGCATTGCCCCACAGTGAGTGCATATTAACTTTTATTTTAATTAAAACTAATTTTACGCATTTTATCGAGTTTACAGGGGGACAGTCTCCACGTGATGACGTAAGTTAAATGTAACCTAAATTTAAGAATAGAATAGAACAAGTTTTATTCAATTTAGATTCAAGTAATTCTTATTAAATGTATATGTAATATGTTTATAGAGTGAACATCACTTTTTTAGATTAATTTTATTTAATTTGCAGTATATATGCAATTGCAATCTCTAACAATCGACTAATGAGTGTACTTAGTGCTGGTGATTTATTAAAATTTCTTATGAACGCATTTTTTATGTCTGTAAATGAATTTAAAATGAATATGTCATTGTGTCTCTCAGGTTGGCAATGAACTTATCAACTGTATATCACTTTAACAACGGAGTGCTGGGTGGTTGCTGTCAGCACATTTGTTTTCACAGGGAATCCTTTGTTCGGATCCCGTTGGATTGGAACAAATGTATGTGCGGCGAATAAATTATTACTATAGAGTTTTTTGTGTATTGTTTCATCAAAATAATGGTCTAACAAATCATTAGACGATAATAGGTAGGTAAAATTTTAACATTTAATATCTCCTTACTTAATTTATAAACCACAATAATTATACGGCAAAACAATCATAATATCCTCCAGACCGAAATTCGGTCACGACAGTCAGTCTCAACATACAGGTGTACTCTCTATTCCCTGACTCTCATAGTCCGATAGGATCGGAGAGAGTTCAGGCGCAGGACAAACGGTTTTATGTGCTTTCCGAAGCACGGGGGTGAAACACCGCCAACTTCCTGACTCCAGGCTGCTGGTTAAAAAACTCTTACAGAAAAACCCAATAACTGTTTTTGGCCCGACCTGGGATTCGAGCCCGGGAGCTCATGATCAGCAATCGCGTTTACGACCATTTGACCAACGAGACAGTAAAGAGACGACAGCACTTAGACGAGTGGAATTTGGGTCATGAGTTCGAAATTTTGTTTGCTCCGTATATGTCCGCTATAACGTTCACGCGATTACTATGAAGGCTTGGTGACTTGTAGTGCGCGCGCTGGGGATTTTTTCTTACAAAGGACTAGCTGTAACCGGGCTTACGTCATTAGGGCTACGCATGTCCGAGTATAGCTAGATCGTTTATGGAAAACCTTACTTCCACACTAGGCTTTTTCTTGAATCCCGGAGGCGTTTTACATACAAATATAAATTGGACGTGGACAAAAATCCAGCTTGAAATAATTATTTGTAGATCATACAAATATTTATTCCGTGTGGGTTTCGTATCCGCGGCCAGCGGGCGCCTCAAAGGTTTTGCCACTGCGCTACCGAGTCGTCATATTTCGTCAGTGTTTTCGAGTCGTTTTAACGTGACTGTCACAGTATTACTAACACTGTATTCAACAATGTTTTGATCTTATCGCATATAAGTTACATCGTCAGTACAGGCACATGAGTGAGCAAAGAAATCTCTAAAGTAAGAGTCTTTGGCGTACTTGTGCTTACTCTGACAATAGTGTAATATTATTATTTTGAAATTTCACACGTGGTTTCACATTTCCATATGTGAAATTACATTTAAGTAAAAATAACCGCGTGGTATAGTAGCCTAGTACCACCGAGACCAGGTGTTTTGAAGTGAAAAAAAAAACGGGCTCCAATTAATTAGTCAGCATTGTAAACTTTGCTCATTACGGATTCAGACAAGACTTTAGTAAAAAAGGAAACAAACATTTATTCAACGAATTTACCCAAAAAACGGTCAAAATAAGTTATGCGTGTACAAATAGCACCTAAATAATTATCACGACAATAATTGATTGTCCTATTAAAATGTTTCCAGCCCAATTGTTTTTATCTAGGTACTCATTCTACCTATTTCTCAATATTTACGAGTATGATTTCTGCTTACATTTTTACCAAAATATTCTTTTTATGTTAGATTTTATTTAAGTTTTCAATATGTGTTAAAATAATTCATATATATATATATATATACACACACACACACACACATATATATATATATATATATATATATATATATATATATATATATATATATATATATATGTAATGGTGATAATTTTCCTACAATATGTTTTGATTGTGATTTTTATTCATGTAAAGTGACTTATAGCCCTAGCTAGCCCTGTGTCACATGAAGTTGTAACAGCCATATGGCTAACAGCACAAAAGTCATAGAAAAGAGATATAGAGAACTGGAGACCCTTTTTACTGAAAATGAGGAATTTCATGTCAGTCCTCAGGGGTGACAATGCATCTGCATTTTGATTCTTAATCGCGGATAGATGTAGATGTATATGGGCCACAGTATCCACTTACCATTTGCCGGACTGTATGTTTTCTGTCACCCTTATTCTATAAAAATTGCACAAACATTTTTATAATAACACAAAAAAAAACTAAAAATAAAATTATAAAACAGTCCTACTCAACGCGGCATAGTGATAAGAACGCTAGCTACATTTCCTCGCTGAGTGGATCTCATTAATTTAAAAAAAAAAACAGGATAAAATGTACAAGTACACGATACTAATTAAACTGTGTCGTAGCTATTAACATGCACCTTCCACAGCAAAAGTTCGTCCACAGTAGCATTTCTAGGGCAAAGTAAGTTATTAGCGTCTACAAAAGAAAATTAAATTTATCATACCTCTTAATTTCTCAATACTTTGTAAGAGAAGCTCTAACGATTTTGTTGAAGTTTTGTCTTTAGATTATGTTTCACTTTCCAAGTTTATCTAGATAGGTCATCGCTAAACATTTTTTCTAACGCCGAGTGGAACTTGGCCGCCGAGGTTATTTATAACTTATAATTTATGTATTAGTATTGCTTTTTCTACAACACTACAATTACAAATCTAGTTAATATAATATAGGTCCTATCAAGTGATTACAACAAGCATGCGCCGATAATAAAATCTATACATATTGATATCGCACTGAGATATTTTTATAGAAGTAAGGATGACGAAAAACGAGCATGCAGTCTTCCTAATGCAAAATGGATGCTTTAACCTTGATGAATAATCAAAATACCGATGCTTCGTCATCTCTAAGGACTAAGATGGAATGCCAAACGTTCATTTTAAGCTTGTGATTTTTCATTTTATAAAACCCCTTTTCAGATTTGAAATCGATTTATATGTTAGAATAGCACCACCCCAACTCATCCCGTGGGTGTCGTAAAAACCGATTAAGGGACAAATCCAGGGAATGGGCAGCGTTCCTTGTTAATATAACAACTTTGACTGCACACGCCAACCCGCCTGCCAAGCGTGGCGAGTATGGCATTTACCTCCCTTAATGGGGGAGGCCCGTGTCCAGCAGTGGACTGTCGTAGCTGATGCGGTGGTGGTGAATTAAATTGCTGGATTTAAATTGCAACAAATAATCAGCACTATAATAAATCTGTGTATGTGCAAGTGTAAATTAATTTTAGTTTTTGATTAACCTGTTAAAGCTTTGCTGTTAAGATATAATTTGTCGACGTTTTCTTTTATAGAATAAGGGTGACAAGCGAGCACACAGTCCACCTGATGGTAAGTGATTGCTGTGGTCCATAGACATGTACATAATATATTCTCGTTTGCGAAACAAAACGCAGATGCGTTGCCACCCGTGAGGACTAAGATGGAATGCTTCTTATCTAGTAAAAACGGTCTCCGTTTCTCTACACTCACCATGTGAAACACAGCAGCGTTAAGCTGCTATTTAACGCTGATATTCTGTGAGATATTTTTACAATTTGAAAAAAAAAACTGCAGATTTTTATAAATAAAAAATGTCGTCCAACTGACTCAGATTGAGCAAGACACACATTTTTGTAGCTCCGAATTTTTCAAAATATCATGGTAATAAACACGATGGTAAGTTGCTACTATTGAAACCTAGAATCAATTTAAAACAAAAACGACCTCAGATGCGTTATCACCTTGAGACGAAATGCACAACCTGTAATTATGTTGGCTCACTTATCCGGCAGTAAAAGGCAAGAGAGTGGTACCCAGTACAAACCGGAGTTCTGACTTATTCATGTCATTTTTAGTAGTAGCTAAAAAATTACGCAAAAATTCTTATGCGTTCTGCGTGTCCCACATTTTTACAAAACACTGCTGTTTGCACGGCTAATCATTTATCATCAAAGTGCGGACACTTGAAAATATTACTTTTCAACCGACTTCAAAAAGGAAACGGTTTACAATTCGTCGGAATCTTTTTTTTATGTATGTACAGTGTACACCGTGCCGTTGCCGTGTAGTGGTGGTCAAGAATATCCACTACCCCATATCCTCCCGTGGGTGTCGTAAAAGGCGACAAAGGGAAACAGGCGGGAGATGGGCAGCAACATCTCCCTGATAAAAGCCAAAATTACAATAAAAAAACTGCGGTTGCCAACCCGCTCGCCAAGCGTGGCAACTATGGCAAATACCCCCCTATTAATGAATGTAACAAAGAGACGGCCCCCAGTCCCCGGCGGCCCCGCTATTAAAAACTGAATGTGATTTCTGGGCAGCAACTACGCGTACGCGCGTTCCTCTGTGTGCGATTTATTTCACAACGTTTTTGCCGACCTACCGACCCGTACAAATGTGTGTGTGCGTAGTAAAATAGCGGGGGTTAGTTATTTATGATCAGTTAAAATAATGCATTACCACGCATTTTGAATTTAAAAGTTAAAAAGGACGCAGTATTTGAAATTTTTTTAAATTAACTTTTCTTCACCATTTGCCGTTATTACGTATTCTGAACTTTCTCTGCAAATTTGACTGGTTATTGCAAAATAACTCTGTATAAGAACGACCACATGCACAATGAATCTTCATGCATCATGTAAAGGGATATTATACTTGAAGAATGGTAAGAACTGACTAAGCTTCTTTGGTGGCTTGTAGAATGTTTTAACAGAAGCTCGCTTCAAGATGTGGCCAATCTTGTCTGTGATTTCTCTGACATATGGTAGTACATCAGGCACACGCTCGACTGTGACCCGAAGCTTGTTGTCGTCAAAACCGGTTTGACATGCAGAATCTCGGCGGCCAGGTTTTTGCCGACGTCATAGTGACTGAGTGACGTCACAGTGGCCTCGTCGTCGGTCTGGGTACATACGAAGTGGAACTTTTTCTGGAATTACCCATAGTTGATTCTTAGGACACCCACGAAACGACATAGGTAATGGACTCTCTTACGCTATCATTACCCGATAAATTTTTTTCTTAATAAACTTTTAGATATTAAAAATTAACTACTGTTGCTTACACCGCTATAATAGCTAAATTTATATACGACAATAAGACGATGATGATGATAATGATGATGTTATTCTCGACTTTGGTGATTTGGTTACGACTACGGTTGCTATGAAGATAAGAAAATTGTTCCATTAAGTCCTGTGTTCAACATGTGTTCAAGTGGAAACATTTTTGCTAATTTAATTTAGCAAGATTTATTATGTATGTTGAATCTCATATCCGGGTCACATCTGTGAACGTTCATGTACAAAAAAGAGGCGTCTTCCAGTGTTGTCATAGTAACGGCAAAAATGAAACGCAAAATTGCTTTATAGGTCGTCTTCAAAATATTTATCAAATTCAGATGAAGTAAAATTATCAAACTTACCTTTATTTTCAGTATATCGGTAATATTACACAAAGGCAGGGTTTTTAAAAATAATTTGATTACTATGTATTGGGAAACACATGTAGGTACTATACCTTAAAATTCTCGCGAAATAAAAAAGGTGATATGTAAAATCTGTAGCAGGCTGACAAAAAAAGAAAAACATTCAAAAGAAAGAAAATTTGAATTACCTACAACTTGCAAACATAAATATTCTTGTACATTCATGAAAAGTGATATATGTAAATGGATTCTCATTTTTTCGTAAATATTTGTAAGTTTTTGATCATTATCATAATAAATGTTCTTGCGGGCCAATAATATTCTTTTTTTACTATTTTAAGCCAGTGCTTGACCACTATGTCACCTTATAGACTAAAAAGATGTAATATTTTACAAGGTCTTTTCGTTTTCATTGTTATTATTTGTTTTATTATTGCTTTATAATTTTAGACTAAGAATATGTATACGCCCTTTTGTTATCTTTTATTACTGTATCTACTTTTAATCACCTATGTAAAATTTCTATATTATTACTATGTTAATTGTAGTACGCAGTTGCAACTGCTATTAGTTTCTATTTTTTTTGTTTATGTATATGATTTACGTGCCACTAAAGTTTATAGAAAGTAATAGAGAGTGGAAGATAATTACGTATCAAATAGCGTAAATTGTTTCTCCTCTCTCAGTGTGTAATTTACGAAATATTGTGCGACCAATGTAAAATGTCTGTGGAAAATTGACAATATTGTTACGAGCTTGGGGTTCGAGACAACTAAAACTGCCGAGTGAATTACCAAAATTGTTACTTTAATTACAGAACACTAATTACAATTTAAAACCACACTAATAATAAAACACAATTGTACTACTGATCACTTTAGTTCGCAGTTATTTCGCCTCGAAATATTTGCTTATATCGCCAATTCAATACTGCCTCGGTCGTGGTCTATACCGGCCTTATATAGGGCCTCAGATAGTTTCCAGAACCTTTTACTGTAGCGACATCTAGAATGTTAGAGTACATATCGGTCCCGAAATTTCTAGAAGGATCTTGACGCTCCTAGTTCTGCTACTCGACACTAGAGGGCGCTAGTGGTTACTAGCGTTGCCATGTACAATACATTAATAGTGGCGCGCAACAATATATTCCCGCTGGTGGGTGTAAACTCCAGAGAAAAACCAAATAAAAAAAATAGTAAGTGCTTAAGTTAACAAAATCCAGATGCTGGCAAGTTACTCCATTGCTTTTATTCAATACCATTACCGATACAGCCTATTAAAGTCCCCTGCTGAACATAGCCCACCCCCATAGATTACCGTATAGGGGGATATATGCCATGGTTGCTACGCTTGGCAAACGGGTTGGCAACCACAGTCTTTTTATTTTTAGTCGTTATTACGAAAACGCTGCTGCCCATCTCGTGATCTGTTGCCCTCTCTCTGTTTAAATCATGCGCAATATTCGCGTTAATATATAAAAGTCTAATTCATCAGCTCGTAAAAGTCCTATGGCATGAGCCATCCCTTTGTAGGAGGGATTTGTCTTAATCGCCAGACTTTTCAGAAGGATTAGCGGTCGTACAACCAGACGCCTCGCACCTTTAGCGCTGCTCCTCATCTCAGACGCCCTGTTCTGCGATTCCACATCTGGCATATGGTACAAAATTTATTTCTGTTTATTTTAAACCATGATTTATTTTCGGTACTTCTTATCTGCATCTTTTGCGACAACCATGGAAGTGCGGAATGAGAAATCATTAATTAATAATCGACGGAAAATGCTTAAAACGAAATATTCGAAAGTGGAAGAGTCTCTTATCCTCATCGGTTAAGTGTGATATTATGTCGCACTGATAAGTTGCAAAATGATTGTGCTTATGGTGAAGGACAAGCTTTTTATAAGAGTTCAATGTGCTCAACATAGTGCAAAATTAATACATTATTTCGTGGAAGTTGCACAGAAGTCCAGCGGGTTTGTTTATTTGTACCTACTATTACACAACTGAGCACGAGATGACGGTAATTTAGATATCTACGAGTATACGTATAAATAAATCAGGCTTTAAGTAGTATACTCCTTAAGCAAAGTTTATTTATTCGTATACTCTTTAAGCAAAACGAAATCTCATTATAGTACTATGTACTTCGGAACTATCCCGTCGATCTCTCAACGCTCATAAACCAAATAAAACTAAAACATTACACCAATCTTGCAATATTGTTAACAGTAGGTTGTGGAGTGGCTGTGTACATTATATTCGTATAATAGTTAAACATAAATAAATTGAAGTAGCGTTGAGAGATCGACGGGATAATCTCAAAGTACATTTTTTACATAGGATATTAAAGTACGTGGTAGATCTCTTTTTTTAAATACTGTTCTTCGGATATCGTCAGTTAAACGTAAGATGTTGATGATGAACGTCTTCCTGGATTTTCGACAACGATGAAATTTTCCGTGAAAATAAATGTAAGATTAACGGCACTCTGGACATTTTTTTTATAGGATAAGGGTGACAAACGAGCACACAGTCCACCTGATGGTAAGTGGTTGCTGCGGCCCATAGACATCTACATCTATCCTCGATTCCAAATCAATATGTAGATGCGTTGTCACCCGTGAGGACTAAGATGGAATGCCTCATTTCCAGTAAAAAGGGCCTCCGGCCACCTGCACTCACCAAGCGAAACGCAGAGGTGAACCTCTACTTCATGCTGGTTTTCTGTGAGGTCGTGGTACCACCCCGGTTCGAGCCGGCCCATCCGTGCGACAGCAAAAGCTGCCGCGTGGCTCTACCACTGTTAAAACCTTGTACCACATGTTATAGTGGTACAAGTTTGACGGCTTAGCACTGAGCTGCAGCGATTAGGGCTGCGGGCTTAAATCCCGCACATAATATGAATTTATATGACCAAGAGATAATTGTTGCGGGTTTGGATATCTGTTCTTGAGCAATTTATGATTGTAAACTGCCTTCGCGATACAGGTGAAAATTCAAGTATGGGGTCAACGTGTTCTTTAACTAAAAAAAAGAAAATCAAGTACACGCTCCAACACAGACAACACAAGCGCGCAAACGCTACATGACCTCTTATTCCCCCAGCACGTCTGAAGTCTGAAACAATGCATTCAGTCTCAAAAAAAAGTTAATTGGGCACTGCCGAGCTAGGTTTAGGAGCTAAGTTAATATTTGCTGCAAGCTATTAGTAGCTTTATATCAGTAGAATTTATGTACATATATTATGTTCTACTAATTAACAATTAGACTTAGAGGGTGCCTTACAGAAACAAGGCCAAATTAACAAAGCTGATTGAAATTCAGTATAGTTTTAATATGATGTACCTACTTAGTTACCAAAATACAGGGATGAGATTCTAAACGAAAATTTTCAACAAGCTATAATTAAAGGTACTACATCTATCTTAAAAATAATAAAATTAATTATTTTGTATCTAATTAAACAATTTTATTTTATAATTTATGTATTTTGGGTAGATATGTAAGTTGTATGTTTATATACTCTTACTAGCTCGCCAGGCAGATGTTGTTCTGCCCTTTCCAACGACCCTTCCTATAAAAATCCTTTAATTCGCAATAAAAAAATTTGAGGGTCATTTAGCGGGATCAAAACTATCCTATCTCTCAAGTGGGACCAAAATGCACACAGTGTGCGAAATTTCATTGAAATCTGTTCAGTAGTTTAGGATCGCATCGCGGACAAACAACGTGACACGTACTTTTGTATATATAAAGATATATGTATGTTTATGTACATATTATATGCTTTACTTTATCTTTTATTATGTATTAGTAATTTATATCATTTCATGTGTTAGTTATTTATATGTAATTTTATTGCATTTATTGTCTATATATCGCATGTATTGATATTATATTTTGTATAATTATATTGCACCACCTACCTAGTATTCATTGTTTATTTCTTTTCAGCCTTGGTTGCCTGAAAGAGATCGCTACGTAGCGATAAGGCCGCCAAATTGTACATTTAACCTGTCTATTGTTATGTAATTTGTTTACTTGTTTGTGGTGTACAATAAAGTATATTCATTCATTCATGCATTCATTTTATTTCGGAAAAAAGTTTCAAAATGTATTTAAGATATTTCTGTATACCAGGCGATTTGTGATTTATTATATTCAAAATTCCTTTACCGTACTACTTTATCATTTACTGTACCTACTACTTTGTTACATACAAATCAAACATTTTAAGATTGTAACTAAAAATCTAGATAATCCGTTATTTATATTTTTAATAAAAAGTTTGTAATTAATGATGTATTAAGAAATAAATTATTTAATTTATTACAATTAAATGATTTGTGCTAAAAGTTAGTACATATGCAACCTTTAGATATTCGTCTAGCACAGGCGAATGGACACGAGTACTAACATATAAACGCCTTGCTCGGATGTTCTTGTTACTTGGCCCGAGTATTCTCCACTCGATGTCGGTTTTACAGCACGAGTCAAAGGAATGCTCGTGTGTATTCGAATCGGTGTTTACATATTCGTTTTCACTAATTTGAACCGTGAACTTTGCCGCAGGTGGTTATTATTTTTCTAATAATATAATTTGAAAAAATAAAAAGTATTAAAAAAATCGTGGGTGGTTCACATCGCGGTCTGAACGACCCAATCAAAAAGAGCACTTGGGCGAAGCACTCTGTGGTCTGAACCGCACGTTTTGTGAAACGGCTAATGGCACCTTTGCGGAATGGGGTTGTTATAAATTAATTTGCTTAATTCCGCGTAAAGAAAGAAAATGATGTATCCTGCCCAGCTTTAAGGGGACCTCTAACCCTCCCTCAACCGCGCGCACTATACCCGTCGCCGTCAATCCCAGCACCACCATCCCCAGCACCACCATCCCCTTAAAGCTAGGCAGGACCCATCATTTTCTTTCTTTACGCGGAATTAAGCGAATTAATTCATAACAACCCCATTATAATGGATTTCCGCAAAGTAACGCCTGATTCTATCAATTACCTGTGCGGAAGTTGCGCTAAGAAAAAGCTAAAAATATTCGCGAATAAACTACGAATTTAATTTAATAACATTACAGTTTTAAAAATATCGATTTATGCTTCTTTTAAACATTTTCCATAATTATTATGAACAATTTATCATTTTTGTTGTGTATCTATAGTTATTAAGTGGAGAGCTGATGGTACATAACAATGATTTTGCAAAGAAAATAAAATAAAATAGCTTGCATTCGCCCGTTTTCTTAAGAATAAGTCAAAATAATATATTTATGATAGCAAGGTAACAATACTGTCTAGATAATGGAGCTAGTGATATTATGATTACACCAACCTCCAACAGTACAGTGTTAGCGGATTATCACGGGACACTCCGAGAAAAATAAACAGTTAAAAGTTTTTTCAATGTGTGTTTGATATGAGAAAAACTACTTAAAATTAAATGTAATGAACACTTGTCTATATGTATACTTATTTGGCTTTAACAACCAACCATTTAAAAAAAAGTCTCGTCATAATTATATTTCTAACCCAATTTTGTTATATCTTTCCAAATCTTCATCATCATCACCAGGACTGAAAGGAAATTAATTCCTAAACAATGAGAGTGTTAGTGCTTGAAAATATTTTACATACTCGTATTTAAAACTACTTACAATCTGACTTAGAACTATATAATAAAATGATTGATGACCTAATAATAAGGTTACATGAATAGCGTATGACCTAACATGGAATGTATTCAATACTACATGATACGTGATACTGACATGACATAATAAACTGTTTCTACTTAAATAAATGTTATGTGATGTTCAAATACCTACTGTACCCTATTATACTCTCGGGTCTCATAGTTGTTTTATAATATCCTAAACGTCCCAATTCATCTTCCTTTTTTCATTATAATTATAATTATTCTATCGCATCCTAACGCCAATCCACTGTCCACAGATTGGCACAAAACATAGATGCACATCGAATCAGGCCGCTTGTCCTTCTGCGTTTCCTAATATCAGCCCCATAATATCTCCAGAATATTTGATAGCTATTTTCCAAACGAAAAATTTAATGGTAATATCCATTATTTACATTAGAATTGAAAGAGTTCGGGGTTTTAGAATAATACATAAACCGTAAGGGGTAGGAAGGTTATGTGGAAACAAAGATAGGATATGGATATTATGACCTAAGATAAGAAAATGTTATATAGTCTGATAACACGGACCCACTGAGTCTTTGTTTACGGCACCAAGGATATTTTGGAGGTGATGGTTTCTTTCACGCAATTACCAAATTGCAAAATGAAATGATACATTTTTAATAGTTTTCCCGAAAAATAACAACTCTTAAGACACTTACGGGATAAGAAAGAGTAGTGATCGACGCCATAATGAGGCGACGAAAAAGTTCGTATACTTGATTAAATCTGTATTTAAAAGTCAGATTTGCTTGGAAAGTGTTTGGGTGAATATATATCTTCCCTATATATAAAAATCAATTGCTGTTCAATACACTCGCAAAAACCCGTAAATGGCTCGAGCGATTTTGTTGAAATTATTTGGGTGTATTTGTGTTGGTCCCCGGATCGTTAAGATTTACAATTGCACCCAGTAGATGGAACCTACCCGTCAAATTCGGGATGATCGCTAGTAATCATTACACAAGAACACGATGTTTGCGCGCCCTCTTTTCCCTGCGCCCTCTATGTCTATACGCGCATGAGACGTGCAGTCTACGAGTACCAGGATAGTATAAATTCCTTAGCATTTGATACTCACAGCGCTCGATGCGTTTATTTTTCTGTGCATTTATGCTTGATGGCCAGCGACAGTGTGCCATGGGCTAGATGGCGTGGTTCATAATCTACTGCTTTAGTCGTACTAATAATAATGCAAGCAGCTATTATTTGGCGGAAAAAATAGATTAGAGAGTGGTACTTACCTATACAAAAAAGGAGTCCCATCACCTAGTAGGTACCAAAATGTCTCAAAAGAGGGTCGCATCCGATTCGGCAGAAAGGCCTAATAAGCCAATGGCAGTCCCTCAGGTGGTGTTTAGTGGGTACACTTAGGGTGGTCAGGATAGGTTAGACACAGTGAGTCCCATATAACCACGGCAGCCGGCTGTCGTGGTATGTATAAAGCATTCACCACCTCCTCGCGTTAACGGGGTAGCCCTTTTCATTTGCTTCTGGGCGCAAAAAAAACATGATGTTGAAAATAAGTCAGCTCCTCGGTGCTAAAGTTTCCTTGTAAACGCTTGAGTAGTAAAGTGACAGAAAGGCAGCTTTACTGCTTTTGTAAGTCTCAGAATAGCAATTTAATTTTACGATTTTTTCCAAGAAACAACCGGGTACAACATTTTTTATTTTTCTTTTAAGTCGTGTTTTCACGGTACAGTTACAAATCAAGATACTTATGCTTATGTTAAGGTCTTTTTAGAAAATTCGTTCTGTTTATATACAATTCTTATAGAAATTTTTCTCTCTTTGTTTTCTTTAATAATGTCTTAAATCTTAAGCCACTGCAGGTTCCAGGCTTTTTTAAATGTACTAACTGCAAGTATAACTTGAATGATAATTTGTTTGAATAGGTAAACTAGTGATCACCGAATCAAAACCCTTTAATTGATAATGCCTGTCACCAGACTGTGAGAATTAATTAATTTTTAAAACTGCCATCTGTTGGTTATCAGAAGCTCCTTCGTTAATTAGCAAAGTGTACCACTAGATAAATTTTTTGAAAATAAAAATGACGCAGTGTATATTATATAAAGACATTTTCAATTGGCGAACGTAATAAAAAACAACCACCAAAATGTCCACTTCAAACAAAGAAACAATAGAAATGCTGTCCCAGCTATAGAAATTATACTGTCGGACCGGATAACTGCAATGCTAGCATTGGTATTTGATGGCAAAAATAGGTATCTACTTATACAGACCGACATCTAAGCGTAAAGCCGAGTTACTAAACCGTACTAACATTAGTTAAGGGGACTACAGGAGCTAAACGCAAGTTTTATATTGACTTAAAATATATGATACAAAGCAGTAAACTAAATCAGAAAAATATATGATATTTTTTAGCATATATGCTAGTTAGTTAGTGTGTTGAAAACATGATACTACTAATTTGATACGATAGAAAAAAATCATAAAGATACCTCTAAAAATTTCTTTTAACGAGTAAAAACCATACTAATATACATGCAATTATTTTGATTATTTCTCAGATTATTCTACAAGCAACACATTAACGTAATACTGTTTTAATTTTTGAATGAAATTAATAGATTTTATTTTAAATCGCATTTTCTTATTTCTGAAATAATACGTATGGATGTGTGCGTAAACGCATGTGTACCGACACTGCTGGCCGAGGCCCGATGCTATACAGACGTGTCGCTCTTTTTGCCGCATTATTTACGTAAAGATTGTTTAATGGTTTTGTATAATTTTATTTTTAAATTCGTTGTTTCATATTCATAGATATTATTCTTTCGTGTAAATATAAAAGATTTTAAGTTTAGATTAATTAAAATTAAGTTAATAATTTTAATTGGTAAATATGGAAAATAAAGTTAAACCCGTTACGAAGAACGATATTAAACAATTAAAAACATATGAACGACATTAAAAGTTAAGAACATTTTAATATTATTAAATATTTATTTTTATATATATTTTATATTTAACAATAAACTTAATGATTTGGAAGGGTAGTGTATACCTGAGTACCTGGGTTCTATTCCAGGAATATGAAGTAAAATTTTATTTTTTATTTTTTATTTGAAGTATTATGTATTTAGATAAATTTATTGAATATTTATTATAAATAATAACTAATAATATAATTATATTTATTTTCATAAAAATAAAGCCATGAATTTAAGAAACTTACTGTATTACAGTAGTGCATTTTGTAGAGTTATGGATTTGCAGCTTTTGCACTCGAGAGTACCCGGGTTCGATTCCAGGAATATAAAGTCATATTTTCATTTTTCTTTTTTATTTAAAATGTTATATATTTAGAAAATTTATTAAGTGCTTTTATAAATAATAAATAAAAAAACATTTATTTTATACTAATAAACCTATATTTGCAGTTTGCACTCGAGAGTGCCCGGGTTCGATTCCAGGAATATGAAGTCAATTTTTATTTTTTATTTTAAGTATTACATATTTATATAAATGTATTATTTACTCTTATAAATAATAACTAAAAAAACCGTATGAAATGTAATAATTGTTTACAGGAGAAAGAAAGTAGAAAATATCAACACGGAAGTTAATATTTCCAATATGTACCTACAACTTTTCTAAGCTATAATAACATTAAAAAAAACTAAAAATACATAATGTTTTGTTAAAAGACCGCGGCTTATTCATAAATAACAAATAGGCATGACGAAAAAATAGAATCATCTGAAAATTGCGATGCTACTTATCACATGTAAGAGTTTAGGTTTATTGATTTTGTTTATAATTAGGAATTATAATTATATATGAATGTTAGGTATTTTACTTGTAGCTTAACAATTTTACAGAGGCAAATACAAAAAATAAACGAAATGCAAATTTTTATTACCTATCTTGTGAACCATAGTACTAGAATATTTAGAATTGACTTAATATTTAAATAATTTGAAATATTCATTTTTTCCATAGATTTCATTTCGTGAATCCGGATGAAACCCAAATCCGGACTCATAGGTGAACAGCACCAAAGAACATTGTTGTACAAGGAAATAGGTAAACGCCAAAAAGACAATTTTTGTTCTTTTCCACAAGTTCGCTTATCATTTACTAAAATTTCTCTTATTTCCTGGGTCTCTTTAAAATAAAATAAGCGAAAATGTCTAATATATGGGTTATCATTCTATAACTGCAAGAAGCATACCTTCAAAACAAATCTTATGACGAAACAGAAATATACCTAAACTGATTGTTTAATAGCTTATTTGACTTACATACTCTCGCACCCACAAACACACACGCGCGCACGCAAACGTACATACACACGCACACACTCACACACAGACACACATACATATACATATTTTTCTCAATTTTATATTTAATAATTTAAAAACTAGATTTTTTTGTCATTGTAGCACTTACAACTGTAAGTATGTATTTAATATATATCTAGTGGTATTACGGGCATTGAGACTGTTACTCCATAACACAGATTATTCTGTAACCTAGCTAGGAGAGCAGAGCTACATCCACTAGATTGAATATAATATTTTATAGATAGTATAAACGATGTAATGTCCTACATATGTACTACAATCACTTTTATATAAATAAAGTTTATTACTATTACTATATAAATAAAAATGTTTTAAGTTTCATCGAATCAGTTTCATTTCAGAATCACCCACATCCTTAAATTATTACGTAAAATTAAATTAAAATTAAAAATAATTTCGTTGTCCCATCTATTTTTTGTCAGATCTTTATCTTACTTACGTTTCGTCTATTATAACATTCGGGCGTAACCTCGCTAATCCGTTAGTGTTAAACCTCACTGTCGTTAGATGGCGCTCACATTTTTCTGTAAATGTGTGCGTGCATCATTCGAGGTCATTTGGGTCTTGTAGTCCTCTTAAGCTTAAATTATGCATAAAATGTTGTCTTAAGCATACTAATAAAATTAATTGTAAATTACCTTACCTAATTATGTCAATGTGTTAAATACATGATAAAGAATTTGTAATTATTGCCTGTGATATTACAGGCATGCAGATTAGTTTAGGCCAAGACTTCCCAAATTTATTTCAACAGTGACACCCTTGGGAATTTGCCACTTTTTTGCGACACCCATCCTCTGACCAAAAATACCTACCAGTTGTAGTTCTAGCCTAGTAACAAGTTACCAGAAAAAATCCTAATAACTTTTATAATTTTTATTAAAAAATAAAAAAAAATAAGAACAAAAATGAAAAGAGATTCTTTGTTGGCTGGCTACTAATGAGAAGGATGTGCTTGCTTTTCCGAGCATAGCTTCTCAGAACGTGGTTCAAGTTTGGAAATTGCCACTCTCATCTCTTTCTGTACATTTATTTTCGATCTGTACTTGTTCTTTATTACTGCAACTACAGAAAAGCCGGTTTTGCACAAGTACGATGTCGCAAATGGTAATGAACCCTCAATGTTGCAAAACTGATGGCACGATAATCGTAAAAAACTGAGCTCCAAAATATTCAAGCAATTTCTGTATGTCGTATTGAAGCTTAAGGGAGTTACAGGACAATTCAATTAATTGTTCTTCTTTCATTGTCGAAAGTGTTGATGTTGAAGTCGACTGGAAAGGGTTTCTAACCCAGTTATATTGCTCCAGATTTTCGGGGAAATAGTTTTCAAAAGTCGCTTAATGATGACAAGTGCTGTGTAAATATTAGTTTTAAAGAGGGATCAAAGATTTCTATCAATTTTTCTTGTAGAATACCTTTTAAAGCAGGGAAACAGTTATTATGATCTTCTTCTAATTTTCGCTTCCATAAGAGCGACTTTTTCTGAAACCCAGTGATTTTATCTGCCAGTTGCAGTATGTGAGTATTGTTTCCTTGCAAGGACTTATTAAGATCATCTAATTTTTGAAACATGACACAGAGTTGTGCCGATTTTATTATATACTCTGTAATAATAAAGTTTTGCGCATCATTGTGTGATTCTGTCTGTAGATAAGTGTAAAACTCGTTTCGTAGTTCGTGTACACGTGCGAGTATATTGCCTTTGGACAAGCAACGAGAGTTGCAATAATAAATTAAAGAAGTATGCTTAACACCCAATTCTTCACAAAGCTTATGGAAAAACTAAAGAATGAAAATGACAAACTATTTTTAAGCGCGTCGCCAACAGTCGTTATATTTACTATACGTCTTCCGTTTTTCTGCAGTTTCTTTACTACTTTCTTCTGAGTATTCACTTCGTTTTCTATTTCTTTGAATAAAATTATCCCTATTCAATATTAAAACTCCGCGTGCGTAATTAAACAAAACAAAAGCTTGACTGACTGAACTGAAACCAATTGAATATGCGGGGAAAAGGAAACGCACGGAGGGAAGTCGACGCCAGCGCAGCGCCGGCCGGCCGCCCGCGACTCTACTACGGGATGACAGAACAGAAAGCAGAAACAGAATGCGCGCGCCGCTCACGCTCATTCGACTCGGTCGCATTGATACAGCTAATCTGCAGACGCCTCACGACGCACCTGGGATAGAGCCGCGACGCAAGGTTAGGGAAGCCCCGGTTTAGGCACCAGTCTTCCACAATATACCTAGCCCTATATAATTATGTAAAGTATGTGTTCCATGTTTCATTCAATTTACTGTATTGTAGTAAGTAAATAAACTATTATTGTAATTAATAATAATTATAACTAGTAATGTTCCACAAAAATAAGACTGTTTTTAGCTCACTCGTAACATAAAGGTGCTGTTTTTGTTCTGAAATATAAATCGATTTCATTATTATTATCTTAAAATCTCACTTTGAAACACAGTAAAAAATACACAATAATGTTCATGATACCATTCTTATGACTTTCACTATGTTTATTTGTATATGACAAATAATAATGGACTAAGTGTACATTCTTGGAAAATAGTATAAAATATGTATATTTTTAATTTGTTTTCACACGTTTCCACTTCTATAATTAGTATTAAAGCACAGATAACAAATATAAACAAAGATTTATTCCGTGACATTCTTCGAATATCACAAAAAGCCCATGTAGTGACGGAAATAAACTACATAACGAGGTAGAGCCACGCTGCAGGTATGATTGTAGTATGTATGGGTCGGCTTGACCGGGGAAGGCCACGATCTCTTAGAATATCAGCGTAAAATAGCAGCTTAATACTACTGTGTTTCATATGGTGAGTGTAGACAACCGGAGACCCTTGATACTGGTAATAAGGCATTCCATCTTAGTCGTCCAGGATGACATCGCATCTTCCTTTTGATTCTTAATTGACGATATATCTAGATTATATTCGATAGATAGAATCTTGAAATTATAAAAAAAGAAATGTATATGGGCCATAGCATCAACTTATCATCACTGTGTGCTCGTTTGTTACCCATACTCTATAAAAAATGCGCAATTGCCTATATAAAGTTATTTGGGCAATTGAGCAAATTAAATGACGCACGACGTTAGAATTTATCATCATATTATTTTTTTATATGATCTGTTATTTATTTATTTATACATTTTAAAATATTAAAAGTTAACTTTTTGAATTAAGAACATAAGTACATAGTGCGGTGCCGTGTAGAGGCGGCGTAAGACAATAAACAACTCTATATAATATTATCTCGTCGGTGCCGTAAGAGGCAGCAGATAAAAAGTGTAAAAGAAAATAGGTAGCACAATCTCCTGATAACAATTGAAAGCAATAAAAACTGTGATTTGCCAAACTGCCTGCCAACTCACCTGCCTGGCTGTTAGGAATGAATTAATGAATGAAAAACCGCAGATTTAATAACATAATATGAATTATGATAAGCATAAGGTGACAGGTGCTAAGCTTCTCAACAACAAGGTAAATAAATGGTGATATGATATCACGAAAACATTTAATAAAAATGTTGAAGAGATATACAGGTCATCCAACTAATAACGAGGCGATAATTGGATCTGTTGGTGGAAATGTTGGGAACACTGGCATACATGGCGGTAAAATATCTGTGTGTATATAAATTACGACACGTATTTTAAATGTGCTGATTGATATAATATCAAAGTATATAGCAGAGTCACTTATTTCCATGACAAAACATATTATCGTATTCGGTCTTAATTTGTAGCTGCGGCCTTAAAATCATAACATAACAAAACTCACGCCCGTCACCTAGAGGGATGGGCAGAGACTACGGACTTATATTTGGTTCTCGCCTCCTTCACATCCAACATACACGTATATGCTACTAAAAACACTGACTTTAATATTGATTTTAATACGTTTTATAAGAAAGGCTTTATCTTTAAAATCATCACACTTTCAAACAAAAAGTATCCTTGGTTATTTCTTTTCCCCACTATCTATATTAAAGTGGTCAGATTAACGTCTTCTTTGGTTTTTGTTTTACCTTTTTCACCAATTAGTTTGTAGTGTAGTGGCGGTGTAAGATAATCCACTACACTAATATGAGGCAACAGAGGTAACTAAGAGGTGGGCAGCAACATATTCCTGATAACAACTCAAAATAATAAAAAACTACGGCTGCCAATCAATTTGCCACGCGTGGCAACTATGGCTAATATCTATTTATAATTGCCTCATATTAATGAGCGAGGCATAAATGAATGAATAAAAGAACAGTACGAGTATACATATAGTGGCGGTGTAAGAATATCTACAACCCCATATCGTCCCATGGATGTCGTAAGAGGCGCCAGAGGGAAACTGGTACAGGAGATGTAAAGCATCGTCTTCCTAATAACACCTCAAAATTATACAAACTTGCGGTTGCCAACCCGTCTGCTAAACGTAGCAACTATGACGAAATGAGGCAATCTAATGGACCAGGCCTATCTTCAGCAGTGGACTTTTAAAGCTATAAAAGGTGGACATGTCCCATTATTTATAGCCATAACTGAAAAGGATTTACCGTAATCGTCAAGCTCGGTAGGCAGTGATATGAGTTGACAAGATTCAAAGTCGGGTTATACAACTCGATAACAAAGCATCTTCATCAGCAAATTATATAGAGTTATAAAACATCAAGTAAATATAAGCGGATAATCCATCGTATTAAATTATTTAATGCTTAAATTATTAGTCATTCTCTTTTAGTACCAGACTAATTGAATAGCTCCTGACGCATATTTAATCTTCGCTGTCGGCGAGTGGAGCTTTTACAAACAACGGTAACTGGGTTAATGCATTTGTTGAACAGTAGGACTAATTGAAAAACATAGCTGTTGCATTATCATTGGAAAGAATTAAGTAATTTCTCATTCTAGTTCAGTATGGAACATAGGCCATGACCATGTTTTTAGCTTATTGCAGTATTACGTTTCCATTTAATGTTATACTAGCTTTAACACGCGACTTCGTCCGCATATCGAAAAACCACTTTAAGCTCGAATTTTTCTATTATCACTAAAACTATGTGCTATATAGGAGAGTGTTTAAATTAAAAATTGAAGATCCATAAACTTCACGAAAAATTGTATCAGCTTATCCTTTAACACTTATAATTTTGTTGTAAAATGGCGTTGAATAAAATTAATTTTTAACAAACTTTTAGGAAATAGAAGATAAAGTGTAAGGAACTTCTTTATATAAAACTAGAGATCCGCCCCGGCTTCGCTCGGGCAATGTTTGGATCACGATAACAGCGCCACCTGCCGTGTTCAAATGTAATTTTAAGCCATCTCCCGTACAAATATACACCAAAATTTCATCAAAATCGGGCAATCTGATTTTTAGTTTTGGCGAGACTAACGGACAGCAATAGATTTTTATATATAGAGATTTAAAGCCTAAATGTATTGTTTAAATTTTTTTATATCACTTAAAGTTTATGAGATAATAATCAAAAACCATTTTTTATCACTTTCTCGGTTTTACAGACAAAGAAACTTGCATGTTTTTGAGATAAAATAAATCATTGATGACTCCTGACATTGCACTGTATCTGTTCGTGAAGTTTCATCACGATCGGTTGACAGTTGACAGACAGACATTATTCATGTCTTTACAGCATGCAAATAACTCCCTGAGCACAAAAGGGCCAGGTTATTTCGACGTTATAGAGAGATACTTCAATTTTATTTATGTGCGTATAGATTGTTGTCATCGTTTGTTTTGTTTCGTTGGTGAGAGGTACGCCAGTATATCCTAAGTCTATGGTGAGAGGTTAGTGGCCAAACATTTAAGAATAAAAAAGAAGCGTTCGTTATTTGAACCCTTTAATTTTCGATAAAAGTATATTAAGACTATATTGACTGCAAGGAGGTTATAATATAATTTATAATCTCCTTGATTGACTGTTTGATTTATCATATATGGCTGTCATTGCATTCCAACTAACGGATGAGGCAAAGTGACGTGATATGTTTGCTCTTATGTAAAAATCATTATTGCCATTATTATGAATGTCTGCATATGATGTTGATGGATACAATAATGCTGCTAACACACGATGAGGCTATTAAAGTGTGCTTATAGTATATAGTAATATATTTTTAATTAACTATACAGTACAATATTCCTTATTATACACCAAAAGGGATTAACAAAAAAAAATACAAATATTCAATGGAACCAAACCTAAATATCACTTCAAGACATCAGTCTTCCAGACAACCCAAAAAAGAGCTTTAAAAAAGGGGAGAAAAATCTAGGGGTAAGGTGTACTATAACAACATGTGCACTAGAAAGACAACAAACTTTGTATCATTAAAACTTGCCCTACAATAATTGACTTGTTAACTAATTTCATATATTCCAGTTGATGTTATAACTTTTATTTAATTTTAATACTGCGTGCGACAATTCAATTAAAAACAAAATATAAAGAACGTCTTTGTAGAAAGAAATAAAGTAGAAAAAATATTTACTAGCTTATACTGACTTATGATGATCGGTATGAAGTCCTCAAGTCCACGCGAGTTAAAGCTCATATATATGCTATGGGTATTTTCTCTTTAAAGAGGTTAAACCACATAGCTAGTACTTACTCTTATAATAATTGTTTAACTTTCTCAAATTATATTACGTGAGCATTGTACAGAACGGAGGTATGACGTTCCGCGAACGCAAAAGCAACATCTCACGACATCTTCTGGTTGCTGTGAAGTGTGTACAAAAATTTTAAAATAGTTTTGAAGAAAATGATTCGCCTTTCTGTTTTCACACAGTAGGTACTTATAAAATAAATAACTAAATTTCGCAAAATAATTAAACTAAATTTTTATAAAATGTTTTTATTTTCACGCAATAATCACATCTAAGTAGATATTATATACAAAGATTCGAATAGGCTAAAAATTTGATTTTTAATAGAACTTAAAAGCCAACTTCAAGGGAATAAAATAAATAATGAACTATAATTAAAAATTGGAATGTCTAAATGTCTCTAAATAGTTATATTAAATACTCCATTTCATATCCCCTTATCTACTCTTGAGGGTGAAATTATTCTCAAACAGGTTTTCCACGACAATTTTCTTAATCACCAATTACGACGACTACGTGGCAAATGAGTACTTAAGCCACGTATCCACCAAAAATGTTGACAACAGTTATGTTTCCAACTGTTAACAATTGTTTCCAACAAGCGTCTCCACCGAGGGAACAAATGTTGGCAACAAGCGTATTCCTTTGAAGATGCCACCAAAAATGGAAACTAGTTTTATTGGCAATTATTGTGTTGGCAACAAAACTTTGGTGGAGACGCGGCTTTATAATTCAAATTTACTATTTTATTGGTGTCGACGGGACACATACTCGCGTATTGTGAAATTTACGGCGAGCCCCTGAGCTATAACGGCTTCGTTGTTATAGTATAAAGCCGCGTATCGATTACGCGCTCTGGCAAGCGCGCCATGAATGACCGCGTGGAATGCGTTCCAAATGTTCGAAGTATATCAACAAAGCGCGCCTGACGCGCGTGGCAGCTGTTCCAATTTATGACCATTCAATATGGATGTTGGCTGTGTACGAGCAGCTGCCGCATTCGTGGTTATTCACATTATTATACACAAGAAAAAATGACTCATGAGATATATGCACTTTGAGGCTGTTGATGTCACAATAAAAAAATTACAAGGATGTACAGAGGACTTTAATCACTTGAGAAATTTGATCGAGCCAAAGGTGAAGAAAATGGACGCCCAGTTTTACGAAGCTATTACAGTGGCCGATAGGTTAGGGGGAGGTTAGCTTATAGTAGTCCCAGACGTTTGTGATGCCATTGGGGTTTTGACGGAGTAGATGAAGGTGAGTAAAAATAGCAACATTAAGTAACTTTTTTTTTATTTCAGTAACCGTACACTATCATGAGGTGACATTGTGGCCTAGGAATTATCGTTTAAATTTGGTGTTGAAGAATTTTGAGTATCTTGTTGTGTTGCGTACATTGGAGGCGTACTTGCCTAAATCGGCCTCAAAAATGATATTATTTATTGCCTGTTTGACGAATATCAAAGTGCGGTTGTCATATTTTCTTAATTCATTTGCTATGTGCTGGCCATAACTGAAATATGGATCAGTAGCTTGAGACGTTTCAGTAAGAATTTTAAATTCTTCTGTAAACACTTCATTTTCCTCTTCATGATGTTTTCTTTTTTTTGGCTTCTTGGCAGGTTTTTCTAGACCTTTTTCGTTGGTATTAATAGAACACTCTGGAAAATATTCTTCCTTTTTTATTTGTGAAGTTTCTTGGGAAGATTCGTCATCATTATATGATGCAGGTTTCTGAAAAGAAAACGCGCGAATAATTAATTTAAGCGTATTTTTTTACAGATCCCACCTAAGAGGAAGAATGGTTGGAGATTGCTCAAGAATTTGATGATAAATGGATTTTTTTTCATATTATAGGTGCCATGGATATAAAACACGTTATGATACAAGCACCTGTTAACAGCGGCGCGGAATATTATAACTACAAACACTTTAGTACTGTGTCGTAACAGTAATCTGTGTTTAAAGAGTGCAAATTAATAAGCATTCGTAGACGCAGATTACTGTTTTGGAGACTTTCGGACGGAGTGATCGTTAAACACACCATATTGTACAAAAAACTCGAAGAAAAGTTTAAGATATTCCACCAACGATACTTCAAATATAGGTGTAAATATAGAATAAGAGTGACAAACGAGCACACAGTTCACCTGATGGTAAGTGGTTGCTGTGGCCCATAGACATCTACTTCTACACTCGTTTACGAATCAAAATGCAGATGCGTTGTCTCCAAACCGTTGTTGTTTCCAGTAAAATAGGGTCTCCGGTTCTCTACACTCACCATACGAAACACAGCAGTGTTATGCTGTTATTTTACGCTGGTATTCTGTGAGAACGTGGTCATTCCCCGGTCAAGCCGACCCATTCGTGCTACAACTATAATACTAATTTAGCTGCAACATGGCTCTACCACGTAAAGCCCCATACGTCATTTTGGCAGACAAAGCGTTCACACTAAATAAATACATAATGAATCCATTCCAAGGAGAGCCAGAGAGAGGGTTCCTAGAAAGTATATTTAACTATCACCTGTCAAGAGAATGTAGAGTGGTGGAAAATGCTTTCGGAATTGGAAGTTAAGTTTTAAGAGTTGTAAGGAAACCTATGTTACTATCACCTGATAAAGCTACAAAAGCGGTTTTAGCTGTTATACATTTACCTACATAACATACATATTGAGAAAAAAATCTAGTCCCCATTACACTCCACGTGGATCTTTATACACGGACACAGATACTGAAATAATACTCGGAAGTTGGAGAAATGACAGTGAACTTTCATCATTACTCCCTATTACTAATTTACCACGTAGAAGTGGAAATGGTGCTTAGGAAATCCTTTTACATCTTGCTCAACATTTTAATTACTAATGGAGAAATACCATGGCAAAATAGGTATTAAAATTGTTGAAGTTATTTATGTACCTGCATAGTGTCTGTTGTATTATTGGGTGTAAGCTTGTCTTGCATGAAACTGAAATCGTCAAAACCAAACCATTTTGATACATAAATACTATTTCGACCTGTGAACAATAAACAATTGATATAAGTATGAGTCCTTAGTTTTATTAATGCAGTTTAGTTACAATATAAGTAGTCCCATGTAATACTTTACATGGTGTAGCAATGCTTTTCATTTTATAATAAATGCAAAGATATATCAGAAATTAAACTTAAAAGGTTCGAACATTCTTGTATGGAACCTGGCATACCTACCGACCGCCATTTTTAAGAAAACCTCGTTTTGGCTAAAGATGTAATAAAAATAAAAACATCTTAGGTTTTGGCGACTAGTGACAAAACATTTGTCAATCGAAAAAGTAAAGTAAGTTGTTTGAAATCACTTACTCCATCGATTGATACATGTTTCATCACTGGCCGCCAAAACGAGATTTTTTTAAAGTGGCAGTAATTTCTTAAGATGGTATGCCAACGACGTTCGATGCTGCTTAAAATATTTTTATTTAAATAAAACTGCCCTTTTTGATTTATTAAGAGTTAGTACTTATAAAAATCAGTGTATTATTACCAGATCCGGTAATTTGGCTTTTAGATATTCTCCATTTTTCTCTCCTGTACGATGACAAGAGTACGGTCATTTTTTTCTTCAACTCTGGCACTGACACTCCCATTTCAGCGCTTATTTCTCTCCATGCATCTTCTCTGAGCGCTTTCTTATGATAAAAACGATTTTTGCTATTCCACAGCAGATCTTTTAAACCATATAATTGTATTAATTTACGGCAACTTTGGTTATCCATAGCTCGGAACGCAACGCACACACGAATGATGAGAACAACCGTCCCCAATGGCGCGCGCGCCAAAACTGAACTACTTTGATACGCGGTAAAAAACCGACACCGGTTGGAACGGCCTGCTCCGAGTTTGAGCGCTCCAACGAATAATTTGGCTCACGTTTCAAGGCGGTATCCATTACACGCGGCTGGAATGCGCGCCAATGTTCGACCTCTTGGAGCGCATAATCGATACGCGGCTTAAGAGTTCTTTATTTTATTGATATCGGAACATTATTTATGAGAAATAAAATTAATTTCTCGTTAGTTAAATTTTGAGTTTATTAAATTGCTATTTTACGCTGGTATTCTGTGAGAGCGTGGTCCTATCCCGGTTGAGCCGAACCATTCATGCTACAACCATAATATAGCTGAAGCATGGCTCTACCACGTAAAAACAATCAATGTTGCTGTGTTTCGCCTGGTGAATGTAGACAAATGGAGACCTGGAAACGAGGCATTCCACCTTGGTCCTCAGGGGTGACAACGCGTCTGCATTTTGATTCTTAACCGAGGATGGATGTAGATTTTCATGGGTCACAGCGTCAACTTCCCATCAGGTGAACTGTGTTCGTTTGTCACCCTTATTCTATAAAAAAAATATATTCCCTTACATTCATATGTTTTCAAGGACATAGTGTAAGTATAGGTTTTGTTACACTAAGACACTAAAATTTACCACTCAATAGAAATTTTGTTAAACACTGGTTTGTAATATATAATAAAAAAAATTTACCGCTTACAATATCTTCGGAATCAAATGTGGTGGTGGGTTATCTTAGGCACACTGCAATCCTCGCTATAGTAGAAAAAAGAATATATCCAGCCCATATCCAGCCGCAGGTTATTACGGGCTTATATTAAATAATTTAATAGTAAAAAAACATTATTAAAAACAAGCTTTTATTTAAATCTATCTCTAAAAAGAAGAAAATAAACTTTTAATTTAGTTAAGCCCATCAACATATTACATTACATAATTTATATGAGCTTGTTGCGAGTTTTACCTATTTTATAAAAAAACATAATTTTTTTATTACAATTACCTACTTATGTCTTAATCAAGTTACTTATTGTATTCTTGTTTATGTAGAATGTAGATACACAAATTATGTGGGCTCCAGCCAGAGATTGCAAAAAAAAGCAATCTTTATTTAAAATATATTTAATTTAAAGTAATAATTACAATTAATTCTTATAACTAAGTGAGGTGACTCTAATTCGATGTTTGAATCTAGAATGATTTCACACGGTAAAATATTAGAATCAGGTAATGTAAGACACTAGACACGTTATGCTGACACGGCGCCTCGTGATTGTCGTAAGCCGATGCAACGCAGCAGATTGCCTGGATTAGGGCTGCGTAACACCTCCCCCCGAAGAACAGCGACTATGGAAGACCTTGGTCGTGAATTGAGCTGGGACTTGATCGGGATTAATCTTCTCAGTGTCTGGAATAGCGTATACCCTTAATGATTTAGGATGGTCCTCTTCTGTGTTTCTTTGCGTAACTCCAGTTGGCTTCGGCTTGTATTTTCTATATAGTACGCATAGAATCAGTGCACCTGCACTTATTATTAATGCGTAAAATGGTATTGTAGTATGGTATAGACTGTAGTCCTCGTTTCTCCATAGATTTATTGGTGCTTGCTGGGATATTTTAGTGTTCGTTGCATGAAGATGTTGAAGGTTTATTGAATTTAGTTTATATGCCGATGCAGGTGATGGGATGCTGGTGTTTTCCTCAGGTATGTCCATTAGCTTTAACGCTTGTCCCTTCAATCGATCTTTAGTGTTTGAGATCAAGAATAGTGGCGTTTCTATATAGCATTTCAGAGGGACAATAACGAGATAACTACCTTGAAGTATTTTGTAGAGATCTTGTCCACAGGATAGATGTACTTTCGTTGGTGTGGGGAAAGTGATGGTGTAGTGCTTGTCGTCCAGTTCTTCGTAAGCTGGTGTGTCTAGGGTGACCGTGAACGGGTTACATACTGCATTCGTTTGTTGTTTGGTGATGAGGTGATGGATGCAGTCAGGGGATGGTTGACCTCTCAGGCTCCGCTTTTCCTTACAGATGTACCATTTACTGGTCTTCGGGCATTCTGCCTCTATGTACTGAAAATCTTTCTGGTAAATGGCTAGGAACGGAAAGGGTGGTGTGAGGATTTCGTGTTTCTTGTTAGGAACAATAGATAACTTATACATATCATATATATGGGGTAATAAAATTGGGAACTTAAATACTATTACTATTTCATTTCCTACATAATATGAACCTAATCTAATAATATCATAATATTCTCTTATATCTAAATCTCCTACCTTTTTACTTCCATAAAGTCGGGTTGCCCTATTAATCATTATTCCGATAGATTCTAAATTAATTATAGAGTGGTGCATAGTGTTAGCTCTTATAAATGCTAAGTTATTCTGTAACTTAATCAATTCCTGTGAAATGGAATCAACGTTATCACTAAGGATCATTAATACTTGTCCAAAATGGGCATATTTAATTAGGTCATAGTCTCTGGTAGCCTCGGATTGATTTATTTTACCTATTAATATTTCTAATTTATTTTGATTATCCACAATGCTATCTATTATTTTGGAGTATTGATTTGTTAAATCTTTAGTTAAGCTTACATGATTATTAAATTCCGTAACGATTTTATTTTCGTCTTCGCGGATGGATTTTACAGCGCGATTAAAATGATTTGCATCTGTATAATCAAGGTTACCGGTTATACTTTTTATGATGGAACCGAGACCATCTACGAGTCCTCTTTTCTCGCGGTTCGTTTTAAAGCTTCTCAACTGTATGGTGACACTTTCAAGCTTATTTTTAAGATAATCAATATGAGGCTGAAATAAGGAATTAGTAATGTTGTTAAGGTTAGGGCTAATACTGATTAACTGTATTTTAACTGAATTTACTTTATCTTCTAATTCTTGGAGATTAACATATTGCAGAAATGCATGGTAGTGGGATAGGATTCGAGCGGGGCCTAATTTGAAGGGTAATATACCAGGTCCATCACTAAGACTTTCAAGTCTTATCTCCTGCATTAGAGCTGGTCCCAGAAGGAGATGAAGTACCAGGAGAGTCCTGTAACAATTGGTTCGTTTTAGGTATTCTCTTCAATCGAGTTTTTGCTACGGGACCTCGTTTTTTCTTTGTATAAATGTGAATTGGGAGATTTGCCATTACTGTGTCGTGTGTGTATCGAGGAGCTAATTTCTGACGGGATGCGAATGGATTTTTTATAAAGATTTGTTGTTCCGGGGAATATTCAGCTTCCTGTTCTCGGTTTTTATTGCGAGTATCAGTCAAGTCTTTACGCATGTCATTACATAGGTCGTGAATAGTTTTATAGGTCTCAGTCATTCTGTCTTTATGGTTTACGACGTACTGTTGAAGTAAGTGGGCGGACAGATCTATGTCAAAAGGATCGCGAGGGTCAAAATGTCCCGTAATTACTTCTATTGGTTTGCATTTTGTGAAGCTATGTATACTATGATTGTAAGCTAATAGAGCATAGGGCATAAGGTTAATAGCGGATTCATTCTTTTGATTTATCTTTAAAATACGGAGATGTTCTAGTATGGTGGCGTGAAATCGTTCAACGATACCATTTTCGTTGGGTGCATGTGGGGCTACTCTATGGTGCTGAATTTTATGAAGTCTAACGAATTCTGCAATAAGCTGGTTGGTAAACTCAGGGCCGTTATCGGAAACTATGGTAATTGGAATTCCATGATGTGTGCAGAAAATCAGTAAAGCTTGTACTACACTGACAGCAGTGCCGTCTCGCAAATAATACGCCTGAGCATATTTAGAAAAACTATCAACTATTGTCAAATACTTTTCCCCTTGAATTGTTAATAGATCTACGTGAACTAGTTCAAAAGGCTTAGAAGCTGGTGGTACAATTTTAAATTTCTGTTTAACTGGATTGCGGTCGTATTTAGCTTGTCCGCATACTGTACAGTCATTAATAAATTTAGTAATGTGCTCTCTCATTTTCGGCCAGTAATATTTGCGGGACAAAGCCGAGAAACACTCGTTAATGCCTCGATGGTTCGTCTTTCCGTCGTGATATTTATGAATGATTTCTTGCTGTCTTAAATACTCCCTAACGTTTTCCAATTCACATTTTGTTAGAAAAAGATTAAGAGATGAACTTTTAAAAGACTTTTGTATGATTGGTATGACAGTGTACATTGCAGAGTTTGGATTAATGAGTAATCCTGTCCTAATTTTCGGATGGACGTATTCTTTTATAGCATTAATGACATCCTCTTCTATGTTTGATTGAGCTATTTGTATCGTAATGCGTGTGTGTGTTTCGAATGGTTTAGTGATAACTGGTCTAGCTTTTATGTCGCCTACTATATTTAAGATTATCTGCTTAGTGAACTTATTTAGCGGTTCGTCAGAAATGGGAACCTCGAGGATGGGGTTTTCTTTATCTGTATGAACAGTGATAGTTCTGGAATCGTCTGCGGCTTCGGTAGCCGTTATAGTCCTAGAGTCATCTAAAGTGTGTACCCCTTCGGAGGGATTAGGTAAGATGGAAAGCAGTTCATCTATTATGGGTCTTAGCTCGTCGTTGTGAAGTTCGATGCGCGATAGTGCGTCGGCATTCGTATTACACTTGCCTTGCTTATATACGACAGTAAAGTCATATTCACTCAACTTAAGGCGCCATCTGGTTAGACGCGAATTGGGCTCTTTTAAGCTCATAATCCATTGTAAGGGTTTATGGTCTGTAATAATTTTGAATTTACGGCCGAATAAATAGGGACGGAAATACTTAGTCGCCCATACGATAGCTAAAAGTTCCTTCTCTATCGTGCTATAGTTACATTCGCTGGAGTTAAGTGTACGAGAAGCATATGCAATGGGTTTGTCTGAACCGACTGTCCCCTGTGATAAAACTGCGCCAATCGCCACGTTTGAGGCATCGGTTGTCAAAATAAAATCTCTACTGAAGTCTGGATACTGTAAAATTGGGTCATTTGTTAAGAGAGTTTTACAGTGTTCAAAGCAGTTAATATAATTTTGATCTAACGTTATCTTTGATCCCTTTTTAAGACATTGAGTGAGTGGTTTTGTGAGACGTGCGAAGTCTGGTATAAATTTTCTATAGTATCCTAGAAGTCCTAGAAAACGCTTAATTTCGGTTGTAGTTTTTGGCAGTGGGTATTTTTCGATGGCTTTAATTTTGTCTGGGTTGGGTTTAACCCCGTTTTTACAAATAACATGACCTAGAAACTCGGTTTCCAGCTTCAAAAACTCTGATTTATCCATCTGAATTTTGAAGTTGGATTCCCGTAGCCTTTTGAATACTTTTTCCAGATTTGTCATATGTTCTTGTAAGGATGTACTGAAGACAATTATGTCATCTAGATACACTAAACAAATTTCGTTCTGTAAGTTCTTTAATACGTTGTCCATCACCCTTTGGAAGGTTGATGGACTATTTTTCAGGCCCATTGGCATCCTGAGAAATTCATAATGCCCATTCTCTACGTTAAAAGCAGTTTTGTGAATATCCGCGGAATCCATTTCTACCTGATAAAATCCACTGGCTAAATCGAGCGTGGTAAAGTACTGACATTTGCCCAGTTTATCTAGCACATCGGTTATATTAGGAATAGGATATTTGTCATCGACTGTCTTTTCGTTCACCTTCCTGAAGTCAACAACAAGACGCCATTTTATTTTGCCGGAAGCGTCCGCCTTTTTGGGTACAATCCAAATAGGAGAGCTCCAGGCAGAATCGGATGGTCTAATTATATTTTGTTCGAGCATCTTATTGATTTGGTCCCGGACTTCCTGTCGGTGGACATACGGGTATCTGTAGCTCTTAGTATGTACGGGGATTTCATCATGTGTTTTAATTCTATGTTTGATCTTGTTGGTGAATGTTAAAGGTTCACCATCAAGGTAAAACACGTCGGCATATGAGGCGCATAACCGTTGTAGGTTTGCTAGCTCTTCAGGATTAAGATGATCGGTGCGAAGACGGGATAAAACATTTTTAGCGCGATCCGATAACGTTTCAGTAAACTGGCACTCGACATTATATATTTCGGCTTCTACCGGACGGTCCATTGAAAAAATTACATCATTTGAGCTGTTATTGGTAATTTCGACCCAACCACGATTATTAATTACTTTCGTTATACAATCAGAGATTATGCAGTTGCAAATTATTTGATTTTCAACTACTACGTCACCGTCCTTTGAGTTTATAGGCAACCTAACTAATTTTGATGACTGCGCGGGTATAATTTCCTCATATAAATTTGCGTTACGTGAGTCATACATTTCGATTGGAATTTTTGCGTTACGAGTAATAAGTAATTTATTTCTAAGATCGATATTAGAACCCCATATGTCTAGTAAATCAAACCCTATCAGTCCGTCAAAGTAATTATGAAATTTATAAATGAACAAGGTTATATTATCTCTTTCATTAAATTCTAAAGGGCATGGGAGAGTTATAGAATAATTATTTTTACTTGTCGCGTGAACATTGGTGACCTCGAATGGGTCATAATTCAGTGAAATATGGCTAAAATGTTTTCGTACAGCTTCGGGACTAATAAATGATTGGTTTGCGCCGGTGTCTATTAAGAATTTCAGTGGGGGATTACTTGTCTGAATGTAACCGAGTTGCCTTTGTATGTGGAAATTGACTTCTATTTTTGTTTTTCTGAATTGGGGCACTTCCGAAAATCCTCATTGTTAGTCGGGGTAAAACTAGTGTCTACTTCCTCTACGATAGGAGCTTCCGCGTGGTTATACGGTTGCTCGTATCCATAGTTGGGATATTGTTCGTAAGAATAATACTCCTGATTATCGTTATAGTCAAGATAGTCGTATTCATAGTACGCGTCGGTGCTGTAGTCGTAGTCAAAATCAGTCTCGTTAAAGTTTACCTCCCGTGTCTTAAAGTAATTGCTCGGCGGTGGGTTGCCAAACCGTCTCCAGTCATGTCCAGTCGGTGGTAAGGGTTTTGTAACAAATGGAGTGACACCGCTCATAGGAGAAGGGCGCATGTTATTATTTAAGTTGAAGCCCTGTGGTTGTTGAGGTCTATTAGGAAGCTTAAATACATTGCTCTGGGGGTTATAATTTGGTGGAGGAGCACGCATCATCTGTTGCGTACGAGTGGGACCGCGTGGTTGATGCATCTGGGGTGGTAAATTGGGTCTCCAGCCCTGTGCAGCATGCGGTTGCACAGGTGGCTGTCTAAATGAGTTCAGCATATTATTACCCTGTGGTCTAGGTAGCGGCGGCATGTTAAACGTGGTAGGTTTTGGAAGGAAATTATTTAATGGTAGGCTATGTGAAGGGTGAGTCCATTCCTTCTTGATCTGACTGCCTTCATTTCGCTGTTGGAGGTAAAGGGTGTTTAATTCCTCCTGTACGAATTCAAGTGCTTTCTCCATACTTTCGGGACGCATACATCTTATTCTAGACCCTAGGGGGTCTTTTAATCCGCGTAAATAAGCTTGCAAGGTCAGTTTTTTATAGAGTGCGCGCTTAGCTTCAATTGTCGTACTAATAGTTTCATGTAAAGTGACATAGGTCATTATTGTACTAAATAAACTTTGAACTCGCTCGTAAAATTCTTGCGGGGTACTAGACCCTTGGGTTTGTAATGATAAATCGCTGTATAATGCGGTTTCGTCGCGATGGTCGGCGAAGTTATTTATAAGAGCGCTTTTGATGCCGGCCCAGGTTTCGGGTATTCCATTTGAATTTATTAGCCTAGCCGCGGGCCCAGTTATTTTATTTAAAATCCCGTTAATGAGAGAAAGATTGGCTAGTTCGTATCCGGGCTCGTTTCTTACGTGAGCTAACACAAGTTGATCGCACAGGTTAATAAAGCGCGTAAGGATGTACGGGTTACCGTCAAATTCGGGCAAAACTCTAAGTGACTTATAAACTAGGTCTATTTCATTTGATTGTGCCATACTATCGGTTTCCAAACCTCTGTTCTCGTCTATAATACTAAGCTTAGAAGACCTACTACTATCTAACCTAACGTTCCGTGTTCCCCTTGGATGGAAAATTTTGGAAGCTTTATCCTAACACAGTTATATGAAAAACACAGTAAAATACAACAGGATATAAATATATATAAAATTAGGATAGAGTAAAAAAAATAATTACGGAACTAGGAAGGGTAAGGATTGAAAGATTCAAGCACTTACAGCATTACTTCTTTTTGCGGAATCGATGCCTGGATTCGCCTCTGGACTGGTGCTCCCGTAGATTCTGTATCTTCTTGGTCACTCTTGAATAACTGACTCTACTTTAGAAGATCCTACCGACTGCGCCAATTATGTGGGCTCCAGCCAGAGATTGCAAAAAAAAGCAATCTTTATTTAAAATATATTTAATTTAAAGTAATAATTACAATTAATTCTTATAACTAAGTGAGGTGACTCTAATTCGATGTTTGAATCTAGAATGATTTCACACGGTAAAATATTAGAATCAGGTAATGTAAGACACTAGACACGTTATGCTGACACGGCGCCTCGTGATTGTCGTAAGCCGATGCAACGCAGCAGATTGCCTGGATTAGGGCTGCGTAACACACAGGTAAATCTCGCGACAAGCTTTTGTATCACATAAATTGTGTATTGAAATAAATTGATGGGTTTGATTTAATTTAAAGTTTGTTTTCTTCTTTTCAGAGAATTTTAATAAAAGCTTGTTTTTAAAACTGTTTTTTGCTATTTATTTTCTATTTTTTACTTATCGCTGGATTTGTTTCAAAGTATATTTATATTTTTATTATATATATATATATAAATATATATGTTTCTAAGTATATGAATATTTCATTAAATGCTTCATTGCTTTGAACCGCCATACTGAATTATTTTATCACCATCACTTGACCCTTGTCGGTCCCTACAATATTCGTTCGAGCACCACCAAACTATCTCTAACCTTTGCCGAGTTATAAGTCTCTGGGGTTATAAGTCTAAGGTGAGGCGGCTATCTTGTTTTTCACCATTTTGATTTTATTCACCCACACTAGAATTTACCCAGGGTGGAGGTCGATATTAGTTAAGACACGACCCCGCTAAGTTTTAATGTTTAGTCGAGTAGTAGTACACAATCTCGTCGAAAAGCTGAACGTGGACGTCACTTTATTCGTATTCTTCTCAGCGAATCCTTTTATTTGATATATGGATATATGGATGATATATGGGGGTGAAAAAAAAAGCATAGTCATGTTGTCATGTTGGATTTAGAGTGACGTCATTTTATTTTTGTATTGTTCTCAATAAACTCTTTCATTTGATACCCATATGATATGGGTATCAAATGAGAGTTTATATATGGGCTATGGGTTACATATGGGCTATATCATGGGAGTGCATAAAATAACTAGTCCGCCAAGTTTGGGTGTCCACCATATTGGATTTAGAGTAACTTCATTTGATTTAATTTTCTTCTCAGCAAACCCTTTCATTTGATACCTACCCATATCAAGGGAGTGCATAGAATATAACTCGTCCGCCATCTTCAGCGGTCCGCCATATTGAATTTAGAATGATGTCTTTATACTAATTAAAATTGAAATTTAAAATTATATTTCATTGTCATCTAAACTTAAAATGTATACAAAATATCAGGTCAATCGATTGAGGATAACTGCTTTAAAATTAAGTTGCAAGAATTGACCCTAACAAACACAATTTAAATAAAGTTAAATAAAGACATTATGCTAACTTTTACCAGTAGAGCTTAAGTGGATATATTAAGTGGATTGTTTGACGTATATAATATAAACACTTATATTATAGTTAAATATAATATAATATAAATACTTATATATATATATATATAATTATAGCTGATACCCGCGACTTCTTCTGCGTTGCTTGATGTATTGACACAGATTTTTCGATATATATACGTCTGTAATAAAACGAATTATGTATAAACCCACCTGTCCGTGCATTAAAATGTCTTTTTTAACGACCGCGCGAGACTGCCTCAACAATAACGATTACTACTGACAAACTACTATACCTACATTCAAATAAAAAATATTCTCAGAAAGCTTAAAGAATTAGAAATTTAATTGTGTTAAAAGAAAATTGGTCAATTTAAAAATACAGGACGAAAATAGAGCTTAAATATGGGAATATAAAAAAAACTTATTTATTTTTATTTCGAGTTTTACAAGAAACGTATAATATTTACTGCAGATAATTATTTTATATTATTAAAGGACATGATATTACCTTTAAAATGAAACCAATATCAATAATATGTTATGTACTCAACATAGATAAATATATAATATTTACTCAAAGAAAGAACTGATGCACTGCAATGGCCAGAGGATTGAAATAGTGATGGGTTAACTTGAGTTACTAACTCGAGTTGCGTTTTATTCCAGTTAACTCTAGTTCAATCTCCCTAATTCGAGTTTGGGCCGCTGTACATGAAAGGTTCATGTGAGCCAGCAAAAGAGTAAGAGCGTGATTCGTTCGTTGTGTGCGCGCTTTGTTTTAAAGAGTATTTAGCTACAACCGAAACAATTTGTTATTTAGAATTTTATAATAGCTAAGTTATGTAATTTAATTTCTTTTATAATTTTGAAGGGTTTGTGATCAATATAGTTATGTAAGTCACAGACTTATTATTGTTATACCCGAAAAGGTTGGTCCAGTTGTAAGATACATCATATTTTAAATTAACGCCAATTGTAACCATGGATTGAAAATGATTCCAAAATAGCGGTATAGAACCGGTATTTAGGGGTTTCGGTACCTATACTTGAACAGGAACCAGAACCTAAATTAGAACCTTTAAGAACCTTTATTTTACCGGTTCCTAAGCAAAGCGAAAGCGAGTCCAAACACGTTTGAGGTGCGGTTGCGTGGACGGCGCGATTCGGCGCGCGGCGGAGTGTGAGGAGAAGGGAGTTTGTAAAATATCACATTTGTATTGGTGGATCTTCTTTTGCATATCAACGCAGTGTTGCCAACTCTACGGATTTTTCTATAGATATACGGAAATTTGTCATCATCTACGGAACTATGGAATTTGACGTTGCAATCTACGGAATTTTTATAAACTTAACAAGATTTTTTTTTATCATGAGTGTGAACTTGCCGACAATGTCATTCTCTCTCTCTTCTTCTAATGTTGTCTGTATTAAATTATATTTAATAATTAATTCTATGCTATCTGTATTAAAATAAAACTATTTTTACTCATAAATGTCAAATTTTTCTGACGTTAATCGATTTCAATTGTTAATAATAATAAAAGCTTATATATTTTGAATTAAATTACCTTTGTTTCGAATTTAGAACACTTCTTGGAAAATAGGCAGTTAATATAAGCGCTTATAACCTTTTTTTATAGATGATTGAATTGTCACTTATGTATCAAATTTTTCTAATCCATGCTTTTTGGATTTGGTTTGGATTGGATCTTTTTTTTTCGAATTTCTCAAAGTTCTTAGTTGTATAGTTTTTCATCCACATCATCATCATTACAGCCCTTCACAAGTCCACTGCTGAACATAGGCCTCCCCCAAGGAATGCCACAAAGCACGGTCCTGAGCCACCTGCATCCATCGACTTCCTGCATGTCTTACCAGGTCGTCACTCCATCTAGTGGGGGACGCCCTACACTTCGTCCGCCGTTATGAAGCCGCCTCTCGAGAACCTTTTTTCCCCATCTGTTGTCGGTTCTCCGAGCTATATGGCCGGCCCATTGCCACTTCAGCTTACTAATCCGTTGGGCTATGTCGGTTACTCTGGCTCTACTGCGGATTCATTTCTAAGTTTATCACGCAAAGAAATTCCGAGCATAGCCCTCTCCATAGCTCGCTGAGTGACCTTGAGGTCATCCGGCCAGCAGTTAAGGACCACATCTCAGATCCATAAGTCAGCAATGGCAACACGCATTGGTTGTACAGTCTCGATTTTAAGTTTTGAGGTATACCTGACGAGAAGATGTGCCGTAATTTCCTGCCCAGTCGAGTTGAATCCTGAAGTGAAGTAAACCTGGTCGAGCCCCGACGGTTCGGCAAAAACTGAGATTGACTTCATTATGACGACCAGACGACAACTGTTCAGTGATGTCTCAGTGATCGCGAGGGTTAAAACTGGCAGTGATCACCGAATGGTGAGAGGCACACTGAACTTAAACGTTAAGTTGGAGAGGATACGTCTAATGAAGACAAAGCTCCGTGCCCCTCGTGCTCTAATCCAAAGTCCCGAAACCTTTCAGCTCGAGGTACGAAACCGTTTTCAGTGCCTAGAAGATTGCAATGCAGTGGACGATATGAATGACAAGCTCGTGGAAACTGTCCATGCGGTCGGAGCTAAGTTTAGCAAGACCCGCCGCAAAAGAAAAGTCTTCGAAGCTGCAGTCTTCAGCAGATTTGACAACATACAGGCAAATGAACAGAGATCTCCAAATGCATGCGGCGGGACTTACGCAGCTATAATACTGCTCTTATTGAAGAAGCGATCGAGTGGAACCAGGGCTCCAAAGTCTTTGCTGGAGATCTGTGTGCCGGAAAGAACCAACTGTCGAAGCTGAAGACCGAGTGTGGCGGCGTCGTTTCCGGGACACCCTAGATTTTGAGTGAGATTGAGAGGTTCTATGGGCAGCTGTACACATCATCGTTGGAGCCACACGCATGTGTGAGTAACGAACCAAGAGCGAGTCTTATCTGACACTATTCCGATGATATCCCGGACGTCAGTCTGAGCGAGATTAAAATGGCTCTACAGCACCTCAAAAACGGCAAGGCCACAGGCGAGGTTGGAATTACAGCGGAGCTTCTGAAAGCGGGTGGAAAACCTGTACTTGAAGTCCTTCAGAAGCTCTTTAATTCCGTCCTCCATGGTGGCATTACACCGGAGGCGTGGAGCAGAAGTACGGTGGTCATGTTCTTCAAGAAAGTTGATAACGCTCTCTTGAAGAACATCAGGCCGATTTCCCTTCTGTGCCGCGTCTACGTGCTGTTTTCGAGAGTCATTACGAATCGTCTCGTTTCTATCGCCTCTTACGACACCCACGGGAAGATATGGGGTAGTGGATATTCTTAACCGCCACTACACGGCTATAGTTTTTCATTGTTACATAAATCACTTGAGTCTGAAACACCGTAATATATCGAATAATAAACTAACAAAAACCAGAAAATAAAATCCATGTGAATAAGTCGTTATAATCAAATTTGTAACGTATTTTTTAAGTATAACTATCCACAAATTTTAAAGTGTGTATAGTTACTTTATTTGGTTTTTACTAAAAGTTATTTAATTTAAAGAAAACAATTAATTATAATAAATTTTTATGGTACTTTTTTTATTAAATGTGCAGCTTGATTCGATGTTATACTACAATTAAACTTACAACAAGAACTTTCCATGACAGAATGAATTTATCAACTAAGTTCAAAAACAAATATTGTCGATCCTCAACGAAACGAATATTTTGAAATAGCATCTACGGAATTGTACAGAATTTTTTATACCAATCTACGAATTTGATTATAGGTTCTCGGAACCGGTATTTAGAACCGGTACATCGGAACCCGAACCGGAACCGATACCGGAACTGGAACCGTACCGAAAAGAGGAACCTTTATAAGAACCTAAATGAAGAACCAGAACCGAAGTTGGTACCGGTATTCAATCCCTGATTGTAACACTTAACTTACAATAAATATTTTAATTTTGAAAAAAATTGTATTTATTTAAGAATATTTTGACTGTAATAATTAAAATATTAATAGATTATGTACCTATATCTTAAAACTAGACCAATATTGTTTCGTGAAGACTGCTACATAGCTAGTGTTGTTGTTAAATACAAGTACTTACTATGACTAAGACTAAAATCAAATATACATAAGTATGTGATACATACTACATATACCTTTTTATTTCAATCCTACATAATAAGTTTGGTAATTATGGTTATCCCAACCTGCCAAAGAGCTAGATAGAAAAACAAATTTGTAAAAAAGAAATTTCTAACAAATAATTTTTATTCTGTTTCGTACTGCTAACTGGAGTTGCGTAACTCGAGTTTAAACTCGAGTAGCGTGAATTTCAACTCGAGTTAACTCGAGTTGAAATTCACACATGTATAATATTATATATAATTCTATAAGAATAAACGAAGCAATTCATACCATGATCGTCCCAACCAAACTAAATGAAGATTTATTTAAAACAAATTAGTATTTAATTACATTTCCTTTTAATTTTATTGAAATATGTACGAAATAATACTGAACCTTGTTCATAGCGCCCTCTATTGTAATTTTCAGTAATTTATAATCCCAGCGCCATCTATAAAATCGTAAAAGAAACTTCCCTCGTTTCGTCACCTAATAATTTGTCAGAGTGACTCATATATGCCCTATAAGTATATATGTCCTATAAGTATAATGGCGGCGGTGCAAGTATGTATGCGTGCAATAAAGGGTTGTCATTTGAAACAAAATTTCCCCTTATCTAAACAAATAAATAAAATTGAAGTGTCTGATTGTAATGTCAAAATGACATTTTTTTACTAAATGCATATATATGAGAGTATATACGGTAGTTATAACAAAAATACAAATTTTAAAGTTTTTGTCTATCCGTATGTTCCGGCTAATCTCAGAAACGGCTGGACCGATTTCGACTGGACTTTCACTAGCAGATAGCTGAAGTTATAAAGAGTAACTTAGGCTACTTATGTTTTAGAAAAAGAGTTAGGGTTCTGCGCAACATAACTAAAACTCTAAACTACTCGCGGGCGAAGTCGGGAGGAACAGCTAGTTTTATAATAAAACAATCTATAAAAATATAACATAACTTTGACACAATACCAATTATTATTACGCAACTAATATAATTGACACATTGACGTATAAAAAATTCCATGAATTGAGATTTTGATTGAAATCCAATAATTCTATTTAATAACAAAATATGAATTCCTGTTCACTTCACCGAGTTCTATGGTAACTCCTGTACAGTTCAGGCTACAGATAGCCACATGTATTTGGAACTCCTTGCCCTTTTTTTTTTTTTTTTTTGCGGATGGAAAATCATCTAATGACGCCTTTCGCTGTGGGTGGAGCGGAAAGGAGTGTCAGACTTTTACTGACTAAAAACCATCCGTGTTCCTTCAGTGCCCTTACATTCCGGAGCCGCAGTATCTCTTTCGAACAGCCCGCAGCCCCGGCAGGCGTCGGCCCTTGCGGGCCCCTTCACGCTGCTGACAGCTCTTTGAGGCGCGCGTGGAACAAAACGCGCCGTCGACACGGCCTGTCGTCGTTAGACGGACGGACGGCGAGCTACCCATTGCTCGCCGTCCACAGGCCCGCGCTTACGGTGGCCGGGGGCCACGACGTAGCCCCCGACGCCCGGGGCGTCTCCCGCGGCGGCCGGGAAGGAAAGCTGTTGCTCTTTCCTTCTCCCGCTCCGCCACCTCCTTCGCTAGCATCACTGCTTCGCAGAAGGTGGTGACGGCATCCCATTCCGTCTCGCTCCGGACCATGGCTTCGACCAGGGCCGGACGCGAGAGGTCGCCGCCGCCTATCGCCGCTACGAGGACACGGCGGTGCTCCGCCCAAGCAGGGCACACCCCACGGTGTGCTCCACCGTGTCCTCCGGTCGATCCTCGCAGTGGGAGCACCCGGGCGTTTCCTCCCGCCCGATTCGGTGTAGGAACCTCCCGAACACACCGTGTCCGGTGAGGACCTGCGTCAGGCGGAAGGTGAGGACGCCGTGGCGTCTCTCAAGCCACTCCTCAAAGAGGGGTCTTATCGCCGCTATAGTGGCGTGCCAAGCACGGGGTTGCGACAGTCGCTCTCTCCATGTCGCCATGAGATCGTGCCGGAAGTCTGTCCGCTGCGCGACAACTTGCCGCGGCAGCGGGGTTTCCCCCCGGCATAGTGCCTCCGCGCGCCATTCGTGCAGGCGCGCGAGGACTATCTCCTCCAGATCCCATGGCGGCAATCCGGCAAGGAGGCTCGCCGCCTCGCGGGAGATCGTGCGGTAGCCGCGAACCATCTTTACGGCAACCACCCTTTGGGGCGTGTTTAGGTGGTGGACGGCAAGCCGCGCCAAACCACGCGCCCACACCGGGGCCCCGTAAAGGGCCATGGACCTCACGATCCCCGCGTAGAGCCTCCGGCAGGAGGCGTTTGGCCCCCCCAGGTTCGGCAGGAGCCGCCTGAAGGCAGCCCCGGTCCGTTCCAGTTTGGGAGCCAAACGTCGGAAGTGCTCAACGAAGTTCCATCGGCCGTCGAGGACGAGTCCTAGGTACTTCAACGTCGACTCGACACCGATGGATACCCCTCCTACCATCACTGAGGATCCCGGTGGTGGCCTGTTCCGAGGACCATGGAAGTGCATGGCCTCGGACTTGTGCAGAGCCACCTCGAGACCCAGTTGCCGGATCCTCTCAACGACTATCGCAACCCCGCGTGTCATAGTTTCCGCCGCCGCCTCGTACGACCCCCCTTGTGCCAGTACCAGCGTGTCGTCAGCGTAGCAAACTACGCTGACGCCGGTAGGGAGGTCGGCGCGCAGCACCCAGTCGTAACCGATGTTCCACAGGGGCGGCCCCAGAACCGAACCCTGTGGGACACCGCACGACATCTCTCGCCGGTTCCACTCACCGTTGCGACCGGGGTAGATGACGGCCCTGTCCGTCAGATAGTCCCCGACTATACGACGGAGATAGGTCGGCACCTGGTGATACCGGAGTGCCTCCCTAATGCAGCTCCAGGGCATGGAGTTGAAGGCGTTGGCGATGTCGAGAGACACCGCCAAGACAACCCCCCCCCCCCCCTAGCCACTGCATCCCCCGTCGTGAGGGCTCTCACGCGCATGATGGCGTCCACCGTAGAGCGCTTCTTGCGGAAACCAAACTGGTGTTCCGCAAGATCCGGCCCCGTCCCCGCAAGGTGCTCGGCGAGGCGGTTTGCAATTTCTCTTTCAAAGAGCTTGCCCACCTCGTCGAGCAGCACCACGGGCCGGTATGCGGACGGAGAGTCCGCAGGGCGCCCCGGCTTCCAAATGAGGACCAGCTTCCCCGTCTTCCAACGAAGCGGGAATTGGCCTCTCTCCAAGCATGCGCTTAGGAGCCCCTCCAGTCGGGGCCCGAGAGCCTCCGAGGCCAGGACCCAGGCTTTGCCAGGCAAGCCATCGGGTCCTGGGGCGGTATTCCTGGCCTTGAGCCTACGTACCGCCACTCTCAGGTCTACCCCGGTCCCTTCCGGGATGTCGTCGTCGTCGTCCTGGTGGTCCGCTTCTGGCACCGCAGGTGGCGGAGCCATAGGCGGAGGTGGATGTTCCCCTCGCGCAGGGAACAGAGCGCTCACCACGTCCTCCACGAGCTGAGGCCGGAGACTCTGCGTCAGCGGGGGGGCCCAGGTGCGGAGTTTATCCCACACCATCTTGTAAGGGCGCCCCCACGGATCTCTGTCGAGAGTCTCCAGCATCTCCTCACGGGCCCGATCCCGGGCCCGCATGACAGCCTCCCGGAAGGCGGTCTTCGCCGCTCTGTATCCCTCGTACAGCTCCGCCTCAATGGCTGCCGCATTCGGTGGACGAATGCGGAGCCTGCGATGCCTGGCGTACAGGTGTCGCGCGGCGACACAAGCCTCGCGCAGACACGTCAGCTCACGCGACCACCAATACACCTGACGCCGGGCGCTTCCTGGCCGGACGTGGGGCATTGCCACGTCACATATCTCGGACATGGCCTCCTGGAACCACCCTGCCTCATCATTGACGTCGGCAGGCCTATCCGGTGATGACACCCAGGCCTGCACGAACGAGGCTTCCAGGAGGAGCTCCCGGTCCAGCTGCTTCAGCGCCCAACGCGGACCACTCGGGGCCTGTTGGACTGGCGCGCTCGAGGGCCTGGTGGAGACGTCAAACCGGATGTACCGGTGGTCGGAGTAGGTCTCCACCCCCTCCATGACTCGCCAGTCAATGGCACGCGGCGACAGAGCGGGGCTAGCGAACGAAATGTCCACCACCGACTCGCCCCGCATCCGCACACACGTGGGGACAGAACCCCGATTTAGGACGACCAGGCCTGTCTCCAGAGCCCAGTCTTCCACCATCCTACCCCGCACATCTGTACGACGAGAACCCCAAGCCAAGTTCTTGGCATTGAAGTCCCCGAGGATAAGTACGGGGAGGGGATAGCTTCCGACGACGACTGCTCTCAGATCTGCAAGAGAGTTATGGAGCTCGGCGAGAGATCGGTTCGGGGAGAAGTACACCCCCACAACGACGAACTCCCCGAACCGTGCTGCTACACACCCCTGACCCCTCCTGACACCTTCAAGGGTCGGGGTACCGGCGGCGGCCGAAGAAATGATGGCCACTGAGCCGTTAAGGTCCGCCACCCAGTCATCCCTAGGCCAGACAAAATACGGCTCAGCGACCACAGCGATGTTAATCGACCACTGCGCCATGCTCTGGAGCAACAGATCCTGAGCGCAGGCGCAGTGGTTGATATTCGCCTGGAGGAAGCTTAATGGGGCCGTTATAGGCATTCCATTTCAGCTTCCTCCACGGGGCGCCCCTCTGCGGGCGTCGGTGTCGCGGCGGCGGCGGCGGCAACAGTGACAGCGGCGGCGGCGGCAGTTGCGGCTGCGGCGGTGGCCATAGAGGCGGTGGCGGCGGAGGAGGGCCCTCCCCTACCCGCGGCCTTGGCCTTGGCGGGTGGCACGCAGGCCCTGCTTCCGGCCCAGTGATCGGCTGGCTTGCCGGTCGCCGCACATGCATCACAGTGCGGTGTGGCGCAGCAGGTTGCCGATTTGTGTCCGGGCTGACAGCAGCGGAAGCAAAGGCCACTGCGGTCAACCTCCGAGGCGCATTTCACTGACACGTGATGTCCCACGAGACAGCGGTAGCACCTCAGAGGTCTGGGCTCCAGCAGCTTAACCTGCGCTGAGACCCAGCCCACCAGAAGCCTTCGGCCCTCCACTATGGCTTTGGCCGCCGTAACAGGGCAGCACACTGTGGCGGCATGCATACCCTGTTGGTTCGGGCGTATAGCGCCTGACCTGACCTGGTCAGTAGTGCACCCCCCGGACCTGGCGACGGCGGCCACCAACTCCTCCGATACCGAGTCGTCCAGACCCATGATGCGCAGGTCTGCGCATCTGACGGGCCTGGACACTCGGGCCTCGTCCGCGTCCAGGGACGCTCTGAGCTTCGCAGCCAGAGCGTCCGCGGTCGCGCCACTGGAGTCCCCGGGGATCTCCAGCATACGGGCCCCCGTCTGGGTGACTTTGAGCCGGAGGCCCCCGGTGATCCCGAGCTCCCCGAGATCCACCGCCTCTTTCGCCTTCGCGAGCAGATCGCGGTAGGTACCGCCCTTCTTTTCCGCGTCCGGCTGTAGTGTAATCACTACAGCTGCGGTCTTCGGGGCGCGGAGCCTAGCCGCGAACTTGCGCGCCCTGAACTGGCGCTGCCGCTCCTGCTCTTTGGCCTTTTTGGTTGCCTTCTTCCCCTTATTTTTGTCCCCGACCACCTGCCAACCGGCTTCAGCCGCGGGAGGTGTAGGGAGCTGAGGGGGCGGTGGCGGCGGCGGCAGCTGGCTTGCCGCTGGCGCTGGCACATTCGCCGCAGGCACTGGGGCTGGCGCAGCCACCCCCTGTGCTGCCGCCTTGCCCTTTTTCGCCTTCGCCTTGCCTCTCTTTCCTGTCGCCGGCTTAGCCGGAGCCGGTTCAGCCGGTACCGGTTTTGCCGAAGCCGGCTTTTCAAGGGAGGGAGGGGCAACTGCAGCCCCGCCCGAGGGCTGGCTGGACGGCCCCGGCCTGGATGCGGCGGCTGTGGCCACCGCGTACGAGACCGTTGCCGGCCTCGCCGCCGTCTTGTTTGCCCCGAGGGGGGGGGGCGCAGGACGATGCCCTCCAGCACGGAGAACTGGTGCTGGAAGGCAGCCAGCTCCTGCCGGACCAGGTTCAGAACCTGGTTCTCCACCAACACGGGCTGGCTTGGGCGCTGCGTCTGGGGCGCCGCGCGACAGGCAGGCTCACGTAGACTGGCCAGGTCTGCGCGGAGCTTCTCGTTCTCCTTCTGGAGAGTCTCCATGGCGGACGTCAGGCGGGCTACGTCCGCCCGCAGCTTCGCTACCTCGTTCTCATTAGGCTCGGCCCCAACAAAGTTGGCCTCCGCAGCCGCCATGATGGAGGCGGAGGCCGCGGGAATGGCCTTTAATTTTGAGGAGGCCTTTTGTTTGTGGGCCACGACCTTGATCGCGGCCTCCACCTCCTTTACGAATCTGGCCTTACGCTCCACCTCGGAGCCGCCAGTCGCATCCGTCTCTTCGCTTGATACCCGAGCCGTATCGCCCGGGTGGCGCCCCTCCTCGGCATGCTTTGCCGCTTGTTCGGCCCTCTGATTGTCAGAGGGCCCCCTCCCCTTGCCTCTCAGCCCGCCCCGCCTGTTGGTGGGGATTTTCCGGGCCGAAGCCTCCTCTTCACCGGCTGACGACCCCTGGTCGCCATCCCGCCTGGACCGCTTGCGGAAGAACTTACTGGTCTCCGCGGTCCCAGGCTCCACGCGTCGGGAGCTCTCTGAGCCTCCCACGCTGCTCGATGCGGCGTCGGACTCTGTCCCCGCATCGCTCCTCCTCTCCTCTACGTTGCCGTTGCCGGCGGTATTGGTTTTTTTGTTTTCTTTTTCCATTTTTGTACCCACGAGTATGGGAGTAATTAAAGGTCCACCTTGGCAGAGACCCCTTACCAAGGTAAGCAGATTTAGAGGATTTATTACTCGCCAGGGGGTCTGCAGGTACCCTGGCGAGGAGCGCACTAGCGATTGATTTGTTCATAGAACCCCGTCAGCCATCCATCCCCTCGCGGTGCGTCGCCGCTTGAGATTCGGAGTAACTTTTTATAGAGGTTTTCTCCCTCGCGGTCCGGGCGGTTAAGCCAAGACCCTCGGTCCCTATCAAAGCCGCGAGACATGATCCACGACACTTCGATGGGATTACGAGACCGGCGGTGACAGCAAAGGATGGATCCTTCACTGTCTGCCCGGAGGCAGGGTAAGTGCACACCGAGCCCGCCCTCACTCCTCTGCTATGCCCTCTGCTGATCAGAGGGTCACGCAGAGGAACGCACCGTTGGTCCGAGACGGACCCCACCCATGTCAGAATAATTAGCCGCGGCAGTAACATTCCCCAAGGAATAAGAATTTCTTCTCATTTCTCGAGGAAGATCACTGCCGCGCCCAGGGTGCACCGGCCCAGTAGCTGCTCTTCCCTCCAGACGTATCGAGAGGGACCCGCAACTACCAGGCACACGTGGAGGACTTCAGACTTCGCACCCCGAACTCCTTGCCCTATGACATCGGAAAGCAACAAATAAGTATGCTTTTAAATAGTTGGTACGCAATCACCTATTGAAGACAACGCTTCTTACATGAATCATTCATGTCATACACAGGGTTATTTTACAAAGAGTAGACAAATTTAAAACTCAAGTTCAAATATATAAAAGTTTCTGAAAATACGATTAAATAAAGTTTCTACTTTATTTGAAATTATTCAAAATTGAATGTGATTCATGGGTCACAACGTTTTTGCCTATCAATTGGCCCTTAGGAATGTGTGTGCGTGTGTAGTAAAAATCAGTAAAATAATGCATTACCACGAATTTTGAATTTAAAAGATAAAAAGGACAGAATGTTTGAGATTTTTGTAAATTAATTTTTCTTCACAATTTGCCTATATTGCTTATTCAGAAATTTCTGTGCGTATTTGGCCGGTTATTGCAAAATAGCCAGATATTGCTAAACAGATGTATATATTCATAGTCATTTGTATGTACTAATTATATACGTATTATTTTGTTTTAAGCAATGTTATAAAGAATAAATCAATCAATCAAATATTACGATCGCTTGTATAGATAGGTGCTATAAAAAAACGTATTGATTTAAATTAATTTTGTTACAAACATTATATCATACAAAAATTAAATTATGTAATTGGAAAGAATACATATTTATTATAAATAAGTAACAAACCAACTATTAAGTAATGGAATCTTAGGGAAATTTTGTTAGGGAACTGTAAAATAATTGTACGTATGAACATTAATAAAATATAAGACGTGATAGTGATAATTAATTACGGTATCCCAAAACTAGAGCTCTTAAAATTTATATGAAATTATCGAAGAAGATGATGAGCTAGATTATTTTACAATTGGTACGGAACCCAAAAATTATTAGAATAGAATAGATTACAAGAGACAGGTTACAAGAGCACTTATTGAAAAAACTACGCAAGTAAGAAACCCAGTAAAACTTTTTCTAAATAAATTAATTTTAAATATATTAATTTATACAATTAGTATGAAAACGTTTAGAAACAGCATGATATCAACTCACTACACATAGTTTAAAACAATGTTTGCTTAATAAAAAAATTAAAATTTTTGATAGATAAGGCCTGTATATTTTCTGGGACTTTGTTGTAAAAGCGTATACATTTCTTCATGGAGTCGACTAATTCCAACGTCGTGTGCTCGTATAGAATGTAAATACAAAGAACAAGTACAAGCGCAACATATTGGAATATGCCCAAACATATATCTAGAATAGAATAGAATAATTTTTATTCAATATAGGTTATGTGTTTGCCGCGCTGCCCAACACTCATTGAGGCAGCGCGGCCGACACTTCCTTGCTCTAAAACCCTCTCAGAAATAAGGGGAGGCCTATGCCCAGTAGTGGGACGTATATTAGCTGTAACTTAACAATATACACCCACACAATACTTATTGAAACTAACTTTATTCACCACTCGTTCGGAAAATACGTTTTGTCCTGGTAAGAATCAGCAAGAAACCCAGCGGGAGTTTTTTAAACATGTTTCACTTTACAATAATTTTGTTTGTACAATTTTTTTATCTAAGAACATTCTCAGAATCTATATCAGAATACCTAATCCAAAAAACCACATTATAATTGATCGAAAAGTTTTTCAAGAAAATGGTAAAACAAGTGCACAGAAAACAACCTCTTACGGCAAACACATTATATACCGTATCCGTTCCGACGTGGGTAAAAATTGCAATTCCCCGATTTCAGGAAATTTTCACCCAAAAATAATTAAGAACACTGATTACGTGACGCATAATTCGTGTTACAAAAATAGCAATTTAATTTATCACAAAGGATTCTCAAATAAATGATTATAATTACTGACTTTTCGATAAAAGTGAATCCTTGATGATTTTTAAAAAACCACTATGATTTTTGCAAGATTTAACGACGCAAGACGGAATATTTATTTTTGTATTTTACTTACGACAACTACTCGTGGACGACGTTTGTTGCGTTATGGCGGGCCCAAGGCTTATTAATAGTGTGAATGTGTGCGTGATCCCTTGTACGTACAAGCGAGCTGACTTATTTTGGGTGCTTCGCTGGGCTGCTTAGCGAGATTCAGTCCGCCTTTTTATATACGTCCATGGCTGGCCCTAACTTTATCATGAGGCAGAGGTAGAAAAGACTTCCACTCTCCTATGCCGCATGCATACCGCACTACACCGCTTGTTCCACTTACGGCACGGCATAAAAACACACATCACTGAACACGAAGTGCTTATAAAAATCGTTGTCTCTTAAAATTTTATATTAAATGAAGATATCGCTATAGTTTTTTGAAAAGGGCCAAGTGTCTAAGAAATAAAACTAAAAAACCTAATTGAAATCTATCCAGTAGCTTTTCCGTGATGCGCGCACAACTGCAAAAATCTATCATTTTATTTATATAGATAGTGGGATCTACAACTTTGATATTTAATCTTGATTCCATAATAATTATAAAAATATACAATGCATTAAAAGCTTTTTTAATAAGCAGGACGTGGTAGAGCCATGTTGCAGCTATGTTATAGTTGTAGCACAAATAGCTCGGCTTGATCGGGGAAGGACCACGCTCTCACAGAACGCCATTGACGTTGCAAACTGTCTCTGCTTTTTTAGAACCACGTGGGAACTCGTATTTGTTCTAAGTAATAATTAGAAATCGATCAGGACGTTATAAAATTTTTGAATGTTATAGTTTTTGTGTCAAAAAAGTTTAAATCTCGAATTTTGGTCCATGCAGTGTTAATTTAAATTTAAAGTGGTAACTACATTAATACGGCAACATCATATTAAAACCCCTACTATGCCCCTACGATACCATTATCTCAAAGACAACCTAAATGGTTTTCAATATATCAGACTTGTCTTAAAACGTCTGAATCACTATCAAATTAAATATTAATTGCAGCACGTTTATTTAGAGAATAATGTAAAAGAAAAGCCACTGTAATCAAAAATTAATTAAAGTTGGTTGAAAATCCGTGAAACAATGTGATCGAATAAGTCCGTGGATTTATATAATTCACAGTTTTATTTTGATCATTCCGGTCAACATCTGTATACACAATTCCATAAAAAAGGGCTATGCATTTATTAGTTCGATATTGCATTCCCTGTAACCAAAGAATGAAAATCGTCGATGGCTTGAGGCATTCTCTACCAGCCAATTCAGTGGTGAGAATTTGACTTAGGTGTAGCAATATAGAATAAACACAATATGAAAATAATATTTCAAAACAATTACACAAAATATTTATGATTATTTCTCATGGTGCTTTTTCCCCATTACTGATTTCCAGCCTGTTCTCCCAACAACTACGGGCATAGGTGACATGGACGTTACACATGATCTTTCTTTTGTCCATGTTCATCTTAAATCCTATCACTATTAGCACTATTGAGGTAGTTGAGCATAGTGCTTAGATCCTACCATAAGGACTATCGTCGGTAAATCGATGGTTAGTGTTGTACTCGCCATTGATATTAATGCCGTATTCTTTCCAGTCCAGTAGCTTGAAAACGTCTTTCAATGGATCGGTGAAAAGTTTCGGGGATATAACGTCACCCTGTCTTAAACCTTTTTGCAGTTGGATTTGTTTCTTATTATGGTTCCGTACTCGGATAGCCATCGTAGCCCTACTGTACAAATACTTCAGCACTTCGATATACCGACAGTCAATTTTTCATTGCTGAAGGGACTGCAGCACCGCCAAAATTTCGACGGAATCAAAGACTTTCCCATAGTCCACATACGCAAGGCAAAGTGGCAGATTGTACTATTCGGTTTTCTGCACAACTTGCCGAAGGGCATGTGTGTGATCTATGGTACTAAAGCCTTTTCGGAAATCGGCTCGTTCAGGAGGTTGGAAGTCGTCGAGTTTGATGATTCGAAATGAAAACAGCACATAGACGCGGCTCAGAAGGAAAATCAGACTGTAGTTCAAGAGAGCGTAGTCGCCTTTCTCGAAGAACAAGAACACTGCAATACTGCTTTTACGATTTCCAAAAAAAATTTTGTTCATGATGGATTATAATGTTAACTTCTCTCTGTTTCTATAAGATTAAAGACCGTAACAGCCTATGAAATTTTACTGCTGAACATAGGCCTACCCCATAAATTACCTCATAGGGGGATATTTGCCATAGTTGCCACGCTTGGCAAGCGGGTTGGCAACGGCAGGTTTTTATTTTTAGTTGTTATTAGGAAGACGCTGCTGCCCATCTCCTGACGCGTTACCCTCTGTCGCCTCTTAGGACACCCTCGGGATGATATGGGGTAGTCTATACTCTTATAACGCCACTACAATTAATTAAATAAATTTAGCTCATAAAAATATGGAAGGAAATTTGCAAACTGAAACATTCGTATTGAAACTTGTAAATATAAGTAAATATCGTATTTATAAAATAAAATTAAACCTATTGACTAAAAATAAAAAATTCACAAAACTTCTCGTCGTTCACCCTACTAGCATTATGGTATAAGAAACGGAAATAAATTAGGAATAGGAGGTATTCTTACACCACTACTACATTGTTGTTGGATTATAAAATCGATAAAGGAAGGAAGAACTTAAAAATTATAAAAGAGTTCTTTCTGTATATGATTTGAAAGATTTTTTAAATCACATTCTTGCATTGTCATCCAAATTTGAGCTATACTCAAAATTTCAAGTTTCCAGCTCATCGGGCAGTTAGTTTAAAATCAATTATTAAAGTCCATCTGGAACGGCAGACAAACAAGAAAGTGACCATAGCTTGAAAGACACCTCTTGCCCTTCTTAATTGCGCGCATTATCCTTGTCACCACTATATTATATATTACGGTAGGTCATATATTACGGACACGAAACAGACATCTTGACTAAGTAAAGATATAGTGATGCACTAAAAACATTATTTCTTATATTTACGCGAACACTACACATTTAAATAAAACTAATTTTACGGATTTTATCGCGTATATTAACTTATTTTTATCTTCCCGACGTTTCGGGTGCTTTCCAGCACCCGTGGTCACGGGGGACTGAGGTGTTTGACGTCCTGCTGTCATAGTTAGCCCGGCTACCTTCAGTTTTTTAATATTAATTTTTGGTTCGATTTACGCAGAATGAGCTTACAGTATCTTGAGGTCTAGCAGTGGTATACTTGGGTTTGGATTTGATTTTATTAATTATGTGATCCCAAGCAGATGGCAGCACCCATCCATCTTCTCTATTGAAATTAGGATGTTTTTTAATTTCAATAGCCTCGCGAATCATCCTTGGGAGGAATCGGTGTTCTTTTGCGAGGATTTGTGGTCTATCAAATCTAATGTAATGGCGGGGCCGATCTTGAACATGTTCACAAACTGCAGACTTCCCGATACGTCGGTGCTTCATGTCAGCTATATGTTCTTTAACGCGGGTTTTTATAGACATTTTTGTTTGTCCTATGTACGAGAGACCACATTCACAATCCAGCTTGTACACTCCTGCATCTTCTAGACGGATATGACACTTGACGGATGGTAAAAATTGACCAATCTTCTTCAGCGGCTTGAAGTATGTTTAAATGGAAGCTCGCTTCAAGATGTAGCCAACGTTGTCTGTGACTCCTCTGACATAGGGTAGTACAGCAGGCACACGCTGGTGGGAAACTGCTAACAAACCGTGGGAAAATCTTTGTTTCAGAGAGCACGAGGGATCTGTGACAGAACACCTCAGTCCCCCGATCAGATCAGTGACCACGGGTGCTGGAAAGCACCCGAAACATCGGGAAAATAAAAATAAGTTAATATACGCGATAAAATCCGTAAAATTAGTTTTATTTAAATAAAAACATTATTGCTCATTTGTAATTGTAATTAGTTGTTGCTGTTGTTTCTGACACTCAGAAGAGTAGGTACCAATAGCTTATATCAGAATTTAACTGGTTTTGAGTATACATATATGTTATGTTATTCTCAACCATGTGGTTGCTTTTTCACCCGCGTTAAATACAACTTTCATTCTATGTCGTGTTCGGGATTTTGTTGTTCCGTAGGTGCATTAATGAATGTATGTATAGTGTTTATGTAAGTATACACTTATATACTATTATACAGTAAGAATAAATCCAGATGCCTCAAGACCGTGTTTGCAGTGTTCCTTGGGGAAGGCCTAAGAACAACGGTGAACTTGTGATGGGCTGACGAATAAACGATGATAATAATGACATAATAAAAAAAATATCTATCACATTATAACATTCATTATGTCACATGTGATTATCAAATCTGTGGGGATCGGGAGTATTTTTCTGCCGACTTCAAAAAGGAGACAGTACTCAATTCGACGCGTATGTTTTTTTATGTGTGTTACGTCATAACTTTTTACTGATTGGACAGATTTCGATAATTCTTTTTTTATATGAAAGCTGATACTTCTCGTGTGGTCTTTTTTCATTTGATCAAGGTCAGCCCAATAGTTTTTGAGTTATTTGAGTTATTCTTAATAACTTATATTGAAGTCAGCTGTACAAAATTTAAAATTATTGCTAAACTCTTTGTAATTGAATACGTATAAAGTGTAATCCAGCTTAATTTCGCCCATAGAAACTGTAGTGTAGTTGACTGCAACTGTAGAAACTCCTGTACCACCTGTTCTTAATATTGCTTTCTGTTACTAATACCAAAATACTAATAGGTTCACCAATGGGAGAACGTTTGGTGAAAAACGTTTTACTATATTTTGTATGAGGCAAAAGTCTTGTAACAGTCAAAAATCAACAGGTTTAAATTATTTTATACATAATTTGATTTATTGCATGCCTTAAGCGGAAATCTTACTACTAGCGCTTAAAAAAATTACAGGCGCTAGTAGAACATGCCTGTTCTACTAGCACCTAAAAATCAATATTTCAACGTTTTGTCGCATAAAATCGTATCTAACAATCATATTGAACATATAAAATATATAAAAAGCACATTGTCAGAAAAATAAATATTGTTGAATTAATAGTTTTTTTTAAATCGATTAATTGCTATATTTACATCAAAAAGTGGTTTTAGTGGCTTATGGTGTAGATTCATCAAGTCTGCATGGAGTGGTAAACACGATAATTTTTGAATATTTGAAACTCTTCATCTATCATGTGGGAAGTCATGGAATGTAAATGGCTGTTTAATTTGGTTTTCTTTAGTTATAATTATTTTTTTTCGATTACGAAACCTTGACATTTTTGGTTTTTGGTCTTGTATCAAATTTATTTTAAAACTACCTGTGCCCCGCGGTTTCAACCGTGTATATCATGCGTCTGCGCCTTGCGACATGCGAATCTCGAACAAACCTTCTTTCTCATTTGAATATCTCGTCTTCAGCTCAGGAATAGTTCTCATCAAATCTTCGAGGGCACCAACAGGCCGTGCGCACTGAACATATACTATCTGACTGGTGTGATTTATCTACTGGTTTCCCTCAAGGCGGTATAGTCTCTCCTCTTCTGTTTTAAATTTTTATCAATCTCATCACATTAAATTTCTAGTGCTCCTGCCATCTGTATGCTGATGATTTGCAGTTATATGTGCAAGTGGAACCCTCAAATATCTCTAATGCTATCTCATTATTAAATGATGACTTGAAATACATCTCCGAATGGTCCATTGTGTATGGCCTTAACGTGAACCCATATAAGTGCCAAACAATAATCTTAGGTAGCCCACGATTATTATCGAAACTAGATATTCCCACCCTACCATCAATTATGTTTAAAAATAATGTCATACTATTCTCTCTCTATGTAAAGAACCTTGGTCTGTACGTTGATGGTTGCTTAACATGGAACATACATATACAGGAGGTGAGTTGCAAAACTACTGGAACTTTGCGATCTCTATATCGATTAATAAAATTTCTTCCCACCAATACTAAGATTTTACTTGTCCAGTCACTTATCCTACCGATTATTGATTATGTCGATGTGTGTTGCTCAGACCTGTCGCAACATCATCTTAATACATTGGATCGTCTACTTAACAACTGTATGAGATACATTTATGGCCTCCGTAAATACGAATATGTATCTTCTTTTCGTGCTCAGCTAAATTGGTTGCCTATCCGTCAGCGTAGATATGTCAGAATACTCTGCACCCTTTTCACAATTCTGAACGATCCATGTGCTCCCAAGTATCTGAAATCCAAATTTCAATACCTGGGAGTTTCTCATAATATTTCTCTCCGTTCTTCGGCTAATCTTAAGTTGCTCACTCCTTTACACCGTACTGCTTATTTATCTCAATCTTTCGCCCTCACGGCCATCAGACTCTGGAACGACATCCCTCGTGACATGATAAAAGCTTCCAACTAGTTTGTTTTTAAAAATATGTATTTATATATGTATATATTGTGAGTATTTAAGTATATATAGTCTATGTATATATATATATATATATATATATATTTAGCGCTTTCTATTTTGATTACTGCTGCACCGCCTCTTGTTTGTATATCTCCGTTTAGACTAATTGTTGACCGGGAGAGAATGCCCTATGGCATTAAGTCCACCATGTGTACAATTATGTGCATGAAATATTAAATAAACATATAAATAAATAAACTTCGAGAGAGAGATCATGACGGACGGTTGTTGAATTAACAAAGATTTAAAAAGTGAAAAATGTTTCTTAAATTACATGGTTAACGTAATTGGTGGTTATGCATGGTACAGGTACTGATATAGTCTTGAATACGAAGTGATTTATTTAGGTATAGGGAAGGAAGGACCAAGGTACGAATAATGGGGCCTAGTTTGTTACCGGCGTTTCTATTGAATATTATAACATGAAAAAGTAATTGTAGCATAACTGTGATAGTTAGATATACGTGGTAGAGCCATGCTGCAGCTATATTAGTAGTATAGTTGTAGCACGAATGGGTCAGCTCAACCGGGGAAGGAACACGCTCTCACAGAATACCAGCGTAAAAAAGCAGCATAACACTGCTGTGTTTCGTATGGTGTAGGTATTTTATTGGAAAAGAGGCATTTCATGTTAGTCTTCACGGGTGACAGCGCATCTGCATTTGGATTCGCAAGCGGGGATAGATGTAGATGTCTATGGGCCACAGCAACCACTTACCACCAGGTGGGCTGTGTGCTGGTTTGTCACCCTATCATATGATATCTCGCATTTTTTATAGATATTGATGTTCTATATAGAACTGTCGTACATCACTTGGCTCTATTGTCAGTAGTTTCCGCAGCGTACGCGATATAAGGATGGCATTAGCAACAGGGTGCTAAAATCACTCTCCGCGCGTATGTCTCCTGGTAGGTATTTTTAACTCAGATGCCTGGAAAGAAGCAGATGTAATACGAATCCTGAAACCGGCAAAAACACACAACTTAGCTTCTACTACTAATCTAATAAATAAACTAATAAATAAAAAAAGACTAATCAGTCTCCTCAGTATACTGTGGAAAGTTTACGAGCAACTAATATTGAATCGCCTACGTAAATACGTCTTCGTAAATAAGCTGCTTCCCGACGAGCAGTTCAGCTTCAGACACCATATAAACCAATAATAATAAACCAATCAGTTACATCGCCTTACAGAGTACATTTCAAAAGGATTCAATCTCCCAAAAAGAAGCAGTAGGACCACTAAACCCGGTGCACTTTTCTTCGACGTTGCAAAAGCGTTTGAAAAAGTTTGGCACGACGGCTTACTTTAAAACTGTATAAACTCAACTTGCCTGATAGGCTTACTCACATCATCAGAGCCTTCCTTGCCAACCGCGACTTTCACTATCGAATAGAGGGATCCTGATCCTCGAAACGCCTCCTCAAGGCTGGTGTCCCTTAGGGCTCAGTCCTCTCCCCGCTTTTCTTTACTCTCTTACGAGTGACATCCGATGACACGGCACTTTTCGTCGCTCATCAGAACAAAAGAATATTCTGCTTAGGCAATTAGTTCCGCTCGTGGAGAATCAAAGTGAATCCTGAGAAAAGTGTAGCAATATACTTTCAAACGCACCCCGCCGTCAGCCGTCAATTAAATTCCAAAAAATCGTTAAGCACAATCACCTTATACTGCTGCCTGATACCCTGGCAATCAACGGCCATATACTTAGGCGTCACATTCGACTACGGCATGACCTTCACGAAATACATTCGTAATGTCCGTACTCGGGCCAAATTCATAACGTGTCGCCTCCACCCCCTAGATAACAGCATGAGCAAACTGGCCTTAAGACACAAGTTCTATTTCTACCAAACATGCGTAAGATCTGTCATCTCATACGCTAGCATAGCATTCGGCCACGCGTCCGAAACAAGTTTGTACAGCCTCCAAGTTATCCAAAATAGTTTCATTCTAAAAATCACCAGAGCCTGTTGGTACCAGCAAAACTCCGATCTTCACAGAAATTGCGAACTTCCGACGATCTCAGAATATTTCAAGGAAATGTCTCAGCACTCTTTCGAGAGCGCCGAAACACATCTCAACCAATTAGTGGTAAACGCAGTCACCTACGTTTCGACTCCAAACGTCGCGGCCTACCTCCGGAGGCTTCGTAACGTTTAAATTGAAAACCCGATTTCGCTAGACCACGGCGATCCAAATGTCACCGGGCCACACTCATCTAGTGTCACAAGCACAGTTAGGACTATGGATGGGACGCAGCGAGTCCGCAGATGGGTGCGCCGCATACCCCTCCGCGTACACACCGTACACCCACGTTCGTGGGCGATCATCACCGTCTGGACTCTAGACCATCGAACGATACGACTTAGCCGTCAGAGCCGGGACCCGCTACCCTTGTTCGGACGGCGGTTAGATAACTCCTCCACGTCATGTTATGTGATCACAAAACACAATATTATCCACCACAAGATTATCGATTTTAGTGAAATAAAGTGCAGTAGTACAGTAAAATAAATAATCGCACCTGTTTTAAAGCCCGCGGCCTGAAAGACCGATGAAGGAAAATATAATGAAGCTATAAGAGCCACATTACACTGGCCTATATATATATATATATATATATATATATATATGTATATATACATATATATATGTATATATATATATATATATATATATATATATATATATATATATATATATATATATATATATATATATATATATATATAAAAGGCTGCATTAACATCACTGAAATTAGAGATCACTAGAGCAAATATACATTACACGAGCAACGTCGGTTAGAATTTCATTGGTACGCGCTCGGTGGTGAAGGAAAATATAGTGAGATCTCCTCCGTGCTTGAGGCTTAAAACTATTCGAGAACTTGTGACCATGTGGACATGTTGCCGCATAACCCTTTCTGAAATGAGTGGAGGCTTCTAACCAGATGTGGAATGTATTTATATAACATATAAATACATTCCACAGTAACAGTACAGTTTTTTTTATAGGATAAGCGTGACAAACGAGCACACAGTCCACCTAATGGTAAGTGGTTGCTGTGGCCTATAGACATCTACATCTATCTTCGATTACGAATCAAAATGCAGACGCCTTGTCACCCGTTAGGACTAAGATGGAATGCCTCGTTTCCCGTAAAAAGGTCTCCGGTTCTCTACACTCACCATACGAAACACAGCAGCGTTAAGCTGCTATTTTACGCTGGTATTCTGTGAGAGCGTGGTCCTTCCCCGGTCTAGCCGACCCATTCGTGCTACAACCATAATATAGCTGCAGCATGGCTCTACCACGTAAAAACATGTAAACAGTACAGTAAATGTAAAGTTATGTAAATATATTTTAAAATATGTGTATAGAACTTTATTTTACTATTTCCCTTATTAATTCATAGTCACTAACAAGTATGACCAAAGTATAAGAAGTGTATAATATTTTATTTCAAAATAAAGCATATATATTATTATTATATGCTTTTTAATTATATATTAATGTTTGCTGCTAAGTGCCTTTGTCTTGTAGCAGGATTCATTTCAGCATACTAATTTTATAATAATATTTTCTCTAAGAGTTTGTTTTATATTTTTTCTTAGTAGAACTTTGAGCTCGGAATAATTATAAAAGAAAGCATTTAGCTTTTAAAATTATTTATTCTCTTTAATGATTCTTTCACAATTTTACAGCCACAATGTTATATGAATAACTAAAGGGAGTTATGTTTTCAGGGTTGGCTGTCTTGTGATTATGGAATGATGCGTTAGTTTGCGGATATCTATTATATTAAAGATGTGAAAATTAATAAGTTAAGTTCCACGATAAAAATAAATTGGTGTCATACATAGTTAGAAGAGTACCTTCTTCTTGCTCATTTGTATTTTATATTATTTTTTAATTCTGATCTTAGATATTTATTTTTGCATCTTTAGTAGTATATCTATAGTTTATTGTTATAGCACGAATGGGTTGGTTCGACCGGGGAAGGACTACGCTCTCACAGAATACCAGTGTGAAATAGCAGCTTTATGCCTCTGTTTTTCGTGTGGAGAGTGAAGATATTCGGAGACCATTTGACTGTGTGCTCGTTTTCCCTTAATCCAAAGAGCTAAGTGTTTTTAGAAGAGTAAACGAGCATACATCTAACCTGGTAGCAAGTAATTACCGCCACGCGTGAACGTCTGCAAGATCAGAGGAATCGCAGTTGAGTTAATGGCCTTTTAGGTTACGTTGTGCCAGCCACGGGTATGTTAGCACTAGGGGAGGGCCTCTGTTTTTGGGTGGACGTTGTTGAACTAGTAATATTTTGTATGTATTTAATTGCTTTTAAGTACTTCCAATTTTTTGCAAACTACTTGTATCGCCGTGGTCGGGAATATTCGATTGACGTTTTAACAAATTATAAAATGCTTATAATATTATCCATGCCCAGAAATATGTCTTATATACCTTTTTTATATCTGATATCTGTAATAATATAGATAAGTTAGATATTCGTCAAAAGTCAGGTGTTTACAAACTTGTTTGTGACGAATGCCACGCCGTTTACGTGGGTCAGACTGGTCGCAATTTCGAGACACGTTATAAAGAGCATTTAGCCGCGTACAGGAATTGCAATCCCGATAAATCCCATTTTGCCAAACATCTCTTGGACACTGGACACAACCTAGCCAACGACCACTCCTTTAAAGTCTTACATACGTGTAATAAAGGGCTGCGGCTGTGTGTGCTGGAACAGTTAGAGATATTAAAAAGTAATAATAATACCGTTCCATTGCTGAATGAACAAACAAATGTTACTAACTCACCTCTCTTAAATATCTTTAAGCCTGCTCTCTAATAATAGAGAGCCTCGCAATATGGTTTTTTGTCACCCTCACGGTGATCGGCGATTGGTTGCGTGGTTGGAGGGTAGGCGTTGCGCGGCGGTTTGTTTTTAATTTTACAAACGGCTGCGTAAGTCCGGCGGTGATTGGTTGCATGTTTTATCGCATGACGCAGTCGCTAGCTTCTTAAGTAGATATCGGTTGCGTCATCGGTCTGTATAAAAGGCACTTGTTTTTGACTCGCCGCTCACTTAGCGGTTAGTCGCCGTAGAGTCCATATCACCTGAGGATGCCTCGTGTAGAGGCGAAACACGTGTCGTATTATCGTCAGTGGTGTGTCTTGCCTAGTGTAGAGGTGTTGGGAGTAGCGGTGCTGGGATTAGTGGTGACGGAGATAGTGCACGCAATTGAGGGAGGGCGGGAGGTGCTCTTCAAACTAGGTAAGACACGTCATTTTATTTTATAACGCGAATATTTGCAAAGTAAATTTTTCTAAAAGCTTTTATATAATGGATTTCCGCAAAGTAACGCCTGATTCTATTAATTATAAAATTTGTATTGTTTAATGTAAATAAATGTATAAAATTAAAATATTTATTTGATTATAAAAAAGATGAAATAATTTATTTATTGTAAATTAAACTTAAACTTAGGGTTACAATGGGCGGACTTAATGCCCTATACATTCTTTACCAGTTAATCCCGGGAGAAGTAGAGATATTACATTTAGCAGATATAAAAACTCATATATAATTAAGGCAAGTTATAAAGTATATACATGACTTATCTAACGTACAATATTGTATGTATAAATGTAACATGAATCTGCATGTATCAAACATATTTAATTTTAAATCTAATGGAAATGAAAAGTATTTAATAATCTCAGTTAACAATTGTCACGTTTCTTCAGAACAAAAATTTCTTCCGCATATTTCATTTAGCAATTTTTTTGTTATTTTCGGAAGACAAAGTTTTGAAAAAGATTAACGTATTCCACATAATTATATCAGTACGAATGTGTTGATTCGAAAAAACTGGCAAAGGAGTAAATTGACAGTGACTGTATACGAGCAAAATACACTTAGTCGTCGAGTTACGAAAACCAGCCGTGTAGCATTAATTTGGAAGTAGCGTGCGAGACGTACAATAAAAATTTTGCTTCATTTCACCATTTATCGTCTAGATGATCGTCACACGTATGTCGATTAAATGTTGGAGTTATTATCTTTGTGATTTTACGGTTACTTTTTTACAGTTGCTGCTCGGTGAATTTGAAAGATAATTTACCATGTGAACGAAAACATTGTAGGAGAATTTTCATGTCTAAAAATAAAAAAAAAATGAAGACATGTAAACATTGTCAACACGTGTTGGGGCAGCGTGGCGTTCTATTTTTCCTTAAAACACTCATAACTATGAGTGGTGGCACGTGTCCAGAAGTTGGGCGTATTATTTATTATTTTACCTTTTACTTTTGCTAAGATTACGCATTGATTCCTTTAAATAATGGCATTGGAAATAAAATGGAATTAAAAATGGATAGTTAAGAAATAGAGTGCTATTAATTTAAAAATTCTTTTCTACTCGTTTGTTAAACCATTTTTGCATCATTGCAGTAATTATAAAAAGTTTTTCTGTATGATGTGAAACGTGTTGTACAAGCTGTATGTAGTCAACTTATTTTATTGTTGTTCATAACTCATATCTCTATTATTATTTAAGTAGGTACATTAAATGTATTAAGTTGCTATATTGATAAAAACTTTATTAAATTCCGCAGAAATAATATTTTATCTAACCAGTCTCGTATATTTAAAAGAAAATGCTAGTGGAATTTTAATGGTACTTTTTAGTTAATGTATTTGAGTAATTTTTGTAAAAATATTGATAAGAAAAATGTTATCATAATTTAATAATATACCTCATTAATAACGGTATTTGTGATATAATATTCAAAATCACAGCGATATTTTGAAAACATTGTGATAGATTATTAAGTCAAAAATGTTACACATAAGTTAATACTGTATACAGAATAATACATTTTTGTAATGATGCCTCTACACAGTTTTAGTTGATTTTAGAAAATGAGTGCGTGTAACCTGTGCCACAGAATAAATAATAGTACTACGCCTGTACGAGCATTTGAAGCAAAATCTATTAATAGATTTGGTTATTTTGCTATTATTATTTATTTATTATAAAGATTATTAATAAATCAAATTTTTAATAATTTTTTGCTTTTGATGAAAAGTTGTTAATAAAATAATAATTGCTATGTCCTGGCATTGAAATATATAATGACAGAATTGAAATAAATGTAATCATAATATATACTCTTACAGTACTAGAGTCAGTAGCTGCCTTTATAAACGCGGGATAGTAAAGGAACTATAGATTTTACTGAACGTTAATTTTTACTTCCATCCGAATAAATACCCATGTTAATCTCAAGTCGTGCTTAAGGAAGCTTACTTCATAAGGTAGTAGCTATTTTAAGCTATTTTAACTTTCTATTTGATTCAAAACTAACCCCTTAGAAATTTTGACCTCACATCTTATAACTTTTTATAAGTATGCTAAGGGTCAGTCAAATACATGTTAAGTTAAAAGTTGCAGCCTATTTAAGTCCCACTGCTGGGCACAGGTCTCTTCTTATTTCTGAGAGGGTTTTAGAGCTAGTAAGTGTCCGCCGTCCGGCGGGCCTCGAACCCGGGTTTCTCGAGTACTGTGCAGCTTACAGCGAGCGCTCTTCTATCTCTAGTCAAATACATAAATCATTTAAAATTAAAAATTTTGTACAACCGACTTCATTATATATTATTAACCGAATCGGTGCGGATGGCATCGATTATTTTTGTGTGTGGCGTATGACACGCGAGTCGTGTCTTTTTAAAAATCGTTATAACTCGCTCAAATTGCATTTTTAGAAGTTTTATCTAGAACAAAATATTCATTATTTTGCAAGTAGTTCATGCCTGCAGCTTCGTTTCAGGACTTTTTGAGAATTTGACAGTTTTAGGGTTGACAACTTTTTATAACTTATACATGGTACTCATTTTACTGTGTGGGTTTTTTTAAATCATGCTGTGGAAAAATAGTCTAATGACTTTGATCATATTTGTATGGGACCACATGAGAAGCACCAGCTTTCAAATAAAAAAGAATCATCGAAATCCGTTCACGTAGAACAAAGTTATGAGGTAACACATAAAAAACATAAAGTCGAATTGAGTACCTCCTCCTTTTTGAAGTCGGTAGAAAAAAAACAGCTTTACTTAAAATCATATATCACCGACTTCTTTTTTATCAAACGTTACAGAATTTGACATTGACTTTATGAGCAAGCAATAATTGAGAGCCTTAAATTCTCGTTTACGTGTTGCAATCCTAGTTGATCGCAGAAGTTAGTGGTGTAGCAATTGGCTGTATCGCAACGCCTTACTTGGCTGAAGATGTAGCCGAAGTGAATATAGTGTGTGCATACAAATTGTTGGTCTGTCATGCCCCACAGCCAATGTTTTTTTAAAAAAATTGAAGTGACAAACAAACTTACAGTCCTTATGACGGTAAGTGGCTTCTATAGCATAAGCTGCAATCTACGTTAATCAAAGAAGACTAATGATGCATGTCATCCCTGATTACGAAAATAGAATTACTCACAGGCTGCAATTATGCTGGTTGTCTTCTCCCTTCTGAGCAGAACATATTAGCGCAAGAATACTGTTAAGAAATACGTGAGAGTGTGATACCTTTTTTTTTTACATGGGGAAATGCCTACGCATACACACCTCGTGGGGGCAAGGACGAGTCATGTCGAACTTGCACCGATTATAACCCCATGATATCCCACCTTCGTTGCATATTGGCTGGGCCACGGAAACGCTTTCGCACACCTCGATCCTAGCGGCGGCTCCCCCTTCTTCCACGGCCTTTTACTCCACCTGTTTAACAGACCCCCGAATCCAATACGCAAAGACTACATGGGGTCAGGAAAAAAGTAGTATTCAGAAGCAAGCTGTTTACAAGTGACTTCTATGTGGTCTTGGTCGATGGTCTTGTCCGCCTGACCTATTAGAATTCTGGTTAGAAGCACTGTTTTTCACACTTTCACAATAAATTACTTAAAATCTGGCCTGATATACTAGGCTTAAAACGTTCTAAAACCTCAGTCGGGGCTTATGATCGTAAATTCGTTTTAGAAGTACTGGCGTTACACTGCTGTCACTGACAGGACACTATTGTTTTAAAAAGCATATGTCCAGCCTAGTATTAAGTAACTCAAAAATGTGCTGATATTGTTCCTGAACGGAAGACTCTAGATATCCTAGCTAACTTCCCTGACCCCAGGGTCCCAGGGACCAGGGAACCCAGGGGTGTCTGGTGTGTGGCTCCGCTAACAATCATGTTTCGGCCGTGGATGGTAGGTAGAGCGGTGCCTCGCAATACTCCTCGCCCTCCGTAACCCCTTCACTACCGCATCAACGGTGCGGCTCCACCAGAGTCGTGGAAGATAGGGCGAATGACACATCGCCATACTAACGCTTCTCTTCCCTCGCGACTCCACCTCTGCTACGACGGCAAGGGGGAGACCCCTCCCGCCACAGATCAACGGAAAGGCAAGTCCATTCGGAGCGGCAACCTCACACCGGCCCTAGAATTCGGATCGAACAAGTGAGTTCATATACCAACTTTGGTATGTGAACACAGAATTCTTAGGTAGAGAAACCTAAAAACTACGCGGTGCTGCTACAAAATAATTTAATAATGGCATTAAAAATAATTATAAAATTTTATAAGTTACTGTCGTGTATATGAATGCTGAATGCCGATTAATTCCATAATCTTAATTAAAAATATGAAATTAATTACTACATAATATACACTATACGAGTATATATGATTTTTATTAAGAAAAACAATTTACACAATGTTTCTTATTTGAAAATATATTTCCTATTTATATTATGTAGGTGTAATTCCTAAAGCGGACATCTTATAAAATGTTGCGTGAGTTGTAATGGAATGATTCGTGCGTGGAGGATTAAAATAATAATATTGTCAGAAACTATTCCACGTATGATGAAATTATTCGAAAATTACCTATTTGTATATAAGAACACTACTCGGTAACAAACCCTGCTTACTATCAGGACCACAATTACACGATAACACCAAAGTATGCAAACCAAAAGCATCACTGTGCGATACTTTATACTGCTAAAACAAGTGGGAGATTACCATTCATTCTATCTTCATTTGTTCGTATTTCCTTTTACTTTTTTGCACCCATTCCCAACAATATGTTATTAAACGAAACGAATTTTATGCATGAAAACGTTTACTATTAGTAATTAATACCTATATATTTAAATCTCTTTGGTAATTAACAATTATTATGACATAACAAATTGTGAATAAGCTGTATTTTTTGGTAGTGTAGAATTATTATCTACATATATATTCAAAGAGTATATTATAATCACTACGCATTGTATTACAACGGTCAATTAAATGCGCGCAAATACAAATGTTTGCACACATGTGAAGGGCCGTCAGACATTCGTTCGCAAACTTAGCGGATATGCAAATGGATTCGTACGCATACTCGATTTGTGTACCCGTTTACGCTTCCTCCTACACTTTTTTACGAATATCTCAGTTTTCTCTAGAATTTCTCTTCTTTTTTAATTCGTCAATGGAACATTGAAGAGTTTTGTACAATGAACTCCATTACCTTGGTGCCCAATCCATGATGAAGTTAGTTTAAGCACGCTACACAGTAGACGTCATGAACGATTTAAATGGCGAAACGTCCGTTTCCTTCACAATCGTGTGCGCAACTGGTTCTGGTCGCACGAATGTGTGGGAGAGTACGCGAAGCACTGAGGTTCGCGCACTTTGATGTCCGTTAAAAAACCGACACATCTTGGTAAACCGCGAATGCAGCAAAATCTTTCCATAAAATTTTTTCAAGTTATTATTACGATTGTTGACTTTTATTCTGAACTTTTTTCAAAAGGCATCATGGAAGACGGATTCGTAAAAGCGAGTTTATTACTTCGCTTTTAGCACTAATGTTGTAGATATTATAATATAAGCTTAGGTAAGAAAAACATTTTGTTAAATTTTTTTGTACAAACTCTCAGACGATATAAAAAGTCACTGTTTTATTTGGTCTGAGTACAAACCATGTCTTTATTCCCATATAATAGAAGAAAACAGGAATTAAGCAAAACACTGCACTGCACTTGCAAAGGCCATCAAAATGGCCCACAAAGGGCGGGACAGACGAGCGATAAACCTAATCAATTACAAAATTTGACTTGCAATAGGTACCTATCATGTCATGATGTTTTGTTTTGTTTAATTGATAGTTAAATATAAGTCATAATTAAATCAAAGTGATCTTCACAGAAGTATAGTTTAGATTTTGTAGACAATGCATTCGGGTCTCTTCTTGCCAGTTTTAACCAAGTATTTCTCATATTTAAATCAGTTGGCACTTTAATCTTTAACTTCCCCGGCGTTCTTGTGCTCGTATTTTTGCAATTAGGCATAACACAACAATGACATAAATGATAACTCATTATTAAACATTCAAAAGTATATTATTCCTTTGCAAAATTGTCAAAATTCTACGACAGTGACGTCACGAGTTGAACAGTATGGCGGCTAGCGTTTTCACGCGAAAATTGAAAATGATAGATTAAAAGTAATTTTAATGTCGCTATTCGGTTTTAAAAAAATTAAATAAAAATTATAGTGGTTCATTATCACTCTAGGATTCATTTAAAGCACTTTTTAAAAATGGGTGTAATACCCTATTAACACCGATGAACAGCAGGAGCAGGAAGATCGCTCACCAGCTATTAGTGAACCAAATTTTACGCCACCTGCTGATCCGAATCCATATCCCCCGTCAACTGCACAATTCACTCGTTCCGGCAACCTTAATCGCAATGCAACCGTTGCAACTGCACACAATCGCCGTCGTATAGTGCCACAATCCCAGTCCTCTGCGTCAAGCGCATTAATGGAATACATTCTAAAAAATAAAGAAAAGTCCAACACACAAGACATTCATCCTATTGATGCTTTCTTCAACGGTTTGGCAGCCACCATAAAATCTTTTTCCCCTTACTATCAGCATCTTGCAAAAGGAAGAATATTTGCAGTAGTACAAGATTTGGAGTGGGAGCAATTGTCATCAGAGCCTTCTCTCTTCTCTTACACATCTCCAATGAGTGGAACAACGTCGGCGTCGTCTACTAATTCAAGGTCGGTGTATGCACCGGTTCCGATGACTACACCAACGCCAACACCGGAATCAACGCCTACGGAACCTACACCTTAGGAACCTTCCCCTTCGAAACTTACGCCTTTGGAATCTAATAATTTGTCTACTTTATTTTCAGAGTTCACGGCAGACTAATGAAATGAATAAATACTATGCGAATTATTTAAATTTTTACTTTTTTTCATTCACAATGCAATTTTGATTATTGAAAAATTGAAAATGAAGTATTTAGAAAAAATCGACCCATCTTACAACCAGCTCTGATAGATGGTTATGAGACGGGTCAATTTTTAAATACTACATTTTTAAATACTATGTGATTTAGTGCATATCAATTTATTATTTACCTGATGCAGACTGCTAATCGTTCGATGGGAGATATAGGCTTTTGAAATCTTGTAATTTTTTTGGTTAGGTCTGGTTTTACTTTTTCAAGTAAAAAAGTAAAGCATTCTTTAAACATTCTAAAATAACCATAAAACTTCCTCTCATCATCTATTAAGTCTTTGTAAAATAAAGCAAATTCTCCTTCTGCTTCTCGCTTTCTCCAGGTTGGATGTACACCCCATCTTCTTTTAGTAGTTTCGCTTCGTTTTTCCAATATTTCATCATCGATGGCAATTGCAATAGCTGCCAATTCAAATTGTGAAAATTGCATATTTACGTAAGCGTGAAGTCTATCGACAGATGAAATCACTAGCTGACAAAAACCACAACACAGAGTCGTGCATAAGCCACGGTCGTGCAAACAGCCCGGTGTAACATGAATGACTGGCCCGGCCAGCGCACGGTGGACGTGTCCCGGCCGGGCACGGCCCGATGGCGACACGTTGTAGCGTGAATCATCCTTTAATGCTAAAAGCATTCTCTGCCAGTCAACCTTAAGGCAGTGATATAACTACGAAGGCGGATACAAAGAAATTTGCATACACACATACATATACATGTTATACATACATTTACATATATACATACATATACACACCCACATACATACATACATATATCAATATACACAAGTAAATAAATTTATATAATAAGAAAATATGATATAATACAAGATACATAAAGAAACGTAATATACTAATGATGACGGAACTTAGCAGTTGTAAAGCAGTTTTAGAAAATGATCTCAAATGCTCTTCTTAAATGTTTGTTTGCAGGTAGGTTGTCTTAATTTTTCAGGCAGGTTATTCTATAGGCGTGCGGCTTGGACAGCAAACGATGAAGATATGAAACTCGAACGGTGAAGAGGAATAGAAAAAGCAAAAGTCTCCGATGAACGAAGCTGTCTGTCATGAGTGTCCCGCAGAAACCGAAACTTATGTTTTAGATAATTTAGATAGTGGTTATCGAATAAAATAGAAAAAACTGTGTTAAGTATCCTACTGTGTCTTCGCTGACGAATTGGAAGCCATTTAAGCTGAGTGCGAAATAATGATACATGATTAAACTTGCGAAGACGAAAAATAAAACGGATACAGTTATTGACGAGACGATCCAGCTTATTCAGGTAAACCTCATTGAGATCAGGAAAACATACATCAGCATAGTCAATAATAGGCAAAATAAGAGATTGCACCAGAGTTATCTTTACCTTGACCGGAAGAAAGTACCTAAGACGGTTCAAAGCACTGAGCTTAGCAAAAACAGAACCACTAATATTCTGAATTTAGGTGGACCAACTTAAGGTTGTGTCAAAGTAGATATCCAGATTTTTAACGCTGTCAGAATAAGGTATGATAGAACTATCAAATGTGACAGGTGGAACGCAATGGACTCTTCTTCGATGTCGCAAAAGCGTTTGACATAGTTTGGCACGACGGCTTACTTTAAGCTGTATAAACTTAACTTGCCTGATAGGCTTACTCACATCATCAGAGCCTTCCTTGCTAACCGCGATTTTCACTATCGAAAAGAGAGATCCCGATCCTCGAAATGCCTCCTCATGGCTGGAGTCCCTCAGGGCTTAGTCCTCTCCCCGCTCCTCTTAACACTTTCACGAGTGACATCCGATGAAATGGCGCGTTTTTTCGCTCCTCAGAACAAAAGAATATTCTGCTTAGGCGATTAGTTCCGCTTGTGGAGAATCAAAGTGAATCCTGAGAAAAGTGTAGCAATATACTTTCAAACGCACCCCGCCCTCAGCCATTAATTTAATTCCAAGAAAGCGTTAGGCACAATCATCCTATACGGCCGCATGATCACCTGGAAAGCAACGGCCAAATACTTAGGGGCACATTCGACCACGGCATGACGAAATACATTCGTAATGTCCGTACCCGTGCCAAATTCATTGCGAGTCACCTCCACCCGCTAGATAACAGCATGAGCAAACTGGCGTTAAAACACAAGCTCCATTTCTACCAAACATGCGTAAGATCTGTCATTTCATACGCTAGCATAGCATTCGCCCACGTGTCCGAAACAAGTTTGCCAGCCTCCAAGTTGTCCAAAATAGTTTCATTCGAAAAACCACCAGAGCCTCTTGGTACCAGCAAAACCCCGATCTTCACAGAAATTGCTAACTTCCGACGATCTCAGAATATTTCAAGGAAATGTCTCAGCGCTACTTCGAGAGCACTGAAACACATCTCAACCCATTAGTGGTAAACCCAGTCACCTACGTTTCGACTCTAAACGTCGCGACCTTCCTCCGGAGGCTTCGTAACGTTTAAATTGAAACTCCGATTCTGCTAGATTACCGATGACCCAAATGTCGTCGAGCCATCGTACACACACTCATGTAGTGTCACAAGCACAGTTAGGACTTACCCGTCAGAGCCCGGACCCGCCACCCTTGTTCGGACGCCGGTTAGATAACTCCTTCATGTCATGTTATGTGATCACAAAACACAATATTATCGACCACAAGATTATCGATTTTAGTGAAATAAAGTGCAGTAATGCAGTAAAATAAATAATCGCCCCCGTTTCAAAGCCCGCGGTCTGAAAGACCGATGAAGGAAAATACAATGAAGCTATAAGAGCCGCATTACACTGACCTATATATTTATATATATACAAGGGCACACTAACATCACAGAAATTAGAGATCACTAGAGCAAATATATATTACGCGAGCAACGTCGGTTAGATTTTCATTGGTACGCGCTCGGTGGTGAAGGAAAATATAGTGAGATCTCCTCCGTGCTTGAGGCTTAAATCTATTCGAGAACTTGTGACCATGTGGACATGTTGCTGCATAACCCTTTCTGAAATGAGTGGAGGCTTCTAACCAGATGTGGGATGTATTCATATAACGTACAAATACATCCCACAGTAACAGAACAGTTTTTTTTTATAGGGTAAGGGTGACAAACGAGCACACAGTCCACCTGATGGTAAATGGTTGCTGTGGCCTATAGACATCTATATCTGTCTTCGATTACGAATCTAAATGCAGATGCGTTGTCACCAGTGAGGACTAAGATGGAATGCCTTGTTTCCAGTAAAAAGGTCTCCGGTTCTCTACACTCACCATACGAAACACAGCAGCGTTAAGCTGCTATTTTACGCTGGTATTCTGTGAGAGCGTGGTCCTTCCCCGGTCGAGCCGACCCATTCGTGCTACAACCATAATATAGCTGCAGCATGGCTCTACCACGTAAAAAACATGTAAACAGTACAGTAAATGTAAAGTTTTATAAATGTATTTTAAAATATGTGTATATAACTTTATTTTACTATTTCCCATATTAATTTATAGTCACTAACAATTATGACCAAAGTATAAGAAGTGTATAATATTTTATTTCAAAATAAAGCATATATATTATTATTATATGCTTTTTAATTATATATTAATGTTTGCTGCTAAGTGCCTTTGTCTTGTAGCAGGATTCATTTCAGCATACTAATTTTAAAATAATATTTTCTATATATATATATATATATATATATATATATATATATATATATATATATATATATAATTATATTTTTTCTTAGTAGAACTTTGAGCTCGGAACAATTATAAAACAAAGAATTTAGCTTTTAAAATTATTTATTCTCTTTAATGATTCTTTCACAATTTTACAGCCACAATGTTATTTGAATAACTAAAGGGAGTTATGTTTTCAGGGTTGGCTGTCTTGTGATTATGGAATGATGCGTTACTTTGCGGATATCGATTATATTAAAGATGTGAAAATTAATAAGTTAAAATCCACGTTAAAAATAAATTGGTGTCATACATAGTTAGAAGAGTACCTTCTTCTTGCTCATTTGTATTTTACTAGAGCCCAATGACTTCGTCAATCTTACTTAGCGGTACCATGTAGCGACATCTATGGAAATGTATTAAATAAAGAACGATGTATTTAGCGCGTCAAATTTTCATATCAATATACACCGCAACCGCTTCCGTAGATAGATAATAGATGGCGCTAGAGTAGTCAAGTGAGATCGGCCACGGTCCTTATTGCTTTGTAAGAGAGATATTATTTTTGAATTCTGATCTTAGATATTTATTTTTGCAAAGAGCAATGGCAGAAAAATAGTTGAGAAAAATTATAGCGTCTAGAAATAAGTTATATATAAAATGAGTTTTATAATTTTTCTATGATTTTTCAAATAAAAATGTATTTTAATTAAAGCCACAGAAAAAAACAAACATTTTTGGGAATATCAAATGACTTAAATCATTTTACTCTATTCAAATGTTGTCATTTAGTATATTCATACTATTTTCGTATACACTTTGTAACACTACTAACACAACACAAAATATTTTTATATTAAGTTAATATAAGTAATAACTGTACTATCAGTAATAATAACAATAAAAGTGATATGGCTGAGAATAAGTCTCTTACAAAGAATTTCCTACAATAATACATTATCTCAATCATAGTACTATGTAACAATTCCATTTAATGTTATGCCAACACTAGCAAAAATATAAAGTCACTGTATTTTTTTACTGGCTTTACGGCTCTGGGTTCTAGCCCTTCTGAGAATGTCACTATGATACAAAAGCCCTGGAGCCATGCCAGAAATATATATTCATGGTATGCAAATATATAATAGAGATATAATAATCTAAAAACTCTCAATTATGTATTATTTATTAAGCTAACATCAAACAACCACAGGAAGCATGACTCTTTCCAAGTGAAGTAGGATATAACCTAAAAATGTTCAAATGTAAATATCTTTTTTTGAGGCTTTCTCAGTACAAAATTCTTTGACAGAGTTATTAAGGGACTGACGCTTAACATTTTAATATATTTTTGGTATATAGACGCTACCATTTCTTTTTTTTCAAAAAAAAAAAAATTTCAAAGTCTGCCATTGCTCTTTAGTAGTATATCTATAGTTTATTGTTATAGCACGAATGGGTTGGTTGGACCGGGGAAGGACTACGCTCTCACAGAATACCAGTGTAAAATAGCAGCTTTATGCCTCTGTTTATCGTGTGGAGAGTGAAGATATTCGGAGACCATTTGACTGTGTGCTCGTTTTCCCTTAATCCAAAGAGCTAAGTGTTTTTAGAAGAGTAAACGAGCATACGTCTAACCTGATAGCAAGTAATTACCGCCACGCGTGAACGTCTGCAACATCAGAGGAATCGCAGTTGAGTTAATGGCCTTTTAGGTTACATTGTGCCAGTCACGGGTATGTTAGCACAAGGGGAGGGCCTGTTTTTGGGTGGACGTTGTTGAACTAGTAATATTTTGTATGTATTTAATTGCTTTTAAGTACTTCCAATTTTTTGCACGCTACATGTATCGCCGTGGTCGGGAATATTCGATTGACGTTTTAACAAATTATAAAATGCTTATAATATTATCCATGCCCAGAAATATGTCTTATATAGCTTTTTTATTATTATAAAATTTGTTTTGTTTAATGTAAATAAATGTATAAAATTAAAATATTTATTTGATTATAAAAAGATGAAATAATTTATTTATTGTAAATTAAACTTAAACTTAGGGTTACAATGGGCGGACTTAATGCCCTATACATTCTTAACCAGTTAATCCCGGGAGAAGTAAAGATATTACAGTTAGCAGATATAAAACCTCATATATAATTAAGGCAAGTTATAAAGTACGAGTATATACATGACTTATCTAACGTACAATATTGTATGTATAAATATAGCATGAATCTGCATGTATCAAACATATTTAATTTTAAATCTAATGGAAATGAAAAGTATTTAATTATCTCAGTTAACAATTGTCACGTTTCTTCAGAACTAAAATTTCTTCCGCATATTTCATTTAGCAATTTTTTTGTTATTTTCGGAAGACAAAGTTTTGAAAAAGATTAACGTTTTTCACATAATTATATCAGTACGAATGTGTTGATTCGGAAAAACTGGCAAAGGAGTAAATTGACAGTGACTGTATACGAGCAAAATACACTTCGTCGTCGAGTTACGAAAACCAGCCGTGTAGCATTAATTTGGAAGTAGCGTGCGAGACGTACAATAAAAATTTTGCTTCATTTCACCATTTATCGTCTAGATGATCGTCACACGTATGTCGATTAAATGAGTTATTATGTTTGTGATTTTACGGTTACTTTTTTACGGTTGCTGCTCGGTGAATTTGAAAGATAATTTACCATGTGAACGAAAACATTGTAGGAGAATTTTCATGTCTAAAAATAGAAAAATTGAAGACATGTAAACATTGTCAACACGTGTTGGGGCAGCGTGGCGTTCTATATTTCCTTAAAACAGTCATAACTATGAGTGGTGGCACGAGTCCAGAAGTTGGGCGTATTATTTATTATTTTACCTTTTACTTTTGCTAAGATCATGCATTGATTCCTATAGATAATGGCATTGAAAATAAATTGGAATTAAAAATGGATAGTTAAGAAATAGAGTGCTATTAATTTAAAAATTCTCTTCTACTCGTCTGTTAAACAATTTTTGCAACATTGCAGTAATTATAAAAAGTTTTTCTGTATGATGTGAAACGTGTTGTACAAGCTGTATGTAGTCAACTTTATTTTGTTGTTGTTCATAACTCAAATCTCGGTTATTATCTAACCAGTCTCGTATATTTAAAAGAAAATGCTAGTGGAATTTTTAATGGTACTTTTTAGTTAATGTATTTGAGTAATTTTTGTAAAAAAGTAGATAAGAAAAATGTTATCATAGTCTAATAATATACCTCATTAATAACGGTATTTGTGATATATTAAAAATCACAGCGATATTTTGAAAACATTGTGATAGATTAATTAAGTAAGTTTAAACAGTGGTAGAGCCACGCGGCAGCTTTTGCTGTCGCACGGATGGGCCGGCTCAAACCGGGGTGGTACCACGATCTCACAGAATACCAGCGTGAAGTAGAGGTTTACCTCTGCGTTTCGCTTGGTGAGTGCAGGTGGCCGGAGGGCCTTTTTACTGGAAATGAGGCATTCCATCTTAGTCCTCACGGGTGACAACGCATCTGCATTTTGATTCGCAAACGAGGATAGTTGTAGATGTCTATGGGCCGCAGCAACTACTTACCATCAGGTGGACTGTGTGCTCGTTTGTCACCCTTATCCTATAAAAAAAGTCAAAAATGTTACACATAAGTTAATACTGTATAGAGAATAATACATTTTTGTAATGATGCCTCTACACAGTTTTAGTTGATTTTAGAAAATGAGTGCGTGTAACCTGTACCACAGAATAAATAATAGTAATACGCCTGTACGAGCATTTGAAGCAAAATCTATTAATAGATTTGGTTATTTAAAAAAATTATTAATAAATCAAATTTTTAATATTTTTTTACTTTTGATGAAAAGTTGTTAACAAAATAATAATTGCTATGTACTGGCATTGAAATATATAATGACAGAATTGAAATAAATGTAATCATAATATATACTCATACAATACTAGAGTCAGTAGCTGCATTTATAAACGCGGGATAGTAAAGGAACTATAGATTTTACTAAACGTTAATTTTTACTTTCATCCAAAAAAATACCCATGTTAATCTCAAGTCATGCTTAAGGCAGTTTACTTCATAAGGTAGTAGCTATTTTAACTTTCTATTTGATTCAAAACTAACCTCTTAGAATTTTTGACCTCACAGGTCAGTCAAATACATGTTAAGTTAAAAGTTGCAGCCTATTTACGTCCCACTGCTAGGCACAGGTCTCCTCTCATTTCTGAGAGGGTTTAAGGGCTAGTAAGTGTCCGCCGCGCTTCTCCAATGCGTGTTAGCGAACTTCACATGTATTCGAATTTTTTTTTTCTTATTTCTCAGACATGTAGGTTTTCTCACTATGTTTTCCTTCACCGCCGAGTACGTGGTAAATCAGTACTTAAAATTGCAATTAACAATTTCATTGGTGCCGGCGGGGCTCGAACCCGGGTTTCTCGACTGTGAAGCTTACAGCGAGCGCTAACCATCTCTAGTCAAATATATGAATCATTTAAAATTAAAAATTTTGTACAACCGACTTCATTATATATTATTAACCGAATCGGTGCGGATGGCACGCCAGGGGTGCCATCGATTATTTTTGTGAGTGGCGTATGACACGCGAGTCGTGTCTTTTTAAAAATCGTTATAACTCGCTCAATTACATTTTTAGAAGTTTTATGCACAACAAAATATTCATTATTTTGCAAGTAGTTCATGCCTGCAGCTTCGTTTCTGCACTTTTTGAGAATTTGACATTTTTAGGGTTGATAACTTTTTATACTTTTGAGACTGATAGCAAATGCGCTATATTATTATTTATATTTTAACCCTGCTAAATTATTGGCTACATTAACACCTGCTTTTTTTGAGCAGAAAAATGATTTTACAAATGATTTGTAATTAGTTCCAAGTAATTTAATTTTTTTTTATAGGATAAGGGTGACAAACGAGCACACAGTCCACCTGATGGTAAGTGGCTGCTACGGCCCATAGACATCTACATCTATCCTCAATTACTAGTCAAAATGTAGATGCGTTGTCACCCGTGAGGACTAAGATGGAATGCCTCATTTCCAGTAAAAAGGGCCTCCGGCCACCTGCACTCACCAAGCGAAATGCAGAGGTAAACCTCTACTTCACGCTGGTTTTCTGTGAGGTCGTGGTACCACCCCGGTTCGAGCCGGCCCATCCGTGTGACAGCAAAAGCTGCCGCGTGGCTCTAAATTTTTAAATTAAATTAGATAATAAGACAATAGAGGTAGTCTCTAGCAAAGATAATTTAAATACCTTAGAATACAATTCAACAATACTTAACTGTGTAATTTCACAAAATAGCAATAATAAAAATTGTATTAACCTGGTGCATCAAAATATACAAGGTATGTTAGGCAAAGAACTAGAAATTGAATTATTTTTAAATAGTAAACTTATTCATATTTTATGTATTACTGAACATTGGTTGAAAGATTACAACTCCATATTTAATTTCAGTAATCACCAGGTGGTCAGTTCGTTCAATAGAGATACTAAATTACGTGGTGGCTCCTTAATATTAGCTAATCAATCCTTATCATGTAAAGAACGTAATGACATTGTGAGCATCTTTGTTGAGCGTACTGTAGAAATGGCATGTGTTGGGCTTGAGCACCTTATTGTTGTCAGTGTTTACAGACCCCCATGTTCAAATTGTGATACCTTTGAAAAAATTATGGAAGAAGTTTTAATTAAGCTTAATAAACGGAATAAATCTCTTGTAGTGTGTGGAGGCTTTAATATCAATCTCCTGGAAACTTCTTCCATCAGTATTAAATTTTGCTCTTTGTTCAAATCCTATAATCTTGATAATTTATTCTTTGAAGCTACACGAATTGCAGGGTGTAGTGCAACTTGTATTGATAATATTTTTACAGGTGTTGTACCAATCAACAAATCAATAATTCGAAAACTTAGTTCAGATCACTGTGGACAAATGGTTTCATTACCTTATATGCACAAAAAACAGGAAATTGAGAAAATTGTGTTTGTTCCTATTAGTGCAAAACGCTTGGAGAGATTTAGAAGTAACATGGTAAAAAACCTTCCATCGCTTTCTTATAAGAACAATGTAGACTATTTATATGGAGAATTATTTACCCTTATAAGCAAGGAATTTAAAAAAAAACATTTACTTCTAAAACATTCTCCAGAAACAGTCGCAAGGTATTTAATGAGTGGGCGACAGTAGGAATTCATAAAAGCAGACAAAGGTTATATGACCTTTACCATGATAGATCATATAATCCTTCCGATGATTTTAAAGAATATGTCAAAATTTATTCTAAAATGTTTAAAAGAGTTTGCTCCACAGCTAAATCGTTACATATTAGCAACAAAATTAAGACGGCTAAGAATAAAATTAAAATGACGTGGAGTATAATTAACAGCGAAACCGGTAAAGAGAAACCTCGTAACTCAAACTATTAATTAAAAATTAGTAATGAATTGACTAAATCAAATCAAGAAGGCGCAGCGGTGTTTGAGAAATATTTCACTGATATTCCTATCTTGACAACAGAGTCATTGAATACTTCTCCAACTGTCGCCGAGTCATAACTCAAACAGAATGTTAAGACCTGTTTAAAAGAATTTAGATTTGAAAAAGTATTACCGCAAGATATTGTAAAATACTTCAAAACCATTGATGTAAAGAAAACCGCAGATTTGTGGGGGATTTCCGTTACAGCTATTGCGTCCATAATAGATTTAATTGCACTTCAGTTTGCTATTATTTTTAATACTTGTATCGATTCTGGTGTGTTTCCTGATTTAATGAAGTATAATAAAGTAATACCTTTATTTAAATCTGGTAGTACATTGGACCCCGCTAATTTTAGAGCTATTTCTGTACTACCAACTCTCAGTAAAATTTTTGAAAAAATTATTTTGGATCAATTGTTAATTTTTTTTAATACAAATAAATTACTTCATAAAAACCAATTTGGTTTAACAAGGGGTCGCTCGACGTCGGACGCCGGTGTTGAGCTTATGAAATATATTTTTAATGCCTGGGAGAATTCACAAGATGCCTTAGGTATTTTCTGTGATCTTTCCAAGGCTTTCGATTGTGTTCACCATGAGATATTAATCAGGAAACTACAACATTACGGTGTAAAAAATTTGGAGCTTAGACTTATTACTTCATATTTAAGTAACAGAACTCAAAAAGTCGTGATGAATGGTAAAGGTTCCTCCGGATTGGTAGTATCAATGGGCGTTCCTCAGGGCTCGATTCTTGGCCCATTCCTGTTTTTAATCTATATTAATGACTTACCTTATCTTGTAGGGGACAATCATGATATAGTATTATTTGCTGACGATACCTCTTTAATTTTCAAACTCAAACGGCAGTTAATTAATAATGACGATGTAAATAATGCTCTATCGAAATTAGTACATTGGTTTAACGCCAACAATATGCTCTTAAACGGCAATAAGACAAAGTGTATTAAATTTACAATACCTAATGTAAAACATTCGAATACCAATGTGCTGTTAAATGGGGAGGAGTTGAGTCTTGTGGATACCACTGTTTTTCTCGGTATTACTATTGACGCGAAACTTCAATGGGGTCCCCATATATCTAAATTAGCAAGCAGACTTAGTTCTGCAGCATATGCTGTAAGAAAGATTAGAAGTCTCACAGATGTTGAGACAGCTAGATTAGTGTATTTTAGTTACTTTCATGGCGTAATGTCTTATGGAATTTTGCTATGGGGTAATGCGACTGATATTGAAACTGTATTTGTTTTGCAAAAGAGAGCCGTCCGGGCGATTTATAATCTAAATTGTAAAGAGTCCCTCAGACAAAAATTTAAAGAAATAAACATATTAACTTTGGCATCGCAATATATTTATGAAAATGTAATGTATGTACATAAAAACATAAATAGCTTTAATAAGAATAAGGATGTGCATACATTAAACACTAGGAACAAACTTAAGTTTGTAATACCAGTTACTAAACTCCACAGAATCAGTAATTCATTTATGGAGCATTGTATACGCTTTTACAACAAAATCCCAGAACATATTCAAAGTTTGTCAATAAACAAGTTTAAAAGTTTTATTAAAGAGAAACTGTACAAAAAGGGTTATTATAATATCAAGGAATACATGAATGAAAATAACCCCTGGGGATAAGGTGATCGCCACCATGCTGGTTCTATGAAAAATCATTTAAAATTGTATAAACGAAATTATTGTTAAGTGATGTTTGAAAAAAAATCCCGCTGGGTTTCTTGCTGGTTCTTCCTAGGACAGAGGTATTTTCTGAACCAGTGGTAAATAAAAAATGACTTTCAATAAGAATTATGTAATAATCAATATTGAATAAAAAATTATTCTTTTCTATTCTATAACTTATACATGGTACTCATTTAACTGTGTGGGTTTTTTAAACTTATGTTGTGGAAAAATAGTCTAATGACCTTGATCAAATTTGTATGGGACCACATGAGAAGCACCAACTTTCAAATAAAAAAAGAATCATCGAAATCCGTTCACGTAGAACAAAGTTATGAGGTAACACACATAAAAAAAACATATAGTCGAATTGAGTACCTCCTCCTTTTTGATGTCGGTAGAAAAAAACAGCTTTACTTAAAATCATATATCACCGACTTCTTTTTTCTCAAACGTTACACAATTTGACATCGACTTTATGAGAAAGCAATAATTGAGAGCCTTAAATTCTCGTTTACGTGTTGCAATCCTTGTTGATCGCAGAAGTTAGTGGTGTAGCAATTGGCTGTATCGCAACGCCGTACTTGGCTGAAGATGTAGCCGAAGTGAATATAGTGTGTGCATACAAATTGTTGGTCTGTCATGCCCCACAGCCAATGTTTTTTTAAATAAAATTGAAGTGACAAACAAACTTACAGTCCTTCTGACGGTAAGTGGCTTCTATAGCATAAGCTGCAATCTACGTTAATCAAAGAAGACTAATGATGCATGTCATCCCTGATTACGAAAATAGAATTACTCACAGGCTGCAATTATGCTGGTTGTCTTCTCCCTTCTGAGCAGAACATAGTAGCGCAGGAATACTGTTAAGAAATATGTGAGAGTGTGATACCTTTTTTTTTACATGGGGAAATGCCTACGCATACACACCACGTGGGGGCAAGGACGGGTCATGTCGAACTTGCACCGATTATAACCCCATGGTATCCCACCTTCGTTGCATATTGGCTGGGCCACGGAAATGCTTTCGAATCCAATACGCAAATACTACATGGGGTCAGGAAAAAAAAACTAGAATTCGGAAGCAAGCTGTTTTACAAGTGACTTCTATGTGGTCTTGGTCGATGGTCTTGTCCGCCTGACCTTTTAGAATTCTGCTTAGAAGCACTGTTTATCACATTTTCACAATAAATTACTTAAAATCTGGTCTGATATACCAGGCTTAAAACGTTCTAAAACCTTAGTCGGGGCTTATGATCGTAATTTCGTTTTAGAAGTACTGGGGTTACACTGCTGTCACTGACAGGACACTATTGTTTAAAAAAACATATGTCCAGCCTAGTATTAAGTAACTCAAAAATGTGCCGATATTGTTCCTGAACGGAAGACTCTGGATATCCTAACTAACTTCCCTGACCCCAGGGTCCCAGGTACCAGGGAACCCAGGGGTGTCTGGTGTGTGGCTCCGCTAACAATCATGTTTCGGCCGTGGATGGTAGGTTGAGCGGTGCCTCGCAATACTCCTCGCCCTCCGTAACCCCTTCACTACCGCATCAACGGTGCGGCTCCACCAGAGTCGTGGAGGATAGGGCGAATGACACATCACCATACTAACACTTCTCTTCCCTCGCGACTCCACCTCTGCTACGACGGCAAGGGGGAGACCCCTCCCGCCACAGATCAACGGCAAGGCAAGCCCATTCGGATTTCGGTGCGGCAACCTCACACCGGCCCTAGAATTCGGATCGAGCAAGTGGGTTCGTATACCAACTTTGGTATGTGAACACAGAATTCCTAGGTAGAGAAACCTTAAGACTACGCGGTGCTGCTAAAAATAATTTAATAATGGCATTAAAAATAATTATAAAATTTTATAAGTTACTGTCGTGTATATGAATGCTGAATGCCGATTAATTCCATAATCTTAATTAAAAATATGAAATTAATTACTACATAATATACACTATACGAGTATATATGATTTTTATTAAGAAAAACAATTTACACAATGTTTCTTATTTGAAAATATATTTCCTATTTATATTATGTAGGTGTAATTCCTAAAGCGGACATCTTATAAAATGTTGCGTGAGTTGTAATGGAATGATTCGTGCGTGGAGGATTAAAATAATAATATTGTCAGAAACTATTCCACTTATGATGAAATTATTCGAAAAGTACCTATTTAAATTAAAGATCACTACTCGGTAACAAACCCTGTTTACTATCAGGACCACAATTACACGATAACACCAAAGTATGCAAACCAAAAGCATCACTGTGCGATACTTTATACTGCTAAAACAAGTGGGAGATTACCATTCATTCTATCTTCATTTGTTCGTATTTCCTTTTACTTTTTTGCACTCATTCCCAACAATATGTTATTTAACGAAATGAAAATTTATGCTATTCACAGAAAACGTTTGCTATTTGTAATTAATACCTATATATTTAAATCTCTTTGGTAATTAACAATTATTATGACATAACAAATTGTGAATAAGCTGTAATTTTTGGTAGTGTAGAATTATTATCTACATATATATTCAAAGAGTATATTATAATCACTACGCATTGTATTACAACGGTCAATTACATGCGCGCAATTACAAATGTTTGCACACATGTGAAGGGCCGTCAGACATTCGTTCGCAAACTTAGCGGATATGCAAATGGATTCGTTCGCATACTCGATTTGTGAACCCGTTTACGCTTCCTCCTACACTTTTTTACGAATATCTCAGTCTTCTCTAGAATTTCTCTTCTTTTTTAATTCGTCAATGGAACATTGAAGAGTTTTGTACAATGAACTTCATTACCTTGGTGCCCAATCCATGATGAAGTTTGTTTAAGGACGCTACAGAGTAGACGTCATGAACTATTTAAATGGCGAAATGTCCGTTACTTCTACAATCGTGTGTGCAACTGGTCGCCAGTGTTGCCAATTGCTAGCTTTACCCAGTTGCTAGACATTTTTCAAAATGTTGCTAGATTGCTAGCTTTTTTTACCCCAAAAAGTTGCTAGAAGTAGTTAAATGTTACAGTACATAGGTAGATTACAATAAAATGTCAATTTCTGACAATCATTTTTAATTTCCAACAAGAGAGTTAAAATGTCTTGTGTACAGTCACGAGCAATTATATGTAAACAACATAGGACTATATTATATTATATTTATTGTCGACTTTTGTGGCATAAATAGTTTTGTTTCGGAACGCTTAAATTAACAAAGTTCTATGTTGTTAACATATTATTGCTCGTGACTGTACGTTATGGTATAAAAAAAATAAGTTTAAAATTAATCAATCAAAGAAGAAGATGTCGATATTTGGGGTTCAGTGTCTTTCGTCGTTAATTCCGATTATTTTTCAGCGGTGCCCATTTTATACAGTACATCTTTACACGACACGGTTATAGCAGCATTTACCACTTTTCCTCAGGGAGTCACTAATGCAGAGGATTGGGTTCAGAGTTATGAAACTCAACCAACCTTTAAATTTGTCCATATTTTCCCACTTCGGTCTATATTTCGGTGCGTACGCTTTTTTTTCGAAGATAGATCCAATTTCAAACAAAGTTAGTTTATATGGATAAAACAATACAACACAAGTACGAGTAGCGTGTACTATTTTGGTAAGTGGTAGGTTAGTGAGTAATCTGTCGTAACGCGGCAGGAAACGGGGAATTCCCGGCCAACATGACAAACTAAGCCTGCCATAGCATCTATGAGCATAGATTCGCGTTTAGTTTTTATTTTTTCTTTCGAGACTCGGTATCGGTACCCTACTCTACTAATCTCGATAGGCTCACGTCTCATGATGAAATGAAAAGTTGCTAGAAAAAGTAGCTAAAAAGTTTAGCTACAAATTTCATTAAATTGTAGCTGTCCGTCACCAAAAAGTAGCTATATCTAGCTATAAAATTGCTAAGTTGACATCACTGCTGGTCGCACGAATGTGTGGGAGAGTACGCGAAGCATCGAGTTTAGCGCACTTTGATGTCCGTTAAAAAACCGACACACCGTTATACGGATACACTATGTATGTTTATGAAAAATTTAGTAATTGATTTAAACTAATTTCTCGATGAGTTAAAATTACGAACATAGCTCAAAATCAATGTGAAGAAAAAACATAAGGAAGAATAAGATCATCATCATCGTCATTACAGCCCTTCACAAGTCCACTGCTGAACATAGGCCTCCCCCAAAGAATGGCACAAAGCACGATCCTGAGCCACCTGCATCCATCGACTTCCTGCATGTCTTACCAGGTCATCACTCCATCTCGTGGGGGGACGCCCTACACTTCGCCTACCGGTACGAGGCTGCCACTCGAGAACCTTTCTTCCCATCGGTTGTCGGTTCTTCTACCTATATGGCCGGCCCACTGCCACTTCAGCTTACTAATCCGTTGGGCTATGTCGGTTACTCTGGTTCTACTGCGGATATCCTTATTCCTAAGTTTATCACGCAGAGAAACTCCGAGCATAGCCCTCTCCATAGCTCGCTGAGCGAACTTGAGCTTCCTCATCCGGCCAGCAGTGAAGGACCACGTCTCAGTTCCGTAAGTCATCACTGGCAACACGCACTGGTTTTACAATTAGACAAACAACAAAAAACAAACAAGAAGAAGATGTTTTATACATTTTAGTCTGTTTTAAAAACGCGGTATATTAAAAAAAGTTTACCGATTGACTTTTATTATATGGTAGAGCCACGCTTTAGCTATGCTAGCTCTACATAGCTGCAATGGTTGGGCTCGATCGGGGTAGGATTATGCTCTCTTAGAATTCCATCACAAGGTACATTGTCCCACCGCCGGTCGAAGAAGCGATTAGCTATCGATTATTTTCTCGCTCAAGAAATGAAAAATATAGCTGGCTGTGGAATGGGCCATAGCATCCACTTTCGATCAGGTGGATTATGGGCTCGTCACCTTTATTCTATATAAAAGCATAATATAAACCTGCTTTCTTCTTCTACATCACCAGCCCGAAAGAGTTTACAGCTCCCTACAACGCGTGAGACATTCGTCACATTTAGCTGGCGAAATTACTACATTATAAACAGTTCATGATGCTCAACGTTGCCGTTCTGGGTATTTTAAAACATAGTTTAATATGTAAAATTCAATTGTACTTTGCGTGACTTTGCAGCCTTAAACATTTCTATACAATGTTTAAGTCAGACTTATACATTGTATAGAAACAACATCATACTTCATAATCATCATCATCATCATCCATCACAAACCTTCAAAAGTCCACGGCTGAACATAGTCCTCCCAAAAAAGGAATTCCACAAAACATGGTTCTTGAACCACCTGAATCCATCGACTCCATGCATGTCTTACCAGGACGTCACTCCATTTAGTGGTCTCCGTCTTCCGAAGCTCCTTTGTAAGTCCGTTTTTAAGGTGCGGGAGAGCTGTTTTAATCTTGCTCAGACTTATGTCCGGGATATCATCGGAATAGTGACGGATTAGACTTGATCTTGGATCATTACTCACACTTGCGTGTGTCTCCAAAGACGACGTCTGCAGCTTCCGGTAGGGTCTCTCAACCTCACTGAAAATCTCAGGTATCCCGGAAACGATGCTAACATATTCAGATCTTCACCTTTTGAAGTTGAGCAAATTCCGCTGCATGCATTTAGAAATCTGTCTGTTTAGTTGCCTGTATACTGTCATATCTGTTAAAGTCTGCTGTTTAATTTAGGCCTTGCAGAACTTAGCTTCGGTCGCATAGACAGTTTCTACGAGCTTTGTATTCATATCGTCCATTGTATTGCAGTTTTCTAGGCACTAAAAACGATTTCGTAATTCGTAATGAGCTGATAGTTTTAGGGGCTTTGGATTAAATAACGAGAGGGATGGAGTGTTGACCTCATTAGACCTGACGTCTCCAACTTAGGTTCAGTGTGCCTTTCACTATTCAGTAATCGCTATCAGTTTTCACCCTCGTGATCATTGAGACATCACTGAATAGTTGTCATCTAGTCATTATAAAGAAGTCAATCTCATTTTTTGTTGAACCGTTCGGGCTCAACCAGATCCACTTTGTGGGGCCGCTTATGGAATAAAGAGTTCATCATAAAGAGTCCCTCTGTTTACATGAAATCGGCCAGCTGCTTGCCCCTTGGGTTCCGTTGCCCTATTCCTAATTTCCATACCTTAAACTAACGTTCTCTCTTGTGCCTGGGTTTGTGTTGAAGTCTCCCAAACACCGTATAGTGGGTTTTGTAGGCATGCATGGCTCTAGAGATATCCTCATACATTTCCTCCACCTTCACATCGGGATGTGCTGAGGTTGGTGAGAAAACCTGTTTGAACTTCAGCGAATTACCGTTTGATAATTCCGAGTATTAGATACGCTACCTGTCGATACACTCCCAATCTTAACAATGTTGTTAACGATAGACTTGTTAACGATAAATCCGACACCTCCTTGGGAGAAATAGTCGCCCTCTCGGTGATAGAACAGGTTGCCGGATTCAATAGCGGGGCTGCCAGGGACTGGGGGCCGTCCTTTTGTAACTCTCGCCATTGGCAGTATATTGCCAAAGTTGCGAGCGAGTTGGCAAACGTCGTTTTTTACTGCTAATTTGCTGTCATAAGAAAGATGCTGCTGGCCAACTTCTGCCTCTTTTCCCTGTATCGCCTCTTACGATACCCACGGGCAGGTATAAGGCAGTATATTTTTTTATAGGATAAGGGTGAAAAACGAGCACACAGTCCACCTGATGGTAATTGGTTGCTGTGGCCCATAGACATCTACATCTATCCTCTGTTACAAATCAAAATGTAGATGCGTTGTCACCCGTGAGGACTAAGATGGAATGCCTCATTTCCAGTAAAAAGGGTCTCCGGCCACCTGCACTCACCAAGCGAAACGCAGAAGTAAACCTCTACTTCACGCTGGTATTCTGTGAGGTCGTGGTACCACCCCGGTTCGAGCCGGCCCATCCGTGCGACAGCAAAAGCTACCGCGTGGCTCTACCACTGTTATTTATTTACTGTATATTCTTTCACCGCCACTATACGTGAACTTTGAAGGGGCTTTATTCATAATGAGGCATATTAAGTGAGTTTGCAGTTTGACTGCTATAACAACTTAAAATGGGCTCAAATAAGACGATGATTACAGAACTTATGTTTTAATCAGACTTATGGGGAGTGGTATTCAAATAAGGTTTAAAACTTTTCGATTTTGATAATAATACAATCTACATCAAATTATTCACATGGCAAGTCCGTACAAAGATGGTCATAGTTGACTATCTATCTACATATTTCCGGCAGTGCAACCCTATGATATATTCAACCGTAACGGTCCTTTCTGCGGTGAAATTGTAAGGGTTTCTTGTTGTTTAACTACGAAACCCTAAAAAGCTAAATCGAGGAGGAAACATAAAGTCTATGAAGACATTCATGTGAGAACGTATAAAAAACAAAAAATTACTCTGCATCAATAATCTAAGTTTAAATAATATAAAAAAGAACAACGTTTTTTTTAACTATTCTAAGTCAGTCCTTGATCACTATCCTACCTGACGATAAGTGATGTAGCTGAAGATGGTAAAGTGCACTTACTTAACAAAAACCTTTTCACTCTTGCTTTGAAGATATAACATTGTAAACGGATAGAAAATCAGATGTTGGCAACTTATTCCACTCCTTTGCTTGACGCATGACGAACGATGAAGCAAACCGTTTGTAAGTCGACATTTAAAGAGTGAAGGCTGGCCGAGCGTCTGGTTGTCCGATGGTGAAAGGGACAGGGAGGAATTAAGTTAATCAATTCCGGCGCACATTCTTCGATATGCATCTCGTAGAAACCGAAAGGTTGGCTAGCTATACTCGTACAGCATATGGCAGCAATACTCCATGCACATGCATGACCGAAATTGAATGACCCGGAAAGAAAATGATTAGAATAGAATTTTTTACTGGCCGATGAAGAAAATGTAAAGTGTTATGTACCGCTTTTTATACCGGTCTCTTCATTTATTTTAAAATATTTTGTTCATTGTCAAGAGTACAAAACTGCTATGTTTATAAAGAATAATTATATAATATAAAAGTGTATGAATGTTTTATATTTAACTGATTATAATTAACACATATAATGAGCTATTATTATCTAAGCTAATTTAAACATATAATTAGCTAATGAGCTAAATATAATATAATAATTTATTGTTTGAGATACATAGCTTGATCGTTTGACAGCACGGGTTCAAATCCCACACGGAACTATTTATATTGTATAGGCTACAATTAATTGATCTGCATCCGTAGACCGCCTCCCAGATAGAGGAGAAAATCTTAGTATATATATAGTTAAACAACTCCAGAAATTATTGAAAAGATAGCCTGGTATGCAACTCACTACTTTTAAAATATTCAAATAGTTATTTACTTACCTGCAGCGCTAAAAAAATTGTGACTTGTGATGACTCAACTGGGAATTCAGCGTTCGACAATATGTACAATTTTATCTATTTCCATTCGTGTTCGCAATCAACTGGTTTGTTAGTTTTGTATTCTTAAACGGAAGCCGAAAGGAATTTGTAAAATTTTAAAATCCTGCATAATTACATGTTTTTAATACTAATAGTCTCAATAATATGTATTCCATCAAAAACATAACTTGTAAAAAAAGCCAAGTCTCGCAACTCAGTTCTTCTACCGTAAAAAGTTGTGAGATCCATGTAATACCAAGTCGGTTAATTTATTCAGTCCATAGATTTATACATAGATTGACTTGGCAATCGCATGAAAACATAATATATCTCACAAGTAATTCATATTATATTAAATTAGATTGTTTAGTGCGATTGCCAAGTCAATCTATGTATCAATCTATACTGAATAAATTAACGGACTTGGTATTACATGGATCTCACAACTTTTTACGGTAAAAGAACTGAGTTGCGAGACTTGGCTTTTTTACAAGTTATGTTTTTGATGGAATCTCATTTCTTTTTGTAGATAGTTATATCTAGGTAGCTATTTACACCTATTATTCCATTATACATATATAGGTACACTGATTCATTCACTGCAAATGTAACTTTGTAATACTATATGTTTAAATGGGATTACAAAGTTATTTATGCAGTTGGTGTATTTCGAAAACTGGACTGAAATTGTAAAATATTTTAATTTTTCCTTGATTTATATATTAAACAATAACAGTATTCCAAATTTGAAGTTTCTATGTCTGCTAGAAGTGCCTCAGAGTTTTGATGATCGGTCAGTCAGTGAGTGACAAAATTAAGAAATTTTGACTAGTTATAATTCTTAAACTACTAGTTCAAATTTAATGAAATTTGAAATATACTGAGTCTATACAATGCCTACTTGGTTGGTAAAAATTCATGCTTCTAGTTTTATCCATAACGAAGTTATAGGGTTTCAGAAATGGCCTGAACTGCTTCGAGAAAAGGATGGTACGGCCGTGCCGCTTTTATGCTCGACTTGGCAGGGGCACTGCCGTGCCCCCAGATTTGTATGTGAAAGCTACACAATAAATAAACCTAATACTACGGAGTTCTATTTCGTTGAATTCTAAGTTTTTAAATATCTAACGTTCAAAGAAAATACCGTAATAGTATTATTATAGTAGCTGTATTCATGCAAAGGGTAACAGAAAGTTTTGCAGAGATTTTCCTTCAAGGAAAGTGCCTACTCCTTACCAAAAGACCGGCAACACACCTTTGTTGCGGATGTTGTCACTTACCGTCAGATGAGCCGCATGCTTGTTTACCTCCTCTTCTATAAAAAGTGGTATGTTTGTGTTTTGGGCTTAATTTTATTAATTTTAAAATTTTGCTTATAAAGTAAATTTTAATTACCATGGTTCTGCTAATTATCTTTAGTAAGAATCTGTAATTCTGTTCTGCATCACCAGTTAGTGTAATTTAGCTTAAGTGGTTTTTGAATGCATTTTGTCCGAGTTGGTTCTTCGCTGGCACTGATGAAACTGTTAATTAAAATTTCGATAGTGCCTTCCTTGAATAGTGAGGAAACCAGCACGTTTAAGATTAAAAACATTTTGAGGAGATGGTGAAGTCCGCCAACTACAATTGAAGCAGTAAGGAGACTCTTGATTACTCTAAAAACCTTTAATGGAAAGCGAAGTCATCGGTGGAACACATGTACTCTATTACTTTACTTTTTTACTTTAGGTGTTTGGTTATCAGCAGTGTCACCGTATGCTATTTGTTTGAGTATGCGAATAAAATTGCATATTTTTTCTTACACCCTTATTTTATAAATCTTGATTTGATCGTCACGCTTTCAGACACTTTTGCAACTGTTATAAAAAAGAAAGTATCAATTTTTTCATTGTATTTAAGTATTGAAGGCTATTTGAGAGCAATTCAGTATTATAATTCGATAAAATAAATTGAAATTCTGATAATCTATTGGTAATTGAATTGTAAACTTGATAGACGGCAGAAATTTGAATACTCTTCATCAACTTATTTTAATTAAAGCAATAAACTAAAATCTCAAGAGAACATTGTTCGTAGTAAATTCTTGATTACTTCGACTTTGTAAATAGGCTAGCTTGGATCTTTACCTTTATTTTGGCACAAATAGTCATAACATAAAACAAAGTGTCCAAACAATACATATTTATCATACACATTACTATTTCGACTCTTGTACAAACTTTAATTTTTAATTTTACGTAGATCTGATTAAGAATTAATATTCAAAAGCAGAAAACAACCCTGGTTAACAATTACATATGTAAGGATCTCAAGCAGCACAGCCGCCGCCGTGACCAAGGATGCTGTAAAGCATATTAAATATTATGATTTCTTATATTTACGCGAACAGTAAACATTGAAAGAAACTACTTTTACGGATTTTATCGCGTTTAATTAATTTATTTTATATTCCCAACGTGGTCATGGGGGACTCCCGTCCCCCGTAAGTTAATTAAACGCGATACAATCCGTAAAAGTAGTTTCTTTCAACATATTAAATATACAAAATAAGTAAAACTTAATTTAAATTAATCACTTACAAATTCGAAAAATTAGTTTTATCTAATCTTAACCATTCTTTTGGCACGGTACCACGGTAAGTAAGACTGTATAATAATAATTCATATTTTTGGTTTTAATTTTTGTATTACAGTTTTTAATACTGCATATACATCAATTTTGTATATAAATATTGGTAAATCCAATTGTGAATGCCTTAAGCGCATTAAAAAATTACGTATAACATGATTATACCAAATTTTTTTAAAGTAGTTTAAATGCACACAAGTTTTCACTAATTACCTTATAATTATTATTACTACAATCTATCTATTACTATAATCCCAGTTTTCCGATAATTTTATGTCAAACTTCAACTAAAAAAAGATTGGAAAATCCAAAATGCACGACTCATAATGCTCATATGATAGTGAAAAATTAAAAAAAAATGTAAATTGTAGTAAGTTAAAAACTTCCAGTAGCAGTCACCAAAATACACCTTTAAGTCACTTCGTCAAGTCCAGAGGTAAGGCCTGTTCATCTGTTCAAAAATGTAAATTGTAGTTCTATTAGTTAAAGACTTCCAGTAGCAGTCACCGAAATACACCTTTAAGTCACTTTGTCAAATCCGGAGGTAAGGTCTGTCCATAACTAACAAAACGAGCCCAAACTCGGCACATCTAATTCTCATGAAAGTCCACCTTCAAGTCACTCTATCAAGTAGATGGTAGAGCCAAGCTGCGGCTATATTTATAATATATGTAGTTGTAGCACGAATGGGTCGGCTCAACTGGGGAAGGATCACGCTCTCACAGAATACCAGCGTAAAATAGCAGCTTAAAACTGCTGTGTTTTGTATGGTGAGTGTGGACAACCGGAGATCCTATTTACTGGAAAAGAGGCATTCCATCTTAGTCCTCAAGGCTGACAACGCATCTGCATTTTGACTCGCAAACGAGGATAGATGTAGATGTCTATGGGCCACAGCAACCATTTACCATCAGGTGGAGTGTGTTCTCGTTTGTCACCCTATCCTATAAAAAAAGTCCGGAGATAAGGTCTCATCAGGTCTTATCATAACTAACAAAACGAGCCCAAAATCGGTGCACTTATTACTACTCGTCGAGGAGTTCCCGTAGCGCTCATCAAAGTCCACCTTCAAGTCACTCAATCAAGTACGGAGGTAAGGTTTCATTATAACTAACAAAACGAGCCCAAAAATCAGCACACCTATTACTACTCTTCGAGGATTTCGAGTAGCATTCATTAAAGTACGCTTTTAGGTCACTTTATCAAGTCCGGTGGCAGAGGCAAATTAAATGTCGATTGCGCCCTAGGCTAGCCTAGCACCTCATCGGTGCCCCTCTAGGGACCATATTATACGAGGGTGGATTGAAAAGTACTCGGCTTAACACAGATCCATTCAATTCTAAAAATCAAATCTACCCACATTATTTAGTTCAGTTCAGACTAGTTCATTGTGTGAAGTTCGAAACGTGTGCGATAATTAGTTGTGATTTTATAAATTTATTAACAAAGTAATCGGACATAATTTCCGCGAATGGAGCAAATCGAGCAGCGTGCCGTCATTAAGTACCTCCATAAGAAGGGGCTATCATCAAAAGCCATCCATGATGACATGGTCAGTACATTAGGCGATTGTGCTCTGTCATATTCATCCGTCAAAAAATGGATAGCAGAATTTAAGCGTGGTAGAGAGAGTGTGAAAGATGAACCCCGCTCTGGAAGGCCTTCGACGTCAACTACTGACGAAAATATTAAAAAAGTACTTGATTTAATAATGGGAGACCGCAGATTAAAAATTAGAGAGATAGCCGAGATTATAGGCATCTCTTATGAACGAACTCAAAACATCATTGTCAACGAGTTGGGTTTCCACAAGGTGTCTGCGAGGTGGGTTCCGCGACTGCTTTCAGTTGAACAAAAAAGGACGCGATTGACTATTTCACGCGACTGTTTGGAGTTATTTGAAGCCGATGCAGATGATTTTTTGAATCGTTTTGTTACTATAGACGAAACACGGGTTCATTACTGTACACCGGAAACAAAACAACAATCAAAACAGTGGAGAAGACCTGGTTCACCACCCCCTAAAAAGGCTAAGTCGATTTTGTCGGCAAATAAGGTGATGGCTTCAGTATTCTGGGACTCGAAAGGTGTGATTATGATTGATTATCTTGAAAGGGGTCAGACTATAAACTCTGATTACTACTGCACCTTACTACGTCGTTTACGAGAGGAAATAAAAGAAAAACGTCGAGGAATGCTCAGAAGAAAAGTCCTGTTTCATCAAGATAACGCCCGTGTTCACACGTCAGTACAGTCAATGGCTGAAATTCACAACTGTGGCTTTGAACTGTTACCGCATCCGCCGTATTCACCTGATCTGGCACCATCAGACTTCTTTCTGTTCCCTAACCTAAAAAAGCACTTGGGAGGTCAAAGATTTTCGACAAACGACGAGGTCAAAGCAGCTGTAGACGCATATTTTGACTCTAAGGAAGAATCATTTTTTTTCAACGGTCTCAATGCTTGGAAGGGGAGGTGGCAAAAGTGTATTGAACTTGATGGTGATTATGTAGAAAAATAAAAATATAACTGATTTAGTATGTGTTTATTTTCTTGGTTAGGCCGAGTACTTTTCAATCCACCCTCGTATCTATTATAAATTAAATATACTCATTTTACAAATAAAATATATTATAATTTATAATATAGTTTAATAATTGGAAAATAATTGGGATACGAGTACAATTAACAGGGGGGCGTAAATAAAAAATGTGAGGAGAGAGTAAGAACGATTTAGGATTAATCAAATACGTTAATTTTTTTTCGTTTAAAAATTTCCGCGTGCGCCTTTTTAACCTTGAGCCCCTGGGCACGTGCCTAAAAGATAATGCGCCTCTGTTCGGAAGTAAGGTCTCAGCATATTTAACAAAACGAGCCAAACTCAGCACACTTATTACTGTTACTACTCTTCGAGGAGTTCCAGTAGCATTTACCGAAGTACACCTTCAAGTAAGGGTAAGGTCTTATTATAACTAACATAACAAACACAATCTCGGCACAACTAGTTCAACTCCTCAAATAGTTCCAGTAGCAGATATCGAAGTACATCTTCAGGTCTCCATAAAGTTCAAGAGGTATAAGTATATTTATATATAAATCCTGCGTACTTTTAGCGAAACAAAATATTGTAATTAAAAATCTGTGATTATAAAAATAATATCTTACCTTGGTCAAGTATGTATCAAATTTAATTTTTGAAATATTTTGTATTTCTAAAGCGATCGATATTTTTTGAGCACGAATCGCTGTAAACAAACGACCGCTCACGACGGCGGCTGAGCCCGGAGTAAAAGAGTTGCCGGGAGTGAGGCAAAGAGAATTTAGTAAAATAAATTAATACAAATCTGCTCAAAACACCGAAAATTTTGCTATTTCTCAGCCGAAAAAATTAATTATAACTAAACAAAACAAAATTAAACTGCCATTTACTTTCCATGGCGCCTAACGTGATACATGAAGAGTATAAAAATAGATTGAGTTGAACAATTGACATTTTTAAAAGTTGTCGTGTTTAAGCCTCCATGCGGACATGATAAATCTACACCTTATGCCACTAAAGCCACTTTTTTATCTAAAAATAGTAATTAATCGATAAAAAAAATAGGGTTAACAATCATTTATCTTTCTGACAATGTGCTTTTTATATCATTTATATGTCCAATATTATTGTTACAAACGATTTCATGCAACACAACGTTGGAATCTTGATTTTTAGGCGCTAGTAGAACATACTTATGCGATTTGCACTTAAGGCATGCAATAAATGTTTATATTTGACATATATTTATATTCATATAGACCGTGTAGTGACGGTGTAAGCATACCCACTACCACATACTATCCTGTGGATGTCGCAAGAAGCAATAGAGGGGAATAACCCAGAGATGGGCAGTGGCGTCTCCTTAATAACATCTAATCAAAACCGCAGTTGCTAACCCACCAGCCAAGCGTGGCAACTAAAGCAAATGTTTGAGTCACGAGGGCCCCTTATGAGGCAAACTATGGGATGGCTTATGTTTAGCAGTGGACTTTTGAAAGGTTGTAACGGTAACGGTAACATTTATATCTCAAAAGCGAAGATATGTTTAAGTAAATGATTCGTTTTCGAGCATAATTTTTTAAAATAGTAATATATTGGTAGTGTAGTGTTTGCATATATATAGTATAGAGTAAATATTGTTATTTGTTTATTTACTAATAATTTACCATGCACAAATACAAAAACATACATTCATATATAAGTCACTGTCTCGAGCGCACCGCGTCTGTTACACGAGAGCCTAGGGCGAGAGTGGACGTGTTTAGTTAAGTGCGTGCCGAGCCTGTGTCACACTACAGTGATAAGAGAAGATAGCAGACATTACAAGTGGCGACGAAGAAAAAGGTAAGTACCTATTTAGTATAAAGATATAATAAAAATAGGTTAGCAATGTGCAACGATTAGCATTGCAATTGTAAATTAATTCCTAGAGTACCCGCGAAAAAAAAACTGTGGATTATGAATTATGATTTATTGTTTTTAACCCTGTTATTATCATTTTAATAATTTATATAAATTATATGTTCGCATATGACCACGCTTATGGTGTGCAAAATTTATTTTCTTTATGTAGCAATGATAAAATAATGATTTATTTTAACATCTGTCTATTAGCACAACTTTTACTTAAAAATATTGTTGATGGAAAAATAGTAGATGAAACTAATCACTCCTCTCGATTCGAACCGAAATACAATGTCGTTAGCTAAATTTTAGTGGCATTTTACATGTAGGTGTGATATTTATCGCCTTTAATGAAAATACTATTTTACCGCTTTCAGGGCATATATGTCTTACAAAAAAATCGTGGACACTTCACGACTTCAGTAAATTGCATAGTAGGTAACTAGTAGTACTGTAAATGCGCATTATAGGTATTGAATTCACCCAAAGCCTAAATGACACAGCAATGGAAGTAGTCGGTATAACAAATAAACCGAAAGAGAAGTGCGAGTGTTATGGAACATATTACTATCATGAAATTGAGTTTGGGTACCAAGATACCAACCATTAAATTGGTGTTGGGTACTAAGATACCATCATTAAATTGAGTTTGGGTACTAAGATACCATCATTAAACTGAGTTGGGTACTAAGATACCATCATTAAATTGAGTTTGGGTATTAAGATACCATCATTAAATTGAGTTGTGTACTAAGATACCATCATTAAATTGAGTTGGGTACTAAGATACCATCATTAAATTGAGTTGGGTACTAAGATACCATCATTAAATTGAGTTGGGTATAAAGATACCACCATTAAATTGGAAGTTGGGTATTAAGATACCACCATTAAATTGGACTTTGGGTACTAAGTTACCACCATTAAATTGGACTTTGGGTACTCAGTTACCACCATTAAATTGGACTTTGGGTACTAAGTTACCACCATTAAATTGGACTTTGGGTACTAAGTTACTACCATTAAATTGGACTTTGGGTACTAAGTTACTACTATTAAATTGGACTTTGGGTATTAAAATACCAGCATTAAATTTGAAATAGAAATATAAGAAACTGTTTCAGTTTGCCCCTAAAATAATAATAATAATGATACCGTTATCAGTTTTAATGTGATAGCACATCTATGGCTATAAGGTGTGATAAATGGAAAAGGTCTCTACTAATCTATCTGGACGCAGCTGAAGTTACATCAGCACTCAAGTAACGAGCTACGTTATTGTATTTTGGTGGCTCTGGGATACAAGAAATATTCTACAATTTACTGGTTGCCAATGTTGAATCATCAGAAACCGTTGATGCATTTAAAGTAGCCATAAAAAAACTCTACGAGTATTTTCAACCTAAACAGAGCAAAGTTTATGAGCGCCATGTTTTTCAATTGCTAAAACATGAAAAGGGAGAAAAATTTGGGAAGTTTTTGATAAGATTGCGTCAACAGGCCGAAAAGTGTGCATTCGAAAAGCAAGACGATCATCTCATAGATCAAATTGCGGAAAAGTGTAATTCGAAATTGCGCAAGAACCTTATATCTTACAAAACGTGGGAAGAGTTAAAAGGCAAAAAAGTATATGCTTTTAATCAAATGTAAAGACCAGACAAGACATTATTATCATATAGTAGTAACTCTCCTTTGGCAATAGAGGATTCATTTGAAACTATACTCGAAGTCGATGGACGAAAGAAACATACAACCATTTACGTGATTTCGGGGGGTACTAGAGACCTGTTGGGTAAGAACACAGCAGTCCGTCTAGGTGTCTTAAAATTTGGTATCGGGATAAATCAAGTGGAGAGTACCGATCCCCATTAAAGAGAAGGTTGCAATCAAAATTAAGGAATCACTAAGCAGTGATATAATTGCAGAAGTGCAAGGCCCGTCTAAATGGGTCTCACCAAAGTTCCAATCATAAAAGAAAATGGTGAATTACGTTTGTGATTAGTAGATATGAGATGTACGAACGCCTCTATATTGCGAGAAAACCACCCCCTGCCTACTATGGACCATATTTGCCTAAAATGAAGAAAGCTAAATTTACTCTGAAACCAGTCACATAACGACTTTTATAACCCCTAAAAGATTATATAGATTATAAAAGAATAATGCTTGGAATTACCTGCGCTTCCGAGATTTTTCAGAAGATCATTGAAAGGATGTTGATAAACTGTGAAGAGGTCGTCAATTTTATTGATGATATCCTGGTATTCGGGAACAGTGAAGAAGAACATGACGCATGACTAAAAAAAGTTCTACAGGTACTTAGTAAAAACAACGCCGTGCTGAATAGCAATAAATGCATATATAAAACGCAGGATGTGAATTTTCTGGGACACAGGCTTACACATGAAAGAGTAAAACCTTCAACAAGTACGTTGAGAGCATTATGAAATTTAGGGTCCCAAAGACCATAGAAGAACTCCAAAGTTTTTTAGGACTCTTAAAACTATATAAACAAATGGATACCTAACTTGGCCGCCATGACAGAACTTCTGAAGCACCTGCTAAGACAGAAGATGAGCAAAAGGAAGAGCTTGAAAAAACAATGGTCTGGGGAACAAGATAGAGCATTCCAAAAAACTCAAACGGATGCTCACGGAAATACAGATTTTAGGGTATTATGACGTCAGAGATGCAAGACAGGTGATAGCAGATGCTAGCCCTGTCGGACTTGGTGCTGTCCTTGTACAAAATGATACAAATGTCCCTAGAATTATTGCCTATGGTAATCGAACTTTGACAGATTGCGAGCGCAGGTATAGCCAAATGGAAAAAGAGGCACTAGCATGAGTTTGGGGGGTCGAACATTAATATTTTTTATTTGGAAAGCCTTTTGATTTAGTCACTGACCAAAAGCCGCTAGAGATATTGTTCGGGTCTAAATCAAAACCATGTGCGAGGATTGAACGATGGGTACTAAGGCTACAGTCTTATTCATTCAAGGTTGTATACAAGCCAGGAAAACAAATATAGCTGATCCCTTGTCACGATTATGTAACTATCCTGATAACCCACCAAAAGGAAAAGACCAGCATGTGTACCAAATGTGTAAAAAAGTGGAAAATTCTAGAACAGTTGCTATACCAATGAGTACCATTGTAGCATATTCAGAAAAAGACCAAGAGATTTACAAAGTGAAAAAAGGTGTCTATCAGAACGACTGGGACGATTCAATTAAGAGTTACAAATTTTTTGAAAACGAGTTGTTTCCACGATAGCATTCTACTTCGTGGAAATAAAGTTGTAATACCACAGCAACTCTTCAAGAGTGTATTAGATGCTGCAAAGGAGGGTCTTCCAGGTATCGTAGCGATGAAGGGACGCTTGAGATCAAAGGTATGGTGGCCCCGTATCGATAAAGACGTAGAACAATTAGTAAAGGCCTGTAAAGTTTGTACGTTAGTGGGTTTGCCAAGCCCACCTGCACCAATGAAGAGACGAGAGTTGCCTGCAGCTCCATGGATAGATGTCACAATGGATCTAATGGGACTATTGCCAAAGTAATGAGTATCTGTTAGTAGTGGTCGACTACTATAGTCGATACAAAGAAGTAAAAAATTACAAAAATATCACAAGCTTACAGATTATTAAAATGTTAAAAGAAATGTCCAGTAGACTTGGTTATCCTATTTCTATCACCGCAGACAATGGCAAGCAGTTCGTTAGTGAAGAGTTTCGATCTTTCTTCAAAGAATGTAACATTAAGTTATTTAGTACTGTACCATATTGGCCTCAAATGATCGGCGAAGTTGAAAGACAAAACAGAGATATTTTGAAACGTCTTCGTATCAGCCAGATCGAGAGGAAGGATTTAAAAGAATGTTTGTGGGAGTATCTTCTAATGTATAACAGCACATCTCCTTACAGTTACCAGAAGGTTACCGTCTGAACTGTTATTTCAACGAAAAAGTAGGGATAAAATTCCATCAATAGGTGAAATAAATTACAGACAATCATTTGTATTCAGATATCAGGGATAGAGACAAAATACAAAAAAGAAAAAGTAAAAGAGTACGTAAGAAACGCAGAGCAACAGTACAACAAACAGTTAACAGTGGTAGAGCCACGCGGCAGCTTTCTGCTGTCGCACGGATGGGCTGGCTCGAACCGGAGTGGTACCACGACCTCACAGAATACCAGCGTGAAGTAGAGGTTTACCTCTGCGTTTCGCTTGGTGAGTGCAGGTGGCCGGAGGCCCTTTTTACTGGAAATGAGGCATTCCATCTTAGTCCTCACGGGTGACAACGCATCTGCATTTTGATTCGCAAACGAGGATAAATGTAGATGTCTATGGGCCGCAGCAACAACTTACCATCAGGTGGACTGTGTGCTCGTTTGTCACCCTTATGTTATAAAAAAAAAGTGGAATAATCGAATAATCTAACAACAAATTTTAAACAGACGCCACATGTCGTAGAGAATGCACGCGACGGTGACTGCACAGTACGCAATAGTGAAACGAACCAAAGGTTTAGGAGAAATGTGATACATTTGAAGAAAGGTGATTGGACGGCTATTCCACCCGATCAGAATGAAAAAGAACAACATCTAGAACAGGATAAAGAAGACGAAAATATGTAATAATTAATACAGACAGCACAAGCAGCTTTGTAATTGTTATGAGTTATAAAAAAAAAATCTTGATAAGAAAGAGATGTAGTGTTCGCATATATATAGTATAGAGTAAATATTGTTATTTGTTTATTTACTAATCATTTACTATGCACAAATACACAAACACACATTCATATATAAGTCACTGTCTCGAGCGCACCGCGTCTGTTACACGAGAGCCTCGGGCGAGAGTGGACGTGTTTAGTTAAGTGCGTGCCGAGCCTGTGTCACACTATAGTGATTAAAGAAGATAGCAGACATTACAGGTAGTAACATTTTAAATTTCTTTGTTTTTTTTTATTTCGACTTTGCGTGACTGTTTGACCACAGATTATTATGTATATGAAAATTGACATTGCCAGTGTGAACGTATAAAATAAAAGATTTATTTATTTTTTTGTATTTACATAAATTTTAGCTTTCTGCACTCCTCCATATTAACTTCAGTTATGCTAAATCTCACACAACATTACACTCCCATTATACTTAGAAAGGGTTACAAAGCTACAGTAAAGTCGTGTATTGATTATGTGCTCCAAGAGGTCGAACATTGGCGCGCGCTCCAGCTGCGCGAACTGGATAGTGGATACCATCTTGGAACGCGTGCCAAATTGTTCGTTGGAACGCTCAAACCTGGAGCGGGCCGCTCCATTTGGTGTCGGTTATTTACCGCGTATCAAAGTTTGACGGCTCCGTGACGCAGTGGTTTAGCGATGAGTTGAGGCGCTGGGGGACGCAGGTTCGAATCCCTCACGGAACCGGTATTTGTATGGCCTACAAATAATTGTACCGGGTCTTAATGGTTGTCCTTGTGTTATGTATGTTTGTGTACTGGCTTTACTATACAGGAGAAAATCCTAGCGTGACGATAACGTTTTTTAAAAGAAATAAAAAAAGTAGTTTAAGTTTTGGTGCGCGCGCCGGTTGGGATGGTTGTTTTCATCATTCGTGTGTTTGTTGTGTTCCGAGCTATGGATAACCAAAGTTGCCGTAAACTGATAAATTTATAAGGTTACAAATAACTGCTGTGAAATAGCAAAAGTAGTTTTTATCATAATAAAGCACTTAGAGAAGATGCATAGAACTATGAAAGCGGCTGCTGCTCGTACACGACCGACTTTCATGTGGAACGCTCAAACATTGGAACACCAGCCGGGTGCGCCAGGCGTGCTTAGTTGATACACTTCGAACATGTTGTTGAACGTGGTTCGCGGAGCTGACTGGTCAGCGCAGTCATACATGGCGCGCGCGCCGGGAGCGCGTAATCGTTACGCGGCTTAATATTATTTATATGTTAAGGGAAAACTATATTTGTTTGTACAATTAAAATAAAAATATATTATTGTAGTAATATTAAAATAAAAACAGTCTATAAGGAATGAAACATTTATTTATATTCTGGATATTTCATGGGGATTTTGGGCATAAAGTTTATCATCATCATCTTCACAGTTCATTAGTCACATCATCAGTAGACTTATCCACTGCTGAACATAGCCCTTACTCAAGGAATGCCACAAGAAACGCTCCTGAGCCATCTGCATCTATCAGCATCCTTTAAATTATAAAGTTTGATACAAATCCAAGCTACTACAAGACTATAAGATACTATGTTCCTACGTAGATTAAAAACGGGTGATGAAAAGCGTTCGAGATGTTGGGAATTCAAATAAGTTATAATTAAATCCGTAGGAGTAGGTTTACTCAATACGTAGTAGTAGTATTGGATAAAACTACTGTTACGGATTTTATCGCGTGTAATGCTATTTCTTATTTTCATTTTTAAAACCCTATGTTTCGAGTGCTTTACAGCACCCATGGTCACAGACATTAAAGTGATTGACGTCCCAATGTCAATCAACTCAGTCCCCCGTGATCATGGGTCAAAATTAAAGGCCGTCAAAGTTAACCTGGAAAACCTTCAGCTATTTAGTCTTTACTTTTGGCCCAACCTACGCAGAATGAACTTAATGTGTCTTGAAATCTTGCAGTGGTATGCCTGGGTTTAGTTTTAATTTTATTTGTTACAGGATTTCAAGCAGGTGGTAGTATCCTGCCTACTTCCTCACTTATCATTATTGGTAGGAATCGATGTTATTTCGCGATGATTTGTCGTCTATCAAATGTTATGTAATGGCGAGGGCTGTCTAGGATGATATGATGATAAGATCACAAACTGTAGACTTCCCGCAGCGTTGGTGTTTCACGTCGGCTATATGTTCTTTTGCGAGGGTTTTTATAGATCTTTTTGCTTGTCCTATATACGAGGGAATACATTCACAATCAAGCTTGTACACTCCTTCACCTTGTGAAGTAAATACACTTGACGGATGGTAAGAATTGATTAATATTCTTCGGCGGCTTGTAGAATGTTCTAATCAAAGCTTGCTTTAAGACGTAGTTAATTTAGTCTGTGACACTAACACATCTGTGAAGGCTAAAGAATTGTTTACCTCTAACTTTTATATATGAATTAAGATTTTCTAAAAATGCTGTTACTTCTCTTTTCCCGATGGTAGAAATGTGAAAGAAGAAATCGTCTACGTACCGCTTGTAGAACCTTGGGTTTAAGGGGGCATAAAATAATATTAGCGATGTGATAGCATTGGTTTTTACTTTCAGTAATGCCCATAAAATATGACGAACTGCGGTAGCGTAGACTAAGCGCTCGCCGTAAATGTCACAGTACGCAATAACCAGTGTTTAATACATTGTTAATTGCAATTTTAAGTACAAATTTACCGCGTACTGTTGAGGTGAAGATGATGAGAAAACCTGTATGTATATGTATGTAATAAATATTTTAAGACCGTTTTGGAGTAGCTAATGCAGCAGATTTATTGCTCATAAACCTCTGAAAGTAGCTTTGTGCCCAGCAGTGTAACGTATACATTTAAAAGTTGGGTTGTTCAAAGAAACTTTCGTCGGTGTGTAAGTTGTATTACATTAAATATGAATATGTATTTCTCCACCAAATAAGGATAATAAACGAGTCTACAATCCACCTATTGGTAAGTAGATTTTGTGGTCCATAGACAATAAAATCAGTCTTCGGAATAGTATCAAAATTAAAATAATACGAAGTTCTGAGTAGTGGTCTTCTAGAAAATACGAAACATGGCTATATTTATGCTGATGTTCTGTGAGAGTGGTCCTTATTCGGATTTAAAGCAAAGCCTTGCACTACAGTTAAGACATAATAAAGGCATACGTTTAATACATACAGAGACACCTCTCTCGCTTCTTTCAATTCCAATTTTTATACTTATTAAAAGCCAGTGTGTGAGTACAATTCGACTTGATAGTAAGTAGTGATGAAGCCCTAGATAACAAATAGCTCTCTCTCTCTCTCTCTCTTGTTTGAAGACACCTAGAACGCATCAACGTCATCATCATTACAGCCCTTCACAAGTCCACTGCTAAACATAGGCCTCCCCCAAGGAATACCACAAAGCACGGTCCTGAACCACCTGCATCTATCGACTTCCTACATGTCTTACCAGGTCGTCACTCCAACTAGTGAGGGGACGCCCTACACTTCGCCTGCTGATACGAGGCTACCATTAGAGAATCTTTCTTCCCCATCGGCTGTTGATTCTACGAAAACATTGCATAAAACAAAATATTGGTCTAACAACTTACAGCACAATGCTAAAAGTACCCTAGGTACGTGCAATCTTATGGTTGGGGACAACTGGAGCATGCGTTTGCATGAATAATACTGTGGCTGTATAGTAGCATATTGAAGTCGATTATAGGTTATAATCGACTTCAAAATCGATTATAGGTTATAATCGACTTTAATATGCTACTACGTCTCCATTATTTGGAGTAATAAGGCCAACCAAAAGTCGACTGCAGACAAGTTAAATAGACTACAAAGGAATGCCTGCTTAATGGAAATAGTAACGATACGAACCTAGCCCGGAGCTTCTAATCCAAAAGCCCCTTGATCTTTTTGTAGACAAGGAGGCGAGGGCTAGTTTGTATAGCATCAACGCTCAGGGCAGTTTAAGCTTGCTTTTCTGCAGATTGAGATCCCTGCTTGACTCAATGAAGGAAACACCGGCTCTATGCATGATCTCAGATATCATGAAATTGAAACAGAAGTTTTTAATTCAATATAAATTATAAATGAAACTTATTGAAAATCAATCCTATGTTTAATTTACCAATGGCTCACATAATGCCTTTACTAGTAAGAACCAGCAAAAACCCAACGAGATTTAGAAAAACATAACATTTTACAATTATGCATTCTATTATACTATAACTACACAATATAAATCACGAATAGCTTGGTAGCAATCACACCATTCCCAGGGGTTATTGTCATACAAAAAATTTAATGTGCGTGCTTACATCCACTACACACTCTTAATAAAATTAAATAGTGGAACTACCCTTCAGAGAAGACTGGGTGAAAGGACAGGTCACATCTGAGGTGATGGGCCTCGACATATTTTTCGGAGAACGCCCCAAATAGAAACAAAAACAGAAACTTTTTTTATTCAATCTAGATTATAAATAATACTTATTGAAAATCACTTTTTTGTTTAATTACCACTGGTTCTAAAAAAAACTCCGTCCTGGGAAGATCCACCAAGATATCCAGAGGGATTTTTTTAAATAATAGCCCACAATCATGTATGTTACACAATTAACCACAAAAACAGATTAGAAATAGCTTGGTAGCGATCACCTCATTCCCAGGGGTTATTATCATCCATAAATTACTTAGTATTATAATAACCCTTTATATACTCATAAAGTTTATTTTTTTTTAGTTTATTAAATAAAGTTTATGAACCTTAAGCAGGTAAAATTTTGTAATATTTTCTGCGATTTTGTTGTAAAAGCGCCCCAACAATGAGATACTGACTCGGTGGGGTGAGTAACTGTTACTACTAGCTTTTGTCTGTTCCTAGTAATCACTGAATGAATATCACTTCTTTTTGCATAACTACTTTTATTTGTTTGTACGTACATTACATTTTCATAAATGTATTGAGAAGCCAAAGTTAATATATTAATTTCCTTAAATTTTTGTCGAAGCTAATCTTTAGGTTTTAAATCATAGATTGCTCTTATGGCCCTCTTCTGTAAAACAAATATAATTTCAGTGTCAGTCGCGTGTCCCCATAGTAAAATACCATACGACATTATGTTTGGATAGGTCACAAAATATACCCAAAGCATCCTGTGAATTCTCCCAGGCATTGAAAATATATTTAATCAGCTTAACACCAGCATCAGTTGTCGAGCGACCCCTTGTGAAACCGAATTGATTTCAATGAAGTAAATTATATACATTAAAAAAAAATTACAGTTGATCAAGAATAATTTTTTCAAAAATTTTACTAAGTGTTGTCAGTACAGAAATTGTTCTAAATTGGCGGGGTCTAATAAACTACCAGATTTAAATAAAGGCATTACTTTACTATTCTTCATTAAATTAGGAAACAACATCATATTCGATACTAGTATTAAAAATAATAGCTAGTTGAGGCACGATTATATCTATTATAGACGCAAAAACTTTAACGGAAGTCCCCAACAGATCTGCAGTTTTCTTAATATCAATATTTTTAAAATATTTTACAATAACTTTTGATGATATTTTATGAAATGTAAAATTCTTTGTAAACGCATTTACATTTTTTTAAGTAATGATTCGGCGAAGGCTGGAGAAGAATTAAATGACTTAGTGATTAAGATCGGAAAATCAGTAAAATATTTCTCCAAAACCATTACAACATCGTGATCTCATTCAGTTAATTTGTTGTTAAAACTTTACCGTGGTAAAGTTCATATAAACTTTGTCTGCTCTTATGGACCATAAGAGCAGACAAAGGTTATATGAACTTTATGAACTATTTCGCCCATTCATTGAATGCCTTCTGACTGTTCAAGGGGAATGTTTTATAAGTAACAATATTATCAAATTCATTGCAAATAAGCTTAAACTGAACATTAAACAATGCTCCATACAATAAATTAGGATTATACTAAAAAGTATGATAGTGATGGAAGTTTCTTCACTATGTCACTTCTAAACTTCTCCAAGTGACGTGCATTTACTGGAACAACCAGAACTTTCTCATTAACTCGCTTTTTTGGAACATAAGGTAACGAAACTAACTGCACACCGTGATCAGAACTTATTTTTGAATTATACATTTATGCAACGGCTTCAGTAATACGCGTTGGCTCTAAAAATAAAATAAAAAGATTTCAAAAATGATCTAAATTTAATATTGGTGGAGGAAGCTTCTAGGAGATTGATATTAAAGTCTCCACATTTAACAATAGATTTTTTTTTTATAGGATAAGGGTGACAAACGAGCACACAGTCCACCTGATGGTAAGTGGTTGCTGTGGCCCATAGACATCTACATCTATCCTCTATTACAAATCAAAATGTAAATGCGTTGTCACCCGTGAAGACTAAGATGGAATGCCTCATCTTCAGTAATAGAGGCCTCCGGACACCTGCACTCACCAAGCGAAACGCAGAGGTAAATCTACTTCACGCTGGTTTTCTGTGAGGTCGTGGTACCACCCTGGTTCGAGCCGGCCCATCTGTTTTACAGCAAAAGCTGCCGCGTGGCTCTACCACTGTTTAATTCTGTTTGATTTTTTCTGTTTATTAAGCTTAACAAAAACTTCCTCCATATTTTTTTCAAAAGTATCATAATATATAGAAACTGGGGGTCTAAAAACTCTCACAACAATGAGGTGCTCAAACTCAACATATGCCATTTCTACAGTTTGCTCAACAGAGATGCTCACAATATCTTTACGTTCTTTATATTATAATAATTTACTAGTTAATATAAACCAGCCAGCTCTTAAAACCGTTTCTCTATTGAACGAACTGACCACCTGGTGATTACTGAAGTTAAACATTAAGTTATAATCTTTTAACCAATATTCAGTAATACATGAAATATGAATATTGTTGCTATTTAAAACCAATTCAATTTCTAGTTATTGCGCCTATTATGCCTTGTATATTCTGATACACCAGGTGTAAAAAAATTATTATCACTTTGTGGAGTCATACAATTAAAGATTTGTGAGCTACATTCTAACTTATTTAAATTATTATAACTGCTAGAGAATACCTCTATTGTCTCATTTTCTAATTTAAATTACTTGGAACTGATTTCAAATTACATTTTAAGTCATTATGGTGCTCAATAGAAGCAGATGTCTGCCTAGCCAAGACCTTGGTTGAATTAATACATAAACAATAAGATAGCACATTTGCTCTGTCTGAAATTTTATTTGGATAGGTAATACCTACCTCTAGTCAAATGTTTTTTTTTATAAAGTAATTAATATTAAATGAATTCTATTATTATAATTGAAGTGACCTGGAAACTGCACGGTACTCGATATGTCGATGCCAAAGATTCCGATACTGGCTGAGGCAAGAAGAGGAGTGCCTTGAAACTGTGAAGATACAACAAAGGGGTTCTTTTTAGCGGTAAAGGTAAAAACATGTCTTCTGAGGATTAAACTGGACTAGATTTAGTTGCCCCCAATCCGAGACTTTGTTCAGCAATGACTCCATTATTTTCGAGAACAAGGAGGTGACGGCGATAGGCCTGTAGTTGGACGGGTCTGAACGGTCGCCTTTTTTTAGGGATCGGGTGGACAAAAGCTGTCTTCCATGATTTCGGGACTACGCCTAGGGAGTAGGAGTACCGGAAAAGACGCGTTAGAATCAGTGCCAACTCCAGAGCACACGTCCTCAGAACAATTGGGGGATTCCATCAGGCCCACTCGACTTGTGGATGTCCAGGGAGAGGAGTGCTTTGCTAACCGATCGCTGTGAGAACCGCACATCCGGCATGGAGCACTCACATCGTGGGATGGTCGGCAGTGTGTTCCCCCCGTCATCGACAGTCGAGTTGGACGCAAAAAGGGAGTCTAAAAGGTCAGTGAGTCATCCTTCCTGTGCAGAAATGGTAGTAACGGCTTACAGAAATCCCTTGTACAGCCTTCGCGAGAGACCAGAATGCACGGATTCTCGAAGGAAGGCGAACTAATTTCTCGCCAATTCTGCCAATGTGCTCATACTTTGCCTTGGCAATAACTCTTTTGATGGAGGCAAAGTTATACTTCTTTTCAAGCATGCTGGTGTTGACATCCCGACCTGCCCAAGCCACAGCTCAGGCTCGACAACACTCCTGCTTACTGCGTAATGCAGTCTTACAGGAGCGACCAAACCAAGGCTGAGATTTGCCTCCGATGGGTACCACAGTTGATGGAATAAATAGTTCCATTTTCTGTAGCAGCACATCCTACCCCGGGTAGGACAGATACAAAGTATCTCTAGATGGTAGTGGATGACGTTAATGCTTGAGTGAAGTCACCTGATGTTTTTTTTTTATAGGAAAGGAAGACAAACGAGCACACAGTCCACTTGATAATAAATGGTTGATGTGGCCCATAGACATCTACATCTATCTTCGTTTGCGAATCAAAATGCATATAGGTTGTCACCCGTGAGGACTAAGATGGAATGCCTCTTTTCTAGTAAAAAGGGTCTCCAGTTCTCTACACTCATCATACGAAACACAGCAGTGTTAAGCTGCTATTTTACGTTGGTATTCTGTGAGAGCGTGGTCCTTCCCCGGTCGGGCCGACCATTTGTGCTACAACTATACCACTTATATAGCTGCAGCATGGCTCTACCACGTACAACGTGTTGCAGAAGTCGACGGATAACGTGGCAGGGATAGCCATGGTTTTATCGCTGTGATTGCCTCGTTCAGTATTAGTATAGAATAGAGTTTTGCCCCCCCTCCCGCCCCCCCCCTCCCCCGAAAATGCGGGGCAGCATGAGCATCCACGCTCAGGAAGATGAGGGTAGCTTGACCGTGGATGCTCAATGAGGGTTTCGACATTACCAGGGGTGCTGGTATCCTCCAAGGGTAGTCCTTTCTTTTTGAATTACGTTACCATGTTATGGGGAGGGGAGGGGTGTTTGTGCTTCCGTCCACCTGCACTTACCAAACAAAACGTAGAAGTTAATACTGCCCCGGTTCGAGCCAGCCCATCCATGCTACAGCAGAAGCTACAGCGTGGCTCTACCAGTGTAAACACTGTTCTTGAAGTGATATAATCATCACCAGTCAAATTCATTGTTGTGGAGGGTTGAATTGCTTTAGAAGCTTCACATTCTATGAGCTCATTGAACAGACTTTGAGTTTGGGACGCTTTCAAGTTATTTATGTATAGTTTTAATTGCACAATCTGCTCATTAGCCTCACTTAACTGTAACTGCAACGCAGCAATTAATCTGAGGGATTCCTCATATTCCTCTCTGCATTGCTCAAAGTCATCGACTGTTCTCTGTTGTTGATCCATTTCTTTTAAAACAAAAGTATATTATTTGTGCAACTTAACCATATCACTTTTTAGCTCAGTATTTCTAGCAATTATATTTATTACTAGCTGTTCCCCGCGACTTCGCCCGCGTGTAATTTAGGTTTTTATTTTTTTGCGCGAAACCCTAATTCTTTTTCTAAAACAAAATTAGCCTAAGTTACTCCTTATAACATCAGCTATCTGTCAGTGAACGTGCCATCCAAATCGGTCCAGCCGTTTTGGAGATTAACCGGAATAAACAGACAGACAGACAGACAAAAATTTTAAAAATTGTGTTTTTGTTATACGGAGGGGCACACTGAAATGATCGGGAATAGAATATTTCGGATTGAGTTACAATAAAACCTTTTTTAGAATTTGAATACTGGCCTCTAAGAATCTTAATGACATTAAAAAAAATGTTTATAAACAAAAACTATGTTGGTTTAAAGTTGACACGTCGTTAACAGAAATGGAGCTCACACGTGAACATTTCCGTGCCATAATTTATAACAATTTTCGTCGCGGCATATCTCAAGATAAATGTCTCTGCGAACTTGTTTCGATTTATGATGTTGAAGCACCGAGTCAAACGATAATATACCGCTGATATGCCGAGTTCCGACGCGGTCGTGTGTCGCTCAGCACTGTTTCTTCTGCAGGTCGACCAAGAACAGCGGTCACGCCTGAAAACATCGAAGCTGTGTGAACTATTATATTAGATGACCATCATGTGACATACAAGCAGATTCGGGCTATTATCATTATCGGAATGACTGCAATTCAGTCGATATTACATAATGAGCTGTGTGTAAGAAAGCTAGTTTGCCGCTGGGTTCCCCACAATTTGTCCGAAGAACAAAAGGCGGCTCGTGTAGATTGGTGCCGGAATACTCTGCAAAGCTTCAACGGAGGGAAGTCAAATGCCGTTTAGAATATTGTCTCAGGTAACGAATCTTGAATTTATTCATACCAACCTGAAACAAAACATCAGTCAGCAGTTTGGGTCTTCGAAGACCAGGTCAAACCAACGAAAGTAGTTCGCTCCCGCTGCGTGTCAAAGAAAATGGTCGCTACGTTTGTCTCGAAAAAGCGGCATGTTTCTACAATTCCTTTACAGGAACGCAGAACGGTTACCGCTGAGTGGTAGATCACGGTTTGTTTGCGAGAAATGATAGCTGAGCTCCGAAAAAATAACTCGAAACATCGCGTCATCTTACATCACGATAATGCGAACTCCCATACGGCTCGGAAGACAAATGATTTTTTGAAGCAGGAAAACGTTGAGCTGATGAGTCATCCTCCGTACAATCCTGACCTAAGCCCAAACGATTTCTTTACACTCCCTAGAATGAAAGATTTATCACGCGGTCAACGGTTTGAAGACACCGAAGCAGCTGTGGAAGCGTACATAAATCAGCCATTTTGTCAACATCAACTTCAGACTGGAATTACTGTTTTAATGATTGGTTTGCATGAATGGAAAAATGCATGAAGTTGAACGGAGAATACTTCGAAAAACAATAAAATACAATTTAACTATACAGTGCATGTGGTTTTTCTTATTCCCGTTCATTTCAGTGTGCCAGTGTTACAAACAGATACTCCAATTTTATTTATTTGTATAGATTTACTTTTCATTGTCATCCCTTTGTGTACACAACAGCTCACACTGCTCTTTGACCCGTTAAGTTCTTGAAGCGCCATTTGAAGTTGGTTCTCCAACTGGCGCGTTTTGACGTAGCTTGTATACATTTTACTATTAAGTGTTAATAGCAAAAGAATACAAAGAAATAAAACAGAGTAAGCAAATATCTAGATCTATGGGTTTATTTACAGATCTCAAAATAAATTATCATGTAAATAATTCAAAATGAAATCCAGAACAACACTTATTTCAAAGGTAAGTCTTAAAATAATAAAAGGATAACAAGAATTACACGTACAGTAAGTTTTAACGATGTTCGTTACAGCTGTCACTTGGTTGGAACACTAAACAATATTTAATAAAAATACTTATGACTTTTACTTATTTTAAAAATTACAAATAAGTCGTATTTAATAACTGTAACTCAAAATTGAGGTGGATATTATCAATTTACAATATTTAACTTTTAAAAATAGTTGGGAGCAACGATTTTACAACTTGTCATCGGGGTTGCCACACACTCAAAAAATTTTCCTAAATTTGCTTCTATATTCCAAGTAGAAATTTACGCCATTATACGTTATGCGGATATCCAAGGGCAAAAACACTACGTCAAACGTATTATATAATAAATTCTGACAGTCGAGCAGCACTGCCAGCACTCGAACCTCAAAGCTAGTGGGAGTCTGTGTAAACTGTTTAAACACACTGAGGTGTAACAACAGGGTCATTATGAGAGGGGTTCCGGGTTATGCGGGTATTGTGGGCAATGAACAAGCCAAAAGGTTAGAACAAGAGGGGTCAAAAATTTGATGCAGAACCATTTATTGGATCCTTGAAACTCTTTACCACAAAATAGATATGATCTGATACACCGAGCTAAAACATTCCAAAACCTTAATTTGGGCATATAATCGTAAATTCGCTTCAGAAGCCCTGGGATAAAGTAAAAACAAACTGCGTATATTGCAAACGTAACAATTATCTGAGAAACTAAGTATAATGAAAATAATAATGTCCTCCAGACCGAATTTCTGTCACGGCGCGGCAGCCAGTTTCAACATAGACTAGCCATCTGCGCAGGATACGATTATAGTGCCAGTATCAGGGTCAGGACACGTTGGTTTTACGAGCTTTTCTAGGCATGGGAGTTAACCACCGCCAACTTCCTGACTTTGAGTTGCTACTGAGAACTTTTTGACCCAAAAACCCAATACAATTTTAGCCCGACCCGGGTTCAAACCCGGGAATAGAAGAAAATCTTTAACAATGGTAGACATACATTGATGGACATGAATGGCAATTATGTTTGATGCTTCTTTCCGTAGTTTATTTTTTGAAAACGTTTTTGTTACACAATGATTAGTATAGATTTATTAAAATATTTATTTACTTATTAATTTAGATAATTCCAGAATATGATATACTCTATTTAAGACGACCTGGCATTTCCTAAGCAAGTTACATTCACGGGAATTTGCAAACATGAATTAAGTTTGTCATTGCAAAGCGCTGTGAGAGTTATTAATTCAGTTCCACCAGTTTGAAATCGTAACTTAAATTCACTGAAGTATTTTTATTGTTGTCTTTAATAAAAAGAGAAAAATAATGACTAAAACATCGAAGAAACTGGACAATTCGATATATCCTATAGCGGATATAAACCTAATATACGAGGGTGGATTGAAAAGTACTCGGCCTAACCAAGAAAATAAACACATACTAAATCAGTTATATTTTTATTTTTCTACATAATCACCATCAAGTTCAATACACTTTTGTCACCTCCCCTTCCAAGCATTTAGACCGTTGAAAAAAAATGATTCTTCCTTAGAGTCAAAATATGCGTCTACAGCTGCTTTGACCTCGTCGTTTGTCGAAAATCTTTGACCTCCCAAGTGCTTTTTTAGGTTAGGGAACAGAATGAAGTCTGATGGTGCCAGATCAGGTGAATACGGCGGATGCGGTAACAGTTCAAAGCCACAGTTGTGAATTTCAGCCATTGACTGTACTGACGTGTGAACACAGGCGTTATCTTGATGAAACAGGACTTTTCTTCTGAGCATTCCTCGACGTTTTTCTTTTATTTCCTCTCGTAAACGACGTAGTAAGGTGCAGTAGTAATCAGAGTTTATAGTCTGACCCCTTTCAAGATAACCAATCATAATCACACCTTTCGAGTCCCAGAATACTGAAGCCATCACCTTATTTGCCGACAAAATCGACTTAGCCTTTTTAGGGGGTGGTGAACCAGGTCTTCTCCACTGTTTTGATTGTTGTTTTGTTTCCGGTGTACAGTAATGAACCCATGTTTCGTCTATAGTAACAAAACGATTCAAAAAATCATCTGCATCGGCTTCAAATAACTCCAAACAGTCGCGTGAAATAGTCAATCGCGTCCTTTTTTGTTCAACTGAAAGCAGTCGCGGAACCCACCTCGCAGACACCTTGTGGAAACCCAACTCGTTGACAATGATGTTTTGAGTTCGTTCATAAGAGATGCCTATAATCTCGGCTATCTCTCTAATTTTTAATCTGCGGTCTCCCATTATTAAATCAAGTACTTTTTTTAATATTTTCGTCAGTAGTTGACGTCGAAGGCCTTCCAGAGCGGGGTTCATCTTTCACACTCTCTCTACCACGCTTAAATTCTGCTATCCATTTTTTGACGGATGAATATGACAGAGCACAATCGCCTAATGTACTGACCATGTCATCATGGATGGCTTTTGATGATAGCCCCTTCTTATGGAGGTACTTAATGACGGCACGCTGCTCGATTTGCTCCATTCGCGGAAATTATGTCCGATTACTTTGTTAATAAATTTATAAAATCACAACTAATTATCGCACACGTTTCGAACTTCACACAATGAACTAGTCTGAACTGAACTAAATAATGTGGGTAGATTTCATTTTTAGAATTGAATGGATCTGTGTTAGGCCGAGTACTTTTCAATCCACCCTCGTATTTAATTCCATCTTCAATTGTTATCCTCATGTATTTCGTATCATCCGTGTATTTTGTTCAGCGGTTTTTACGTTTCTTTGGTGAAGCGTTATTGTGAAAAAGATTAACGTTTTCCGCATAATTGTTTCATTATTTGTGTGTATTCATTCAAATGATTTGGCTTCAAAATTAAATACATTTAATAAAGTACAAGTAGAATAAACAGTTTAACATTCTTATGTTTTCTAACTTAAAATGATTATATAACAGACATTAATGTTTTATTAAATTAATTTTAAATTTAGCTTTTTAATCAAATTAGAGAGGAATAAAAAAGAATTAGCTTAATAAAAGGTGTTTTTAAACATCAACTTCGAATAGTTATCCCGATAATTTGTCATCTACAACAGAAGCCACACGATAAAATTTTGCTTTTGAAACATTCTATTAGTTAAACAAAACTCACTTAGTTTTAATTTCCAACGTTCCGGATGTTTTACAGCATACTTAATCTCGAGGAGAGTGTTTGACGTCCAGATGTCATACTTAATATGAGATTTTTTCTGTAGTGGTTGTTGCAAACAACTAAGTCCCTATGTCCTTTCTAGTACGTAGTACATATTACTTCCATGTTACTACTACATAATGGGACTTCTTGGTCAGAGGTAGTTTAATGCCGAATTCATAAAGATCATTGACAATCAAATAATTAATTTAATTTATTTTAGCAGATGAAATTAGAAGTGAGTGAAGAACTTTCAGTTATTGATAAAACATTTCAGTTCCGTTAGTCATCACTGGCAAGAAACATGCAGTCAAATTAAATGCAAATGCGTAGTCACCTCGTTTTTCTAGTAACTATTAAAAATTGTTATGGCAAAAATATTTTTTGTGTATAAATACAAATACAGTTGGGTATAAGATTACTTATAATTTAATTAAAATCATAGTAGTATTATAATGTAAGGTCTTAATGGCAACGTATAATGCGCAGCGAATATCCTAATGTGTTTCTTTGGTTAGACAAATTGAATATTTGCATGACGTGGAGCTAATGATCTTTGCAGAAATAAGAGGCGATAAGTAAAGCTCTCATTATCAACAAATGAAGAATGAACAAATGAGCAACAAAAAAAATAGTAAGAAATACTAAATATGATTTCCAGTAGGTTAATTTTATTTGTATTTATGCTGTCAAAAAAAAAACTGCATTGAGCTTCTAATGCTTTTTGATTAATATACCCCGGTTATCCTGACCTTTCTTTTCTTATTAAATTATAGTATACTGAATTTTTAAAGACTGATTACCTTAACATAATATCTTGTGCTACGCTCCGCTGTTGGTAAATCCGAGCACATCAAAGTATTTTATCATGATGAACTTCGCTTACGCGGCCTAGCTTCCATCGGTATTTTCTGTGTTTAATATAGATATGAGTAACGACAAAATTAGAATTAAATACGAAATGACCACAAGAAGAAAGGTTAAAATAAAAAAAATAATGAAAACGAGGCAAAGAAAGAGCGACCGAGTCGGCTAGCTTTATCTCCTATATATAATATCTCTCTCTATATAAAAATCAATTTGTGTCCGTTAGTATCGCTCACTCAAAATTTTTGTTAGTATCTAAAACTCAAAATCGGGTCAACCGATTTTGATTAAACATTTTGTGGGTTTGAGTGAATCCCTAGATGGCTTACGGCTTACATTCACAATTAGATTCGGTAACTGCCACTGGAAAAACATTCTTTCCCATCGGTTGTCGGTTCTTCGAGCTATGTGTCCAGCCCATTGCCATCCAGATCTCGCGGATTCAGACACGGAAATAGTTGTTTGTAGGCCAACGCCGCAGCTAGATGTTTAGCCGCTACGCTATCGAGTCGTTGGTGACCGCAATATCCGATCTCTCTCATCTTGGAAAATAACTTATTTTAAAAACCCGGCGCTCGTCTGTGATAATATAGACTAGGAGATCTTTTCGTAGTGTTATAAGGAAATTAAACTTTTAATAAAAAGTAAAAACCAACTGCACGGAACTAAGTCACGGATTAAATAATACCTTATATTAAGTCGAGTAAACTTACTTTTACACTTTTTGGCCGTTTTGAGTGAATAAATCGATATCAAAATCCCACAGTAGCAACTAGAATACCGTCTTAATAATTAGGTTAAATACTTCGTCAACATTTTAAAAATACTAAAAATCTTATTAACTTGATATGAAAAACCATAGTTTAGAGATTGACAAGAACATTTGAGACGGGCAGCAACGACTTCCTGATACAACTAAATAATAAAAAAGACGCTATGTGCTTTCCTAATCTCACCAAGCGAAGAAATTCAGAAAATTTCAGTAACACTTAATCTAAATATTACAGTAATTGTCATATATTATTTAATTATAGAAAAGTCGTTGTACTAATCTTTCATTTCGAATTAGAAAAAATTATGTACATGATGTCTATTTAAGAATTTATTTAGTTATATAAAACATGTAAATTACTTGCAGGTAAATTTCAAAAATTCTCTGATACTCGTATTATATACGTTACATGTGATGATATCTTCATAATATTCATTTTAGTACACGCAATTTGGCAACGCTAGAACGTGTTTCCGCTCTTTTGAAAGAACGCTAACGGTCTGATAAGACTCGTGTCCAACGGCTGGGCTATCTTATTTTAATAATAGTTAAAATTGCTTATTTTAGAATTATTCATGTAACATCATATGAACGGCATAAATTAATAATTAAATTATGAACAAATTTATAAATATCGTTAAACAAAAAGTATTCGGTTTTGCAGTTGTTGTAGATATATTAAAATTAAAAGTTGAAATGTTTATTATTTAATGTAACACGTTTGGTAAGGATGTTAACTAAATAAAGTTACAGTTTGTTGTTCAAGTTAGTTATATGTTGTTATAGTTAGTGAGATTTAACTTGAATTGTTACATTTTAGTTATTAAAATATGATGTTTGTTGTACTGAGTGCATGCGGCGCGCGCGAACTGTTATAAACTCTCTGTAATATATACTTTTGCCGTCGTTGCCTTACACATACGAGGGTGACACTGAAAGTTCCTAGAAATTCAAAAACTAAACAAACTAGCAAGTTATTAGTTTTATTATATCTTTTTAAAATAGTGTCCATTTACATCAATACATCGCTGCATCCGATGGAACCACTGAGAAAATCACTTTGCCCAGTCGTCCTTAGGGGTCTCTTCGACGGCATTTTGAAACGCAGCCACTGTTCCCTCAGCGTCCATAAAACTTTTCCTCGAAGTTTTTCTTTTATTTTCGGAAATAAATAAAAATCGCAAGGTGCGAGATCGGGGCTATAGGGCGGGTGATCCAGTAATTCCACGTTCCACGTCGTCAAGTAGTCGATTGTTTGCTTGGCGGTGTTCGAAGAGGCGTTGTCATGGTGAAGGAGGATCCTACTGCGAGGTCGTTGCTCCCGAACTTTTTCCAAGACAGGTGGCAAACAATTGTTAGTTTACCACTCTGCACTACTACTACTACTACTACTACTACTACTACTACTATTACTACTACTAAAATAATTGTTGCGTAATGACCTGTACTTCCGAAGAACGACGACGCTATCTGATTCCCACGCTTCGACCTCTCTTCACTTTAGTTGGTAACTTCTCGGAAGGAAACACCCAGACAGCAGACTGTCTTTTAGTTTCAGGATCTTAACAATTAATTCAGCTTTCGTCACCGTATGTCGATCGTTCGTAAGTATGTCGAACACAGCATTTAATTCACCTCCGTTAAATCTTTGAACCATTTCACGACACCAATCAACATGACGGAGTTATTGGGCCTCTGTCAAATTATCCACCGGGAACAAACCTTTCTAACCGCTAAATGTTCATGGAGGATTTTGTGCACTTGACTCATACCGATGTCTAAGCTAGTCCGAATCTACTGATAAGTCACTCTTTTGCCAGTCTTTATCATACGTCGCATAACTTCAATTTTTATCTTCAATCGTCTCTGTAGAAAGCCGTCCCTCACGCATGTCATCGGTGATCACGTTTAAACTCATTAAGCCAGTTGTAAACAGTGGCACGAGATGGGGCTTCATCGTGAAAGGCCAATTGAAGTCTATCATAACATCGAAAGTCATAAAAAATCATTGTACGAAAATTTTCTCGCGTTTAAATTCATGCTGACGTGACACAGATAATTTTCAATTTGCCGCCAAATCGTAAACAAATGACAAATTAACAAAATACATACACAATAATATTGGTAAAGAGTTCCATTTAAAAAAAAATTATCATATTTTTATTATATGGTTTTGAAGTGGCCTCTTCTAAAAAATTTCAGTTTCGCCCTCGTTTTGTACAGAATCGTACAAAAAAGTATTAGACATGTGTTAGTAAATCAAATTAAAAAAAATCAAAGCTGTGCAAACTCTATGTAAGAAGTATGTGATCTCCATTAAAATTGTATCGGCAAAATTTAATAAATTTATAATATCAGCTGTTGTGTGAAATTTAAAAATATAACTATTTGTATGGTAAACCTGTAATATCTGTAACTAAATAAAAAAAATCTTATGTTGCTTTATCACTTATTGAGTTTTTTGGCGAAAATGGAAAAAATTAAGTAATGATATACTATGTGATTAAAATAAAAAAAACAATACTCTGTCCATTTTTACATTTTGCGATAGTTTTTAATCGACAGTAACCTATTGTTAAAGGTTGCTGACTGCAAACTTGGACATTCATGCATGGTTGGTGGTAACTCGCCATTTATTACTGTCGTGAACCACTCCTAACATAAGCAGCTTATCTGGAATGGTCAACGGGTCCACGAGTAATGATCATAGCTCCCCGGGCAGAACACCATGCCTGGCGGGAGATCTCCCCTTTTCCTTCCACCCGCTTCAGTGGTGACCAATGATCAAACTGTATGAAAATGAAATATGAAAAATACAACTTCAAGCCTTCATCATTATCGTCAAGTTCCCCATTCATTAGCTCCCGAGCAGATATTGTCTGCAGTCTTCACATTCTGCAAACCATCTAGCTTTACAAAAGTTCATCGCAATAATAATGCTTCTTTTTCCTTCAAGCTACTCTCTGCGCTACAGTGTTCAGCACGGCTCTGAGCCTTATTGCTCGCCTCTGCTTCACGGCACTCTCGCAGATTACTTGCCTTCTTCTCGACTCACCGCAGACTACAAGGCAATCCCTGGCACTTGCTCCGGCTCATCGTTCTCACTGGCATCACTTGCAAGTGCGTAGTACGGCATGTATTACCACCGACATATCGTTCGTACCGGCGTCACTTGCCCTTACGCACGCAGCACGCATTCCCCACCGGCATTAAAGATGCACCGGCAATCGGACTGCAATATTGACCTCCGGTCTGAGCAAGGGGGTGATGTGGCAGCTCTGTCGTCGCGCCACAAGCGAAACACATCGAAGCTTAAATCGCGCAAACAAAGTTCCGAAGTTAAAGCAGTATATATAGAATAGCTCCGAACTACCAGCGTTGGCCGTTCCCCGGGCAGAACACCTTGCCCGGTGGGATATCTCCCCTTTTCCTTCCACCCGCCACACTGGTGTTCTTTTTATTTAAAAAAAAGTCTTGTAAATATTGCAGTTTATAGACTGTTACGATTATATAGATCAATGGCGTCACTTTCATAGGTTGCACCGAGTGCCACCAGAATGAAAATTATTTAAAGTAAACTAAAGTGACCGAAGAAATGGCAAAAACGTTGGCGAGATTGCTTTATTAGATTGTCGTGACACAAAGATTTTGAAAGATAGTGTGCATCATAAACACTTGGGTTTGATAAATTACCGTTGGTTACCCAGAATGCTTACCGAAGCGGAAATTTTGTTTATCAGAATATTTCCTGCTTTCCAAAACTGTTGCAACAATATCCTTATCGTTTTTTAATTCGATTTATTACAATGGACGAAATTTACTTTCATTATTACGATTCAGAGATAAAATTACGCCAACTACTCGACACACGTAAATACTAGTTACCTAAATTTGACCGGGTAGCATTAGCCGGATAATCTATGGTGACATGGACGGCATAGTGGTAAGTTTTATCTACAGGCTTGCTGAGTAGCATTCGATTTGATCACATTTAAAACATTTTTAATACTTCTTTCTTTCATAGAACATTAATATAACCAAATGATAACTCCAGTTTATAGACTGAGTAAACCTAAACACAGATAAAAAATTATGTAAAACCTTTGGATGTCTTCAATCCTATCGATAAAATGCTATTAAGCGTTTGCACTTAAATAATTATGCATAAAAGTAAACCTCAAGATAATGAGATTAATTTGAAAAAATAACCAAAACTATGTAACGCAAAACATAAATCTTAAATCTGCAGCGATATGTCAACAGAATGAAAATAACACTTCGCATGCCCACGTACAACGATGTGAGCTGAAGATAATACACTATGTACGTGTGTGGCGTCACGTATATGCCCGATATCTCACCGATATTAACATCTTGAAAGCTCGGATATTACCAGCTGTCTGGTTTCTGATGATGTTGATGTTGTTAGCCTTTTTACTTCCACAGCTTGATCTTACTCAGGAACGAGCTGTAAAATGGGGTGACGAAACTTCTGCTGTGTAAAGTTACTTTCGTAACAGAGTTCATCTATTAGTATTACTTGTTACACAGATGAGTAATCTAACCGCCGTCAGAACAAGGGTGGCGGGCTCCGACTAGGACGCCTAACTCGTTTTCTGCGATAGTCTGGACGGTGAGATCCACTAAGGCACGCGGCTGTATAATGTGTATGCGGTATGAAGGGGTGCACGACGCTCCCGTCTGCGGACACGTTGCGTTGCGATGTTGTCCTAATGGAGTTTGTGACATTTGGTGGGTGCGGTATTAGTGTGTGACGGGCCGGCGACATTTGGGCCGTCGGGGTCTAGCGGAACCGGGGGTTCGATTAAAACGTTACGAGGTCTCCGGAGAGTTGCCGTGACGTTTGGAGTGGGAACATAGGCGGCTGCTTTTACCATTAGCAGTTTAGGATGTGTTGCGGCGTTTTAGAAGTAGCACTGAGACATTTGCGTGAAATACTCAGAGATCGTCGGAAGTTGGCAATCCTTGTGTAAATCGGAATTTCACTGGTACCACCGGGCTCTGGTGGATTTGCGACTAAATCTATTTTGGACGATAAACTAGTTTTGAGCGCGTGGGCAAAGGCTACGCTGGCAAATGATATGATAGGTCTTCACTTTATAAAGGTTGAGCTTGTGTCTTTGGGACAGTTTGCTCTTGCTCTTGAATAGCAGTTGGAGGCGGTTAAAAACGAATTTGGCTTGGCTGCAGACATTGAGAATGTGTTTCGGGAAGGTCATACTGTGGTCGAATGTGACCTCTAAATATTTGGCCGTTTATTTCCATTCTAGGGATTTAGCAGTCGAATAGGGAGATCGTACGAAGTAGCTCTGAGTGATATTTGATCAACAATACCATACCATATGACGAGAGCCTTGTGAAAGCCGAAACAGATTGAAAAACCATATATCTGACACTGGCTCATCAGATGGATGACGTTTTTCATGGTATGTTGACTGACATTATTCGTCACCTCTCAGTACCGTACATATCGTCCGATGGTTTCTTTTCCTTTTCTCCAAACCCTCAGCCGCCATCTGGTTTGGTTTTATCTATTTATTGAAATATATTTAATTGCATTTATTCTATTTCGTATTTCGTATATATGATTCTATCATTTTAATGTTTATAGTATACAATGTTTATAAAGGAGGTGTATGAAATTGGGTTGTTGACATCGTTCGTAACAGTTATACAATAATATGTAGGTAATATAAAGATAAATTATAAGCATAAATAAATGGTTTTTATTTCTGTAGACCTTGGGACAATCATAAAAACATTTTTTTAAAACTGAAATAGAAAGCTAATGCTTTTGCTTTAGCAAAAACGAAACTTTTTTAAATATCTTTCTGTTCTGTCTATGGCAATAGATAATGAAGGCTATTTTTATAATAACATAACCTTCCTTACCAAAAAAAATCATAATATTGAAACATTGACGCGAATCTGTAGTTGTTAATATTGAATAAAATAATATATTTAGAAAACGATTGAATAGGCTATGTCAATAAATCAAAAAACATTTGAATATTATCCTACACGACTGAATAGGCTGTATGTTTATTGATCATTGCATATTCCGAAGGAGACTTAACTTAGTAACTTCAAATTTCAGCTTGTCATGCGGCATGCGCATTTGGAATTGTAGCTGTTTTTTTGGATAGATTTGATGTTTTTACTTTCGTGGATTTATTTAACGTGACTCTTGGATTTTCTCTCGGATCACAGGACAGTAGTGTGTTGCGCCCATATAATGAAAATAATGTGATACTTAAGTTTTGAGAGGAATAGAACAGACAATGTACAGCCTCCGTCTGTTTTTTTAGATGACATTTTATTGATAATTGCAGAAAATAGTTAAACAATTAAAAATGTTGAGTTTTATTTTACTTTATATAATAATAACTACAAAACTACATTCTTTTGTGTTTTTTCAATTTATTCAAACAACCTATCACAAGAACGAGTGATTTTACTACGTAACCTACAAATCATAAAACAAAATAAAAAAACCCCCAGGCCCGGCAAAAATATGATTTTTGGACGTAAGTAGCAAACATTTAAATCTTCAAACTAACACATATTTTAAGTTTGTTCACGCCGGGCCCAAGCTTGTATGGAATCAAGTTCATCTCCTTTATAATTATTTATGGATGTCAACAAGACAAGAAATTAAAAAAAAACAGTAATGAAATTGAGTTTTTGTAAAGAAGAATATTATTTAAAGAAATTTTCCCATATATGATATGTTTGGCTTTGCGCATGTGTAAAAAATTCTTAATCTCGTTGTATGTCGGGAAACATATTCACAGATACGATGAGGCCATAAATATTTAAAAAGATTTGGCCCTAACATAGTTGATTAGAATGAAAAACAAGAGATCAATTTACGTTAAACTTAAGGTTTCATATCTTCGCTTTTAAAAATCCTATTTTTTTTAAATAAAATAGGGTGACTAACGAGCACACAGTTCAACTGATGGTAAGTGGATACTGTGGCCCATAGACGTCTATATTTATCTTCGATAAGAATCAGCAGGTACGTTGTCACCTCTGAGAACTAAGATGGAATGCCTAGTTTCCAGTTAAAAGGGTCTCCGTTTCTCTACACTCACTATACGAAACAGCAGCTAATTGACGCTAGTATTCTGTAAGAGCGTGGTCCTTCCCCGATCGAGCCGACCATTCGTGCTACAACTTTACTACTAATATAGCTGCTGCATGGCTCTACCACATTGAATATTTTCTTTTTCCAAAGTATAACCCAATATTATCACGCAGGCATGTAATAAATACAGTTGTGGCAGGTTTTGGACATAAATATTTAATATTACACTAAAATTTAATAAAATATATTGGTAAATCCAATTGAGCATGCCTTCGCATTAAAAATAACGTATAGCATGATTATACGGAATTTTTTAAAGTAGTTTAAATACATTTCGACAGCACTAGCGGCTTCAGCACTTTCGAAAACTATGAAAATGACACCCTTGATGAAAAAATTGGTACCTTCTTCAGCCGCCATCTTGGATTTACATTTCGACAGCACTATCGGCTTCAACACCCTCGAAACCCATGAAAATGACACCCATGATGAAAAAATGTATACCTATTGCAGCCGCCACATTGGATTTACATTTCGACAGCACTATCGGCTTCAGCACCCTCGAAAACCATGAAAATGACACCCATGATGAAAGAATTGATATCTATTGCAGCCACCATCTTGGATTTACATTTCGACAGCACTATCGGCTTCAAAACCCTCGAAGCCCATGAAAATGACACCCATGATGAAAAAATTGATATCTATTGCAGCCGCCATCTTGGATTTACATTTCAACAGCACTATCGGCTTCAACACCCTTGAAAACCATGAAAATGACACCCATGATGAAAAAATTGGTACCTACTTCAGCCGCCATCTTGGATTTATATTTCGGCAGCACTATCGGCTTCAACACCCTCGAAACCCATGAAAATGGCACCCATGATGAAAAAATTGATACCCCTTGCAGCCGCCACCTTAGATTTACATTTCGACAGCACTATCGGCTTTAACACCCTCGAAAATCATGAAAATGACACCCAAGATGAAAAAATTGATATCTATTGCAGCCGCCATCTTGGATTTACATTTCGACAGCACTATCGTCTTCAACACCCTCGAAAACCATGAAAATGACACCCATGATAAAAAATTGGTACCTACTTCAACCGCCATCTTGGATTTACATTTCGACAGCACTGTCGGCTTCAACACCCTCGAAAACCATGAAGATGATACCCATGATGAAAAAATTTATACCTATTGCAGCTGCCACCATGGTTTTACATTTCAACAGCACTATTGGCTCCAGCACCCTCGAAAACCACGAAAATGACACCCATTATGAAAAAATTGATACTTATTGCGGCCGCTATCTTGGATTTACATTTCGACAACCCTATCGGTTACAATTACGGTACAGCGATCTTTTTGAGCCGCTGCAAACAACCGAAATAATGTCCATTCACGACGGCGACTAACGGCCAACTGATATATACAGTAATCTATGGCGATGGCGAACTGAGTTAGTGAGTAAACTACTCTGTGGCTGTAGCTCCCCATTTACAGAAATAATTTTATACAAGGCTACCATATCAACAAAAATTTCGCCATTTTCGAGCCGAAAAAAATTAATTATAGCTAACAAAACAAAATTACACTGCCATTTACATTCAGTGGCTTCCCACATGATAGATGAAGAGATTAAAAAATAGATTGAGTTAAACAATTGATATTTTCGAAAACTATAGTGTTTACAAGCTTTGGGGACATGATAAATCCACACCATAAGCCACTTAAACCCCTTATTTTATTTAAAAATAGCAATTAATTGATTAAAAAAAATATTAATAAGTTCAAAAATCATTTATCTTTCTAACAATGTGCTTTTTATATCATGTATATGTATTATATGATTGCTGGATACGATTTCATGCGACAAAACGTTGGAATTTTAATTTTTAGGCGTTAGTAGAACATTTCCACGCGCTTTGCGCTTGGCATGTAATAAGCAAGAAAAATACTCAGACTGAAATGCTATCAACATCGTATTGGACAGGATTTTTTGGTAGACATTATGCAGTGCAGAGATGCATAAGCAAACTACTGAGGACTTAAAACTGTTGAAAAGAATATCTAGTATAAGTTATTGTAGGGAATGAGGGTTAAAAAAATAAAAGAAAATATGAACAAATGAAGGTAGAATGGTAGTCTCCCACTTGTTTTAGCAGTATAAAATATCGCACAGGTGACTAAGAGGCAACAGTCTGTAATTCTACGGGTCTCTCTACCGTTACTATGCCCGTTGGGGTATTCTTCTAGTGTAGGTAAGGATAAGGAAGGTCATTTTGCTGAGAGGCTGCCCTGTGTTACATTGATAAGGGAAGTGGTGCTGTTGGTTTGCATACTTCGGTGTTATCATGTAATTGGGGTCCTGATAGTAAGCAGGGTTTGTAACCGAGTAGTGTTCTTTTATTTAAAAATACTTTTGAGAATAATTTCTAACTTCAGAATTGGAATATTTTCTTACATCAGAAGTGTGTTTAAAGCCTTTTCCTGTAGCCTTTACATTGAAATTTCTTACATCAAAAGTGGGATATAGATCCTTGTTACCGTCCACATATAATCTTTGAATAGTGGGAGGGTTATTACATTCCTGAAAAACTATAATGCGCCTTGCGGTGATGCCTTTGTTTTTATGTTAAATGTTGTAATAAAATTTGCTGTCCTATTTTCGACATTGACATATTATTTAAGTGTAAAGTAAAAGTATAAAGTGAAATGTTTTAAGCTAAAATTTAAATCTTTTTGTTCGATTTATATTAAAAGTACCCGCGAGGACTCTCATTGTTTCTTAACGTACCCAAATATGTTAACAAATGTAGAAAGAAATAGTGAAAAGAGGTGTTACTAAATAAGTTTTAGTTTGCATCCAGTGAAAACTTAACTTGTACGAGTTTTGTTGTAATTTATGAATGTCTTGTTTTGATTTTTTTTGACATGATATGAAAATACGTAGCCCACGAAATAATAAAGCTCATACATTTTAAAAGTCGGAAGGTTTAAGCGACATATCAAACAAAGGATTAACTTTAACTTGCTATGAATTGAAAAAATAAATAACCTGTTTGTATTCTAATGTGTTGTGTTACAGTTTACTCCAAATAGTCGACGGCCATTTGGACATTGGCGTGGCCGAGCCTTGGTATGGTTGAGGGTACGCCGCTGCTACCTGCTGTGTCTTGGTGGATCTTGCGGCGGTACGGCTCGAGCTTCTGCCGACCACATGATGATTTGGCGCGGTAAATAGACGTCTGACGCTTGCTCAGCTTGCGATCCATGTCACGCGGATATCTACCTGAACGATACGACTTAATTACTATTTCAATTTGCGTGATGTCGTTTGCAGTGTGTGATATTTTACACAGTTGCCTTTTTTATACTTACAATGTGTGATATTTGCATACAGTTGATTTTTATATTTGCAATGTGTGCATCGTATATTTTTATGTTCGCATCTGCATGCAGTTGCGTTTGCGTAGATCTTGCGCAGTTGCCTACTTCCCTTGGTAATATGTGGTGGGATCAGTCTCTCCACATAGTTGCCGTTTTTGCAATATGTGCAATAGTTTGAGTGCCATGTCACACAGTTGCCGTTTCTTAAGAGAATGTGAGGTAAATTTTGGATGCCCGTAATTCTTTGGTACGCAATACATTTATCTTCATTTATATTAATTTTTAATTTTGAAAAGCAGATTATTTGTTTGTTTCATGCACCTGAAAGATTTTACATCTGTTTCAATTTTAAAGTACTTTGGGTACCTATTTTGCAAGACCTGCGTTGGATGAACTTAAGTGCACGCTTGTGCATCTTACGTATTTGTTTCCACGTCTTTTGATTTTACTATTGTGTACTTCAAATTGAAAATTAAAGTTTCCTTGAGTAAAATCCAATATAAAAAAGGTTTCCAGTACTAGATATCTACAGCCAATGTGAGGTTTGCAAACTTGGTGCCTATGTCTACACTGTTGAAATTTGGAAAACTCGCTGGTGCGAGTGCAGCGCGGTGTCTTGCTGGCTCTGGTGCGCCGCGACAGCTCGCCGGTGCTGGTGCGCCGAGACAGCTCGCTGGCGCTGGTGTGCCTAGACATCTCGCTGGCGCTAGTGCGCCGAGACACCTAATAAAGGCGAGCCTAAATAATTTTGTTATCTAAGACGTGCGTGAACTTCTAGTAGGAAACGTTGTATTCTGAAATCTGATTTCGACAATGTTTTCAATTCTGTTAAAGTTTAGTCTGTATGAAATGTATTCAAGAGCTCACTCATTGTCTGCTGTTGAATAACGATTGGTAAGGATTTGAAAATTCATGGTCAGAAAGGACCGAGACGGGAAAGTTACATTAATAATTAAGCCAGTATCGTTACTTTAGCATACATACGAGGTGTGTGCTTGCCCCATGCTTTCTTAAAGGTCAGTAGTTACACATGTATCAAAAATAGGTAACATAGTGCTTCCTATCTGAAAGAGTTATATTGAGATAAGCTAACGTTGTGCCTCTTTCTCAAAAGTAGAAGGCAGACAAGCTAACGTTGTGCCTCTGTCGCGTCTTGCTTAAGTTATGCTAACGTCGTGCCTATGACTTAAGTAGATGTTAAGTTATGCTAACGGAGTGCCTATGACTTAATCGGTTATTATTTTATTATGTTATGCTAACGTCGTGCCTATGACATAATGAGTTATTATTTTTTAAGTTACCTATGATTACGTCTTACTACGTGATTTAATCAGTTATTCTGTTGAGTTATGCGAACGCAGTGCCTCTGACTTAAACAGTTATTTTTAACCGACTTCAGGAGGTTATCAACTAGACTGTGTTTATTTGTTTGTTCCTCAGAACTTTTTTCTAGATGACCGATTTTGATGGTATCTGAACTGGTGCTTACCATGTAGTTTCATATAAATTTGATCAAGATCTGGCCAGCAGTTTGTTTATTTATTCTTAATAATGCGTTTTTATTAATCAATCAATCAATCAATTTCAACAACATTTTTAATTTTACCACTTTTTTTTATAGGATAAGGGTGACAAACGAGCACGCAGTCCACCTGATGGCAAGTGGTTGCTGCGGCCCATAGACATCCACATCTTTCCTCTATTACAAATTAAAATGCAGATGCGTTGTCACCCGTGAGGACTAAGATGGAATGCCTCATTTCCAGTAAAAAGGGCCTCCGGCCACCTGCACTCACCAAGCGAAACGCAGAGGTAAAAATCTCTACTTCACGCTGGTATTCTGTGAGTTCGTGGTACCACCCCGGTTTGAGCCGGCCCATCCGTGCGATAGCAAAAGCTGCCGCGTGGCTCTACCACTGTTAGAGTTATGCAAACGTAGAGCTATTGCCAAGCGCGTCGACTGTGACTGATGCTATGCCTGCATCCTCCATGCCGTTAATCGAGACTAATATTTAAAATTAAAGGGAACCCGAGGACGGACTCATGTCAGGAGAGGCCGTGTAGGGAATGAGGGTTAAAAAAATAAAAGAAAATATGAACAAATGAAGGTAGAATGCTAATCTCCCACTTGTTTTAGCAGTATAAAATATCGCACAGGCGACTAAAAGGCAACAGTCTGTAATTCTAAGAGTCTCTCTACAGTTACTATGCCCGTTGGGGTATTCTACTAGTGTAGGCAAGGAAGGTCGTGTTGCTGAGAGGCTGCCCTGTGTTACATTGAGATGGGTAGTGATGCTGTTAATTTGCATACTTTGGTGTTATCATCATCAATTGGGGTCCTGATAGTAAGCCGAGTTTGTTACCGAGTAGTGTTCTTATATTTAAATACTTTTGAGAATAATTTCTAACATCAGAAGTGAAATAGTTTCTTACATCAGAAGTTTGATTAAAGCCTTTTCCTGTAGCTTTTCATTGAAATTTTTTACATTATATAAAATCCTATATATACACTATTAGAGCTATCACTTTGAGGATATACATGGTATTAATTACTCGGACCATTAGAGCTATCACTTATAAAGATAGACATGTGTTCACGCCCGAACGCTGGTTTCGGAATTTGAGCGTTCGGGAACGCGGAATAGTGCAGGCGTGTCGAGTAAATATACTGCCTAGGACTCGTGACGCGCACTCCTTGTTTGAGAGTTTCTCCCGGAACTTAGTTGTATTTAACTCTGAATCTAAGTGCATTCGACAATATTAACTACTAGTGCGGCATTTGATATTCTAGAATTAACTGTTGCCACGCGAAACGGTAGTGACCTTTGATCCGGACATTATGTGTTCGTTTTGTGTGTTAAGCGTTATAACAAACGAGAGTTAGTGGCTTCTGGAAGTTAGTTAATCGTACGATAGAGTTAATGGACTGTCCTCGTGACGAATGAAGAAACTGTTGACTGTGGGCGACTCTGCGGAAGATTACCACAATTTGGAGCGGTGCTGAAGTCCGAGTTGCTGCTGACGGCAACGGTCTAATCAGATCTACCACAATCAGTCACACACAGATACACATTACTAACCCTTACTTCCATGCACCCTACAACCACATGCGGCCTGACCGAACCCTGAGACAGCAGTCGCCTTGGATATAGGGAAGTAAGCTCGGTTTTACTATTCTCCCTGTTGAATTGTAGTAGGATAGAACGCTCCCTCTTATAGTTTATTGTAATTAGAGACTTTCCACGTGGTCACTTGTTGAGGCCCGACCTGTATCTGCTTGTAGGGTCTTCCGTTGATGGGCCCCGGAAGATCCTGCTCCTGGATAGGTAGCTGCAGGCCGTAACACATGGTTAACTATTCATCCCTTAGAGCTATCACTTAAGAGAGCAGGCAGGTATTGAATTGACATATAAAGCACTACCATTAGAGGAAAGATATTCAGACGGGCTAGGCCTCAGAAGACGTCACTGCAGGCGTTTAACCATTAGGACTATCACTTAGACGATAAACATACAATAGAGTTATGGCTGACAGATGCATAAAATAGATTACCAAAATATGTTAGCAACAAAATTAATTGGCGGTAGTAAAAAGAAATTAAGGCATAATACTTAAGAACTTATTATACACATAATTGTGTATAATATCAGGTTAATAATGTTGTTTTTTAACCATTATGTCTATAATAATGTATATGGAAGTTAATATATATATTCAGTTTCAAATTTCTGATCTTAGATAGTAGTAAATAATATTGCAAATAATGAAATTATTAATAAAACATAAAATTTATTTGAAATAAAAGCTGACACTTCTCAATTTGATGGAAAGTAGCCATTGGAAATGAGACAATTTTTTGGGTCTTAGTCCTTCATTGTGAGGAAATTTCATATATTATTTTGAATATGATCGGCTATATATATATATGGTGGTTGAAATGCCTAAATCTTGGATATTTAAGTAAAAATATCTCAATAACTGTTCATTTAATCCATAAAGAAAAAATACAGGGTAACAGAAGAGGATTTGGTAAATGTTTTTAATTGAACAAAATTGTATTTTTGTCAACCCCTTATTAGAAAAAAAATCCCCAATATCTTTGTCATATTTTGCAAAATTTCTCCAAAACGGCACCATCTATTTAAATAGTTCTTACAGTAAAAAAAAAGGTCTTAAAAATATTAATATGTTTAATTGAGAGTTTTATTTTTATTCCCCGTTTTATAAGAAAATATATTATTATCGACCAGAAGTAAAATTCAAAAATAAAAAAATGCACTCAAAACTAAACTTGTAATATACACTTCTTATTACATTTACAGTCTCAATGATTAATTAGCAACTTAGGCAAATATCTAGTTCCTAGCACGTCCGCTCTCTCCGACCGTTCGAGCCAAAGTGCCGCTGCAACCGCGACCGGCTTTTACCCCACCATCTTGGTGACGCAACCGTAAGCCACGCCCTCTTTTAGTCATCATCTTGTAACACGGCCTCTCCTGACAGGCGGTCGTCCTCGCCCGCAACCTCCTCCGAAGTGTCACGTAACGAGTCATCCGACTCCGCTAAAAGTTACAAATGAATTGAACACATTAGAATTTATCATCACATCTCGTCCCAGCATACTCCTTACAAAGAAAACGTTCATACTTCATGACATTACACTCATTTCTCATACAAAACGTTCAAACCACGTTCATTCACATCGTTCTCTAGAGGGCCCTCATACACCATACATCAGTTGGTTATATTACGGTAGTAACTAGTATACCGTGACAGTACCTCCTTTGGTCAACTGTCCTGCCGTGGTAGAGAATCACACTCGATACCAACGTGAACATGAAAAACTCCGAATGAGTAGTCCATCTGCCGTGACAGAGAAAACATCTCAATGTCAACGTAAGTATGGAAGAGATTCCTTCGGAACCTTCCATCTGCCGTGGTAGAGAATCACACTCGATACCAACGTGAACATGGAAAACTCTAAGTGAGTGGTCCATCTGCCGTGACAGAGAAAACATCTCAATGTCAACGTGGATATGTATAAGTACACTAACCCATACATACAACGAAACATAAGCAAAACGTTTGCATGACAGTCAAACATAATAACATCTGTGACTTACAATCAAAAAACGCAGCACGGGTCTCGGGAGTCCACTCTCCTGCCCACAGCACAGTGTTTTCAGCTGCAGCTTCTGTACACTTCCCGTACGAGACAGTCAACAGCTCCAATTTATACCGATGATGTGGAAGTCTTTTCAATACCTTGTAAGGTCCGTGCATACAGGAATCTAACTTCCCTGCTAACTGCGAAGCCTTAATCACAAAATACCTTGTCGTTTAACTCAAACTCGTAAGGTGATCTAAAGCCTTTATTCACCACGATCGTCTTATTTTTTGCTGGTTAGTAGACAGTAGTGACGACACACGGTGTCTTTGCAGCGCCATAAGCTCTTCGCGGTTTGGGGTAGCAATATCTATTGCAATATCTAGGACAAGAGCACGTATAACTGGGGTGGAAGATTCGCTTCCGATAAGCAACTGATGGGGAGACATATTGGTCGTAATGTGTTTTGTACTATTTAAAATAAGTTGGGTCTTTGGTTTGGATCTTGCATGGATAACCACCACCTAACTACACGGGGAAGAAAGTCCTTTTTGCGCTCGGTTAGCTTTAGAGTGTTACAGTCCGTAACAATTTTAAAGTATACGCCTAACAAGTACTTTCTAAATTCTGGAGAGCTTTAACTACGACTAGAGTGTCCAATTCATAGGAATGATATTTGGGTTCCGCGCCTTGGGTGGATTTGCTGAAATACGCTACTGCATGCCTAAGCCCACCCTCATGAATCTGTATTAAGACTGCACCGTAACCGGTAGCGTTTGCATCTGTGTGCACCTCCGTAGGTAACCGAGGGTCGTAAATGGCAAGGACGAGTTCTTTTGTCAAACGGTCAATAATATACTGACGAGCTTTATTTTGTTCGACTCCCCACTCAAACGGCATGTTTTTTTTTTTCGTTAAATGTGCGATACAAGCTGTTCGCTAGGCATAATTGGGAATATATCTTCTGAAATAGCCCGCAAGGCCAAGGAACTGTCGAATTTGTATAACACTTCGAGGCTTTGGATAATCAACCAATGCCTGGACCTTACGCATGCTCGGTCTAACCTGACTATTACTGATAACCAACCAAAGCTGTTCTTTCTCTTCACCCTTAAGAGGTGTGTTTACATTATTAATATCGAAAGAACATTCTGTCGGATATATGTGATGCCTTCACGATTCAGAATATTGGTGCCTATAACGACCAGAGTACTGATACAATCGTGGGGTACCACATAAAATCGGCTTCCATAGATATGTGAGGTAGCTCCACAATTAATGTCACAAACGAAGTACGTTCGATAAACTGACTTCCTATACCTCGTAAAATGCGGTGTGTCGATCTTTGGTTAACCTTAAAATGTTTCAACAAGGAACTCGATACGAGTGATGTGCAAAAACCGCTGTCTACTAATAAATCAATCGGTACGCCTTCAATTACTGCGCTTGTAATATCGATTGTCGATTTCGAAACATTACTGTCTAATTTACAACAAAAATTTACATTGTGCAGGTTAAGTTTTCTCTTACTCTGAACGTCGTTTGGCAAAACAGTCGTTAATTTCATGACCACTCTTTTTGCAAAATGAGCATATTACAGAATGCGGCGACTGTGTGTTAGACGACGACGACCCCGAATTATTAGCTAGTCGCATTCTTTTAGCACTCTTACAGTCTATACGCTTATGCCCAAACCTTTTACAAAAGTGACATCTTAAGTCGCCAACCTCCTTTTTATTTTCATTTCGTCGGGTAATGTTTGATTCAGAACTAGGATGCGATTCACGAGTGATATCACGGGTAGACGGAAAATCATTTCGTGGTTTTATGTACATCGACAAAAATTGCACTAAATCGTTGGGTTGTAACTTTGCATTAGTAGCTGCAGCTTTAATATGAGGATCTGTGATGCCCCTTAATACTATAGCGACAATGAGTTCATCAGATAGTCCCCTAATCAAACCCAACCTTAACAACGAGCGTCTAGCGTATTCGGCGTAAGTAGCATAACTTTTAGAATCTTTGGTCATCACTTCGTAAAGAATAGACGCAATATCGAGGGTTCGAGGACACAGCATTTTAAATTCTCGTTTGAAATTCGTCCACGAACGATCGGTGCTGGACCACTCGCTAAGCCACACACATGCTTCTCCCTTCAAACAATTACCGATCCGCGACAAACACTCGTTATCGTCCCATCCGTTAGTTTCTTTAGCCCTATCTACTTCCTCGCACCAAACGTCGATATTGTGAAAATGAGGGTCAAAGTTAGAAATATAATAATTATTAGACCTTACTTTAACTAACGAAGTGATGGCCTCCACGATTCTGCCAGTTGTGTCTCCGCCTGTGGCTATGCTTTCCCGTGATACCGAGACGGGTGTCTGAACTGCCGTCGAGTCGTCATCGTGTACTTCGTCGGTGGCTGCACCAATCATTAGCACGGGCAGTACAGGGTGCGGTGCCTGCCCCGAAGATGTTGACGCGGCCTGTAAAAGTGGCTCGGACGGCGGTGGCGGCGAAGTAAAACGTTCCTCAAGCGTATTCAATCTAGCAAGGATAGCATTCAGCACATCCTTGTTTGACTCATGCTTGCGTTTACGAGAGCGAGATTGTTGTTCAGACATTTTAAGATTTATAAACTGAACACTAGGTAAAAAGAAAACTACTAAAATATTAAAATGTAATCACGACACTAATCTTTAATTTTAATGTTAGTCAGGTGTTCCAAAAGCGGGTAGGCGACGAAGCACTATCCCACTTCTGATATTATCGACCAGAAGTAAAATTCAAAAATAAAAAAATGCACTCAAAACTAAACTTGTAATATACACTTCTTATTACATTTACAATCTCAATGATTAATTAGCAACTTAGGCAAATATCTAGTTCCTAGCACGTCCGCTCTCTCCGACCGTTCGAGCCAAAGTGCCGCTGCAACCGCGACCGGCTTTTACCCCACCATCTTGGTGACGCAACCGTAAGCCACGCCCTCTTTTAGTCATCATCTTGTAACAATATCATTTTTCCCTGAAATTGAATATATTTACGCGAGCGCGCATGCTCCGTCGCCCTGTTAGCCTGTCAGAGTCCGTTTTCGGACATCGTTGAGGGTGGACCGCGCATCGGTGTTGGACCGACTTCGTTCAAATATATATTAGTTTTTTAAAAGTTTTTACTCAATTATAAATATTTTTATGACTAGAAATACTTAATTTAGTTAATATCTGTACACTCGTAACTGTAAATATTATTTTCTAAATAAATTAATTTTTAAAGTGCCAAAACAAGAAATTTTCGCGGCGACGTTGATTAGTGAAATTGAAAAGTGCGCTTTTATATAATTTAGATGTGGAACGACTAACATGCTCTAGTTACTTAGATTTCGATAGTTTTTAATACCTATGTAATTTTATTGTTGCATATTTTTATTAATTAGTTGATGCTGAATTTTATAATATGTATTACAATAAAACCCTGTTTTTATAAGTATGACTTTACAAAATATTATTGGGAAGGGAAATATAGATACAGATACTTACATTTAGGTACACTGTTATCAAATTAAATCAAACAATTTAAATAAATAAAAAATGGTGCTTCCCTAAGTATAAATAACTATATAAAGACATTCTTGGGTTTTGTTTTTTTTTTATGTTAGAAAAACTATATATGTAAAAAATTTAAATTGGAGAGGGGTTTCTCTACGTGATAAAGTTATAAATGAAGATATTCGCAATAGAACCAGAGTAACTGACATAGCCCAACGGAATATTACAGTGAAATGGCAATGGGCTGGCTATATAACTTGGAAAACAGATAAAAAATAGGAAGAAAGGTTCTCGAGTGGCAACCTCGTACAGGTAAGCGAAGTAGTACTCAACCTTTAATCTTAGGCTACATAACCACTTGCCGATGGGATTGTAGTTGCTTTACTACTTATTGGGTAAAAATAGTAAAAAAAAATTACCTTGTGAAAGTTTGCATTTAGATATAATTTTTCTAACCAACCATAAAAATATGATGAGAATATGTATATAAGTATAAAGGTTCCCTCACACGGGACAGTAATAATATAATATTATATCTTCCATTATTTACGCATGAAAACTTTTAAAATCTCTGAATCCCGAAATATTTTCATATTAAGAGGCTGAATAGAGCCACATTGATATGCATGGGGATCGTTTTGTAATTTCACATCGTTATCGAAAAAACATTGTACGAATTTCAGGTGGCGGTTTGCAAAACACGATTCCACAAAAACTCACTCAATAGAAAATAATTGCAAAGATACTTCTGAAAATACTTAAATTTTCAACGTCAATTTTTTCTTACGTGTTAGAGCCATGCTGCAGCTATATTAGTAGTAGGTATAGTTGTAGCACGAATGGGTCGGCTCGAAAGGGGAAGGGCCACGCTCTCACGGAATACCATGTAAAATAGCAGTTGAACCCTGCTGTGTTTCGTATGGTATGTGTAGAGAACCGGAGAACCTTTTTACTGGAAATGAGGCATTACATTATAGTCTTCACGGGTGACAACGCATCTATATTTTGATACGTAATCGAGAATAGATATAGATGTCTATGGAACGTAGCAACCACTTACCATCAGGTGAACTGTGTGCTCGTTTGTCACTATATATATATATATATATATATATATATATATATATATATATATGTCTATACATTCATATAATACATATATATATATATATATATATATATATATATATATATATATATATATTTGCTTTTTTTACCAGTAGAGTTTCAACACAATTTTAAAAAAGTTCAATGAATTAAAAAATGCCGATAATTATATTATTTCAAGCCAGTGTTTTACATTTAAAGATCAGTTATAAAGAGCCAAAATTCTTATTTTCATTTTGATTAATTTAATTCGAGACTACAATAAATGTGAAAGGGCTTTTATCTGCAATCGTAATTTTCATCAAAAATAACATAGACTTATAAAAGTCATATACACGGTCAATCATACTAAAGATTATCAATTGTTCTACAAAATATTTAAAAGACTATTTCCAGTATAATGACCCGAAAATCATAATTAATGTTTGACTGGCACACTTAAAAGTTGTATCACATGGCTAAATGATTAACTATTATATTATGATAAGGTCATGCTTTTCTATAAAAAGTTGCAAGAAATTTTAAATCACGGACCTATTGGATTGTTTTTTTTTCACTTAATAAGTGAAAAACAAGATGGACTGATCTAAAAGTTTACTTTCTTGTGTAAAAAGTGCTATTTAGAATTTTATGCAAATGATAATTAAAGTTTCTATGTAAATAAGTGTAACATAGCGGGTATTATATTCAATGGTAGCGGCCATCCATATTTGCAAAGCCAGTATCATTTTCTGTACAGAAACCGGCAAAGTGTTGCTCAAGGCACTATAAACAAAGCAGCTGATAAAATGTTACACTCATAACTGTTAACAAAAACTGTTTCTGCAAATGGTCTTATAGATAATAATAACTGTTCCGCCGTGTTAGGTGCAGGAGCTATTATTAGAAGGAGAAGAGGTAAAATTTTGTTTTAGAAATGCGCAATCAATATTGTTTTGTCTGCAATTGAGCATAAAATAAAAAATAACTTCAGCCAAAGAGCATAACTGGCATTATACTCAGGCCCATCAATTGGTATGGAAAAAAATAATTTTACCAGGTTTAAAAAAATCAATCAAAATTCAAAAAAACATAAATATTAAAATCAAAAAATTAATATATGTATGTCAATACATACATATAATGATTTATGGCCGCTTAGTAACTGACGGTGACTCAGTATAACATCCTACAGTCACGCCGAAACTAAAAGGAAAGAATCACTTTAGAAAAGGTAATAATTTATTGCGGAAATTTTGTGATAAAATTAAAAAAATTACAAACTTATCCAAGTTAATCTAACTTAGTCTAACTTATCCTTATGCGTTTCAAAAAAATAAATAAAATAGTCAGATGGCGTCAGTTTTTAAGAAGATATAACAAAAATAAACAAAAAAAAATTCCATAAAAGTTCAGTATTTAATTGATTATATACCGCTGACACTTAATCACGCTTTTCGAAACCACAGTAGTAAACAATACTTGTGTGAAAAGACAAAACTTTCTTTTTAAATTTCCGCCGAGTTGTAAGTAGAAAGCCAAATAGGTCATGTGTCAATTTTAATTAAATATATTTTATATGAAGTGATCTTGACTACGATTCATCAATTAACCATTGGTAAACATTAAAACAGGAATTTCACAATTGTGTTTACAAGAAACATTATTAGTTGTACCTTGCAGCTTGTTCATTATTTTTATTATAAATAACTATAAATGTATATATTATTTATAAATAGTTCCCATAATATTTTGGATTATTTTTTATTTTGCCCTATCTGCAATGTTCTACGCTCTATAGAAAATGTGGCGTATGACATGATTGACAATCTTTCGAACGTTTTATCTAGGTACAAAGATGTTTTACGTTTTCGTCTCCTCCACGTGATATTTTTGTCAGCATTAGGTACCCTTCTGTATCTAATATAATATAAATATGATATAATATAATATAAATATTGCTACAAAGTAATGTTAAAGGCTATACAAGTCCCTCTACTGAGCACAGAACTCTTTTTTATTTCTGAGAGGGTTTTAGGGCAAGGAAATGCCCGCCGAACTGCCCCAATGCGTGTTGACGAAAATTGCAATTACAAATTGCATTCGTGCTGTCGAGGATCAAACCCGGGAAAAATTTACAGCGAACCCTTTGACCCAGATCTACTAATACGATACAAATAAATACGATTTAACATATATAATAAAAAAAAAACTCTTACGTACTTGAAACTTGAATACTTGATAGCTCGTGACGCCTACCGGACAAAGCTACAGCACAATGTAATTGAAGATGCGTAACTGCAACATAATTTGCAGTGATGCGCAAGCATAACGGCCAGTATGTCACTTTTATATTTGTCATCTCTGCAGTCTATTAATCTTTGCACTTTTATAAGTAATACAGAACGTAGTTGCTAGACGGTGTTGACGTTGGCTAAAATCTCTGCGATAGCCGTTTCGTCAAGGTCATTCAGAGTAGTTAAAGCCTTAATAATAATAATATATGTACGTAGATATCATGAAGAATACTTACTACAAATACGAGTATATAATACTTATGGTGTACAATTTACTCAGAGTTGATAAAACCATTCTCTTTCGTTAATTATTGAGGATTCAATTCTATCATTTAAACAAAAAGTATTAGAAATTATACATCGATCTGAAAGTGAGCTAAATAAACAAAGAATAGTCATAGGAAGTCTTACAAGTGTATTCAACAAGATCATGAAACTGTGTCAAAACTAAAAATTGATCAATAAACACCGAGAAATAATAATAGTATTATACATAACAATCGTTTTCTGTAGGTATGACTCTGAAACCATGGCAGTTATATTAGATTGGAGGCTTCGATCAACAATTGTTGATCGAAGATTGGGGGTGATTCTTCTATGCATTTCCACTAATTGCTATGCTGTTAATATGCTGCCAAAAAATTAAGTTTATAGAACGATAGGTTTTTGGTTTGTTTGAAAATAACAAATTATTAACACCACTTTACAGAGAATTTTACACTACTATTTCACACGTTATTGTCACCTCATAGGCATCTCACACATATAGATAATATTAATGAAGCATTTTATAAAATCATGACACTTCGAAACTCATACTTAAATATTATAGTGAACCCTCCTTTGTCACATACTATAAATTATAAATTTATTATTTCTCTCTATAGTACCAATTTTGCAGTAAGTGTAATATAATTCCTTACTAGGCTTTTGTGAGTTTTTACTTAGGTTTTTGTTATAAACATAGACTTAATAATAAGTTAGTTTTAGATTATTTAACATGAAAGTATTGCAATAAAGATTTGAGATTACAAATTTACAAAAACTAGTAACAAACAAGCTAAGCTGTGAGGAGTCACGGGTCATAACTTTTTTTAATGTTATGCTTCACAAATATTACATTTATTCCAAGTTGAGTTCAAAGTATAGTTTATAAGGTAGAATTTCACTTCAAAAGCGATTGCATCGGAAAAATAAATGAGAGAAGCTTAAGCCTTTCCTGTAAATATTTAATAGAAAGTATATCACAATATATTGATAAATTTAACATTAACTCACAAAATCCATTTAGAAAAGCATGGTCTCAAGTAAAATGTAAAATTAAAATTAACTTAAACAATGGTAAAAAAACATGGAACAGATATTCTAGATTATTGTGTTTTATCGCAATCATAGTTCTTCTTCGGGCCATTTCTGCTGCAATCAAGCTGGCCTCTCGTGTATAAGGAAATGTTAAAAAATAAAGATAATTTATTTTATGTTATTAAATAAAATATGTTATATACATATTATAACTTCACTTTTTTTATATAATAAGGCAAACTGCAATTTTTTTCCATTTATTATTATTATAATTCGCAACCCTGTCTTCAAACATCTATAAGTTGTAAAGAACGTCTCGGATAAGGAGAGAGTATAATTAAATGGTTAAACGAACTTACCTTAAGTGAATTTTAACCATAACTAAACGAAGTTCCTTGTCTGAGATGGTACTTCCAGTCCAAATCTCCCTGGGTTAGGGTTGCTCATATAATCCCTTGTTTTAATCATAATACTTACTTACTTATCTTCCTTCACGCACAATCCCTGACGGGTTAGCCAGAAAGAACAGATCGCCAGGTATCACGATCCTTAAAAACCTCTTTTTTTAATCATAATGACATAGCATTTATCGGATGGGTGGGTATAGTGTTGTGCATACGTTCTGCCGTTCCAACATTTTTTTGGAGCTTGGATAACTGTGATGTACTGGCATAAAATACGGCGTACTACAAGTTGTAAACAAGGTAAGTTGGTTTAATTATTTAATTATAAACGTGAAAGCTTTCATATGTAAGCAATTATTACTAAAATAGTGGACTTAAATAAAATAAAATAAAAATTTTCAACAGAACCGGGGTGGTACCACGACCTCACAGAAAACCAGCGTGAAGTAGAGGGTTACCTCTGCGTTTCGCTTGGTGAGTGCAGGTGGTCGGAGGCCCTTTTTACTGGAAATGAGGCATTCCATCTTAGTCCTCACGGGTGACAACGCATCTACATTTTGATTTGTAATAGAGGATAGATGTAGATGTCTATGGGCCGCAGCAACCACTTACCATCAGGTGGACTGTGTGCCCGTTTGTCACCCTTATCCTATAAAAAAAACGTTATTTCCAATGCAAATTTTGCTGTAACAAATAGATTTTATCACAAGAAATACTTCAATCGCTTTTGATGTTCAATGTAATTTAATTTAGCCTTAATTTTATTTAGTCTTAATTTAATTTAATATGGTATTTAGTTAAGCATGAATATATCATAACCTTAGGTACCAAAACTTTATTGTTAATCACAGATACATTTTGTGCAAGCTGTGTCTACATATATATTAGAATACAATTTTTGAAAACTTTGGTTTATATAATACCTGTCAGCATGTTGAAATTGTGTTCTGTTTTGTAGACCAAATAAAGAGTAAAAAAGTAACTTTTTCTTTTAAACTACCTACGTAATTTGGTTAAATAATTTAAAAGTAACGACGATATTAAATTGTGCGGTCGGGCGTACTGCGGTCGAGGTGGGCGAAAACATCGCTCATCATCAAGTGAGCAATTGTACCTATTCACGCTTAAGCCGCAAAGAAAGCTTAAGAACTGATTTAGATGCAACGTGGTATCGAGATAGTTTAAATCCCGGAGAAAGAAAAAGGATAGCTTTGAAATTATCCCCAAAAGTGGGTGATGGAATTTACTATGAAAATGCGTTTATTTATGGATCACCTACGGTTTAAAGTAAAATACTTTAAATTATTATACAAAATATAAATTGTTGTAAAGTAAACATAGTTATGTGACTGAACTTTAATTTAGGAAGGAATATAATTAACTACGTGAGAGAGTTATGAGAGAATATCTAAAGTTTTTTCAATGCCAATCTCACCTGCGCACATTGAATTATCCGAAAAATCTAGGCGCAAATACCTTTGCTAAGGTATCCGTTCTCCATCCAGCGCTGATTCAAAAACAAAAATACGATAAACGGTTGAGCCTTACTTTCAGTTGCAGTAATTTGAAAAAAATTCGCTTTGGCGGTTTATTATTTTAACAATTAAATATTAAATGAAACTAGTTTTTTTTCTATGAAAATAGGTTTTTTCTTTAATAAACATACACTAAATATTTTCTATAATTATTTTCTCGACGTTTCGAGTATATTTTTCATTTTAATTTTAATTTCATCAGTCTAGAGCTCTAGAGGGTAAGAAATAGAATTAAAATTCAACATTTAATGAATATTATGTATAAACTTACTTTTAACAGTGGTAGAGCCACGCGGCAGCTTTTGCTGTCGCACGGATGGGCTGGCTCGGACCGGGGTGGTACCACGACCTCACAGAATACCAGCGTGAAGTAGAGGTTTACCTCCGCGTTGCGCTTGGTGAGGGCTAGTGGGCGGAGGCCCGATTCCTCCCCCGCCCCCATCAACATGTCAGATGAATTAAATAAAAGACTACCCCAGGAGGGTACCAGTACCCCTGGAGAATCCCTCGCTTAGCATCCACGATCAAACTACTCCACTCCTGAGCGTGGGTGCTCAGGCTGCCCCGCGTATTCTGGCAAAAATCCGCACACGACTAATACTGCTCGGGGCAAGCGGAGCAATCAAACCAAGGCGACCCCTGTCACGCTATCTGTGAATTTTTGCAACATCAGGGGACTTCATTCCAACCATAACACTGTCCATTACCATCTATAGACGGCAAAGCCGGCCTTGCTCTTTTTAACCGAGACTCAAGTGTCCTCTCCGGCTGATACTTTATATCTCTCCTGCCCGGGGTACAAATTAGAACACTCCTTTGTGCTCCGGGGAGTTTGCGTATACGTCAGAGAGGACATCTGTTTTCGACGCCTCCGCTGTCTTGAAGGTACGGACCTGTCCATCCTATGACTGCGCGTAGACAGCGACGACCATCCCCGCTTCTACGGGTTCCTTTATAGGTCCAATAGTGGTAACGCCGACACAGATCGACTCATCGACCACGTCCAAATGGCTGCAGACTCCGGGATACAACAGGTCGCATCCGCAAAGAACGTGATACTCAGTGATTTTAATGCCTACTACGCTAAATGGCTTGGTTTTTTTTATAGGAGAGGGAGGCAAACAAGCATGCGGCTCACCTGATGGTAAGTGACTACCGCCGCCCATGAGCAACTGCAACACCAGGGAGGAAATTGCAGATGCGTTGCCGACCTTTTAAAAAGGAGTAGGCTCTTTTCTTCAAGGTCCCTAAGTCGTATTGGTCCGGAAAAATCGCTGATGGTAATCGATTCCAAAACGAAGTTGTGCGAGGAATAAATCATCTTCTAAATCGCACAGTGGTGAACCGCCAATCATCCAGATGGTGTGGATGGTATCGGGAGTTCTGCTGCGATGTGCGTTTGTGAAATTTGGCGGCTGGGATTAATCCGGACAATTCCTTAGAGCACTTCCCGTGGTAGATGCGAAACAAAATGCAAAAGGATGAAACATCTCTTCGCAGTGCCAATGAATCTAGCCGATCAGAAAGAACTCGGTCATCGACGATTCGAACCGCTCTGCGCTGGATGCGGACAAGTGGAAGGAGCTGGCACTGGGGAACCCCTGCCCAGAGATGGAAAAAGTATTCCATGTGAGGCCGAACCTGCGCCTTGTAAAGTTGCAGGCGGTGTGCCGGCATGAAATACTGTCCCGCTCTGCAGAGCACGCCAAGCTTTTTAGGGGCCAATTTGGCCTTCTCTTCCAAATGACCACAAAACTGCACATCACTCGATATGTCGATTACGAGGATTTCGATACTGGCTGAGGCAAAAAGGGGAGTGCCTTGAAACTGAGGAGATACAACAAAGGGGTTCTTTTTAGCAGTAAACGCGAAAACTTGTGTTTTCTGAGGATTAAACTGGACTAGATTTAGTCGCCCTAATCCGAGCCTTTGTTCAGAAAAGACTCGACTTCAGATACAAATTTGTCCCGGTACTCGGCGACGTTTTCCTGAGAAATATGGGCACAGCCGGTGTATAGAGCATCATCAGTGCTGTTATCCTCATAGCAATGAATGTTACCAGTTAGCAACATATAATTAATATGCAGAAAAAACAGCGTTGGTGATAGCTCACAGCCTTGTGGAACACAAGCGTTAATAGGCTTGTAGTCGGAGCATGCACTGTCTACAACGAGGTCGATGCTCTGATCCAGTTGCACAATTTCTCGGGAAGCCCATAGGAAGGGAGCTACGAAAGAAGCGCTTTGTGCCAAACGCGATCGAAGGCCTTCGCAATGTCCATACTAACGGCCAAGCCTCCCCCTTGGACTCTACCGCCTCCGCCCATCTATGTTTCAGGTAGATTAGTAGGTAGGTTATTATTTTATTGTTTATTGTTTGTTGTAGCGTTGATGCTGATACTGTTGCTGATGTGGTACTTCATGGTATGGAACTTTTTATTTCATCTTCTGTGGTGCCAATCGGAGGCACATCCCAGCCATGGTTTGGTCGCCCCTGCTCGCGCAGGAGTGCTACCGGACTCGGGCTGACGTATTAACGTCTCAGGATATAAACACCAGCACTCTTAAAAAGAAGTATAATTCCGCCTTCTTCAAAAGCGTCATTGCCAAGGCAAGGTCTGAGCACATCGGCAGAATTGGCGAGAAGTTAGTTCGCCTTCCGTTGGGAACCCAAGCATTCTGGTCTCTCGCCAAGGCTGTCCAAGGGAACGTCTGTCAGTCATCTCTTCCATCTCTGCACAGAGAGGACGATTCACTGGCCCATGCCGCAAAGGAGAAAGCCGATCTGTTGAGCTCTCTCTTTGCGTCCAACTCAACTCTGGATGACGGGGGGAACACACCGCCGACCATCCCGCGGTGTGAGTGCTCCATACCGGATGTGCGGTTTACATTGCGCTCGGTTCGCAAAGCAGTCTTCTCCCTGGACGTCAGCAAGTCGAGTGGGTCTGATGGAGTCCTTCCCATTGTACTAAAGACGTGTGCTTCGGAGTTGGCACCGGTTTTAACGCGTCTTTTTCGGTACTCCTACTCCCAAGGCGTAGTCCTAAGCGCCGCTCAGACCAGCTCCGTGTTCTCCAAAATAATGGAATCCAATATAAACTGCCAGCTCATAAGATACCTTGAGGATCACCAGCTGATTAGTGATTGCCAGTACGGTTTCCGTCGGGGTCGATCAGCTGGTCATCTTCTGGTTTACCTGACTCATAGATGGGCGCAGGGTAGTAGAGTATAAGGCGGAGGCATTAGCCGTTAGTTTGGACATAGCGAAGGCCTTCGATCGGGTCTGGCACAAAGCGCTTCTTTCGCAGCTTCCTTCCAATGGGTTTCCCGAGAAATTGTGCAAATGGATCATCAGTTTCCTTGCTGATCGGAGCATCAAGGTCGTCGTAGACGGTGTATGCTCTGATTTTGAGCCTATCAACGCTGATGCTCCACAAGGTTGCGTGCTGTCACCAACGCTGTTTCTCCTGCATGTCAATGGTATGTTGCAAACTGGTAACATTCATTGCTATGCAGACAACAGTACTGGTGTTAACGCAAAAGCGTTGGTGTCAGGCATCGACGTTAGATGGCTCTCGGCTCGGCTGATACGGGATGACGTTCGTGCGGGTTGAACGTCCGAGCTTACTGAACGGTGGGAGTCGAGAGCGAAAGATTAGATGTCTTCTTCGCGTCGAAGGAGAAGGCAGTCCGTTTTTTGGTCGGGAGCTCTTAATTTTATGATAGGCGCGTATAGTAAATATACCACTGGGAATGGTAGCGCATGTTGAGAGTTTACCCGGGACTTTAGGTTTAACGCAGAATCTGTATAAGTGGATTCGACTGTATTAGTTACTAGTGCGGTAGTTAATATTCTAGAAATAACGGTGACCTTTGACCCGTACGTTCTGTGTTCATTTTCGCGAGTAAATCGTAACAAAGGAAGAAAGTGACTGCGGAAGGCGACCTTAGCTTGGAGAGGAGCTGAGGGCCGAACTGCTGCAGGGGGAACGGTCAAATAAGGTCAATAACACTACCAGCCACACCCAAATGCACATCACTGACCTTTACTTCCTAGCACAATACACCCACACGAGACCTGACCGAATCCTGAGGGACCAGTCGCCTTGAATAGAGGTAAGTAAGCTCTGTTCAATAATTGTAACGCTCCCCCCGGATTATTTAGTGTAATTAGACTTTTAACCCGTGGCGTGAGGACGCCCGACCAGCATCTGCCTGTAGCTTCTTCGTCTATGGGCCGCGAAGGATTCTACTCCTGGGATAGGCAGCTGCCGGCCGTAACATTTGGTAGCAGAGCGTGGTTTCTGGGATCGATTCCCGGTCGATCCACCGACCATAGTATTTGATAAAAATTAAATAATTTTGGTGGCAGGGAGCGTTGGGTTGATTGGTTTAATTTTGTGTCTACAATCACGCCCGTCCGTAATACGTAAAAATATTTTTTTTTATTATATACGTAATAATAAAATTCCTTTCTTTGTTAGCTTGCTTTGTTGTTTGAGGGTAAATTAAAAAACCGCGCCCGTTTAGCGCGCAAGCGGGAGATTGCGTCATGTAGGTAGATGGTTATTTTTGCGTAATCGGTTAATTATCGTTGCGGATAGTTGTGGTGTATTACTTATCGAAGGGTCGATTTCCGAGCAAGGCATTTTTGTTGATGTGTATCTTCGTTATGTATCTTTCGTATTGTAATTTGTATTTGAACTAAAGAGTGGTAATTTGTATTTACGTAATTTGAATTTAACTTGATTTGATCGCACTAGTATTTGTTATTGTTAATTTGATTTACCTTTTCTTTGTACTAACTTGTGTTTGATTTAATAAATAGCGGTTCTTATTGTGTAATTTCTATTCAACTCGATTTGATAGGAACTGCATTGGTTAGCTGTTAATTTTTTTGTATTTTTTATTTGTTATTTTTGTACTTGTGCTCGAGCGGCGTCGTAATTTGTATTTAGTAGTGATGTCCTCGCCCAAGATGCTAATCCGTTGCCTGCGGACTGAGTTACGCTGGGCCACCAGCGCCCATGCTTTGATAGGTCGACCGGATAGGGTCCATGATTTGATGAAGCGGTTCGAGCAGGTCGATGCTCGAAGGGCTGCAGTGGAGGAGGCTTACGCTGAGCTCGAGGATTCGGATGTGGAAAAGGGAGTCCTGGACTCCTGCTTCGCAGACTACGAGCAGTTCTTGTGGCTCACGGACGAGTTGATCGAGGGCTGAAGGCAGGTATGCCGAAGAGGCGCGTGAAGCTCGGACGAGTGGCCTGCCCGAGTCCGTTCGGAAGCAGCCTCAGCCGGAAGCTGTTGGGACGACTCCCAACTCTGGACTTGCCAAAGTTCTCCGGGGTCCTTTCCGAGTGGCTGACCTTCGTTGGTCTTTTCGACGGCCTAGTGGACGCCCGGAGTGACTTGACTCCGAGCCAGAAGATGGCGTGCCTCTTGGCCTCACTGGAGGGGGAGGCCCTGGGCGTTGTCAGCCATTTGAGCTTGTCGGACGACGCCTACCAGACTGCTCGGGACCTCCTAGCCAGAAGATACGCCAACGTCCGGCGAATTGCGGACGAACATATTAAGCAGCTTCTGAGCCTCCGCTGCTGAGTGACCGGGCCAGACTACGTCCGGACCTGTTGGATCCAGTCTTGGTGGCCTGTAATATGTTGAGGCGGCTGGATTTACCAGTGGGCGAATGGGCCTTCTTGTTGCTCCGCATCGTGCTGTCCCGTCTACCTCTCGACCTTCAAATGCATTTTGAGGAGAGGTACGGCGGGGACGAGGCCTCCTATATTCCGCCCTTCTATGACCTGCTGCGGTTTTTGGAGGAGCAGTGCCGACAGATCGAGCACGCGGCGGGCACCGTCGACGACTTACGAGCCGTGCCCAGTGAGAGGCGAAATCCGCCGGGCAAGTCGTCGTCAACCCCCCCCTGCTCCTATTGTCGAGCATCTGATCACCGGGTAACGTCTTGCCCAAAATTATTAAGTAAGCCGGTTCCGGCGAGGCGAACTATCGTCAAGGAGCGCCGCTGGTGCTACTCCTGTTTGGAAGGGCACCTTCAGCGAGACTGTCCGCACCAGCGGCTCTGTCTGCATTGCCAGGGCAATCACCATGCCGTACTGTGCCTGGGTGCAAACGGCGTCTCCTCTCGGGGCACTGCCAGGCCCTCGACCCCCACGGGCGGGGGCGCTCCGCCACTCCCTCTGACGGGCGACGCTCGGCGCCCGCCGGCTAGCCACCAGGCCCCTAGGTTTGAAAGGGGTCCCTCCCCCGACCAGTCGGGGGGTAATTCCCCCAGGGGCGGGGGTGTCATCACCCCCCTCAGCGTGCGAAGAGGAACTTCACGGCCACTCATCGGTCCGCTGGACCCTTCCCACTCCCGTTAGCTGAGTGGCCGCGACTGGTGTACCACTGTACCCCATTTGATGGAGGCGGCCCTAGCTAGCTGCCGCCTTATCTCCCACCACGGCTGCCTCTACTGAGCCTTAAGCCGTCAACAGTCCACTTGTCAAGCTGTTCTGTTGCCGACGGCCTCAGTGAGGGCGTACAACCCGAGTGGCGACCGTTAGCGGTTGCGCTCTGTCAGTATCGGGTTCACGCGGTGTGGCCTCCACTTGGTGGTGGGAAGATTAGGGCCCCCTGGAGCGTTGAATCACGCTCTCAAGGGGTATTAGATTTGGTTTGGTCGAGCACTTAGCTAAAAATTCTTTAAATTTAAATTAAAATGCTTTGAGTTTTCCGCGAAATTCATATTGTAGCGGTTGTGATTAAAAGAATTGAATTTAAAATACTCCTTTAAATGCTGCTGCATATGTTTTGTAAATACATTTGATCACTGCGTTTGCTGTTGCACGGAAAATGGAGATTAAATTGTGTGCCCTTTTTGAGTGCTTGTGCGTATGCTTGTAATTGTATTTGATTGTCGCGCCTGTGCTGAAGGGAAGTTTGAATTCATTTGAAATTTGAATGGCGCTCTATTTTGAAAATTATGTATATGTTTGTGATAGTGTTTAATCATTTTGCTTTGTGATAAGGAAGGTTGAAATTAGATAACCCTGTGGTTGCCGAAGGAAATAGGAGTCAATTCTCTTTTGGTTTAGATTTTGTTGGCACTGTCTAAGATATTTATTTGAAATAAGAAATAGGGCTGTCCCTTACGTTTATTGTTTTGTTTACTTTGCCAAGTTGACCTATGTGCATCGGTGATTACTTGTTTTAATTAATTCTGTAATTGAACATTGATGCTTTTGAAAAATTAGTTGAAATATGAACATAGGATCACCTGCTAGGGACCATCTGTGCGTTTCGTTCAGCTCTCCACAGACGACGTTCATGGGGAATTTGGGGGTGCTCTCTGCACTGAAGCTTGAAGGTCCCTCTGGGCCGCTTCGTGTCGCGTCGCTGTTTGCAGACCTGATCCGGTCGAGTTGCGGAACTAATCATAGGAGCGCAGATAGGTGTTTGAAGGAGGTCGTCTGACTTCTGTCTAGGAATAGGACTTATTTATGTGCTGCGATGTCCAGGAAGGGCATCCAGTTCAACTCTCCGGCTAGCCCACGTTGGGGCTGTAATTTTGAGGCGTTGGTCAGGGTTGCAAGATCTGATTGGGTGCGTAGGGTGGCCTAGTTTGGTTGTAGATTCGATCTTGCAACTTGCCGTCGCGACCCTGTCCCACTGACCGGTTTGCTCGCGGACCTAAATCCTTATGTCCGGGACGGGGGTTTGTTTACGCAAAAGCGTTGGTGTCAGGCATCGACGTTAGATGGCTCTCGGCTCGGCTGATACGGGATGACGTTCGCGCGGGTTGAACGTCCGAGCTTACTGAACGGTGGGAGTCGAGAGCGAAAGATTAGATGTCTTCTTCGCGTCGAAGGAGAAGGCAGTCCGTTTTTTGGTCGGGAGCTCTTAATTTTATGATAGGCGCGTATAGTAAATATACCACTGGGAATGGTAGCGCATGTTGAGAGTTTACCCGGGACTTTAGGTTTAACGCAGAATCTGTATAAGTGGATTCGACTGTATTAGTTACTAGTGCGGTAGTTAATATTCTAGAAATAACGGTGACCTTTGACCCGTACGTTCTGTGTTCATTTTCGCGAGTAAATCGTAACAAAGGAAGAAAGTGACTGCGGAAGGCGACCTTAGCTTGGAGAGGAGCTGAGGGCCGAACTGCTGCAGGGGGAACGGTCAAATAAGGTCAATAACACTACCAGCCACACCCAAATGCACATCACTGACCTTTACTTCCTAGCACAATACACCCACACGAGACCTGACCGAATCCTGAGGGACCAGTCGCCTTGAATAGAGGTAAGTAAGCTCTGTTCAATAATTGTAACGCTCCCCCCGGATTATTTAGTGTAATTAGACTTTTAACCCGTGGCGTGAGGACGCCCGACCAGCATCTGCCTGTAGCTTCTTCGTCTATGGGCCGCGAAGGATTCTACTCCTGGGATAGGCAGCTGCCGGCCGTAACAACTGGTGATGCCTTATATAACCGGCGGTGCCAATATTTCTCGGAAAAATGTCGCCGAGTAACGGGACAAACTTGTATCTGAAGTCGAATCTTTTCTGAACAAAGGCTCGGATTGGGGCGACTAAATATAGTCCAGTTCAATCCCCAGAAGACACAAGTTTGTTGCGCGTTTACCGTTAAAAAGAACCCCTTTGTCGTATCTCTTCAGTTTCAAGGCACTCCCTTGCTGTCTCAGCTAGCATCGGAATCCTCAACGTCGACATATCGAATAGTGTGCAGTTTCGTGGAAAGGGAAGTCCAAATTGGCCTCTAAAAGCTTGGCGTGCTCAGCAGAGCAAGACAATATTTCATGTCGGCACATCGCTTGCAACTTTACAAAGCGCAAGTTTGGCCTCCCATGGAATACTGTTCTCATCTCTGGGCCGGGGCACCCCAGTGCCAGCTCCTTCCACTTGTCCGCATCCAGCGCAGAGCGGTTCGAATCGTCAACGACCGAGTTCTTTCTGATCGGCTCGATACACTGGCACTGCGTAGGGATGTTGTATCCCTTTGCGTTTTCTATCGAATCTACCAAGGGGAGTGCTCTGGGGAATTTTTCGGATTAATTCCAATCGCCGTATTTCACGAACGCACATCGCGGTAAAATTCACGATACCATCCTCACCGTCTGGATGCTTGGCGGTCTACGACTGTATGTTTTACTAGGAGTTTTCTTCCTTGTACAACTTCTCTGTGGAATTGTTTACCACCGGCGGTTTTTCCGGACCGATACGACTTAGGGACCTTCACGAAAAGTGCTTACACCTTTCTAAAAGGCCGGCAACGCATCTGCAATTACCCTGGTGTTGCGGTTGTTCATGGGCGGCGGTAGTAACTTACCATCAGGTGAGCCGCATGCTCGTTTGCCCCCTCTTCAATATAAACAAAAAACTTTTATAGTAAAGCGCTTATTACATTATTCAATTTTTAGGAAATCTAATTAGGAAGTTGGAAAGTGTAATCATAGTAAGAACAGTTAGGATCCGTTTTAGTTAAAGTTGGAGGTCCCGACCGCTCTACTTTCTAAATTGTCTACAATTTAGGACACTGTAATCGCAACGCTACGATTTAGAATGACCAGTCGGCCCGCGCTTCGACCTAAGTGGATGTCTTGACCACATGAGTAAAGGTGGCTACTGACCTGCCTGCCGCAGGGGCAATCTAGGGTGTAGGAGTGGGGATGACCCTTAATTGTGATGTGTGTAGGCAATCAGGGGCAATTTTTAAGTCGTCCCTGCGACCTTCGATATTGCTCCGATCGCCGTGCTCCCTAGATTGCCCCTGCGGCAGGCAGGTCAGTAGCCGGCTTAAAGAAACCGACCAGAGGGGAAGCTACATACAAACGTCTCGCGGCGGGTACACCCACACATATCGCAGCGATGTGTGCGTGAGATCTCACCGACAGGTTCACCGACGCTCCGTCAGGGTACAAACCGGCTTGCGCCGGCTCAGTCAGAGTGTGAATGAAAGGGCTGTTGATCACGCATATTGAAATAAATAAACGAATAATATTTCGTGATTTTATAGATCAATAAATCTATATTTTTTTTTTACAATTAGAGTTAAGTTTAGAGATTGTGTACTATAAAATAAGACATTATAGATTAATAAGTATATATTTATATTAGATAATTAGTGTTCGTATAAACTAAATGCCTAAGTTGTATAGTATGTATGAAAAATTCGAGAGAAAATAATACAATAGCCAGACAGTGGTGCAGTTAGTGTTAGTGGTAGTAGTGCTGGTGATGGTGATGGTGGACGGTGGTGTTGATCGTACGGTGTTGGTAGCGGTGGATGGTGGTGCTGTACGTGCCGAGTGTCAGTGATTGCGGTGGTGCTGGTAGTATCATTGGTGGTGGTAGTGGACACTGGATCGCCACTGGCACCACCACCACGACCAGCATTACCACCACAACCCTTACTACCGCCACCATCATCCTGGTAGTACATTGGTGGTGGTGGTGGTGTATGAACACTGCCATTGCCCACTACCATCATCACAGTCATTACTTATACCATCTGAATACGTTGTCTTACGAAAATTATATTGATAGAAATATAGATATGTATATGTAATCTGAAGCTAAGCATGAAAATAAGGAAAATATACAGTTTCAATTTTTATTACAAATAACAGACATTTATTACATTATAATAATAATAATTTCCTACAGACCGAATTTCGGCCACGGCGGCCAGTCTCAACGGAGACTAGCCATCGGCGCAGGACAGGATTATAGTGCCCAAGTGTATGCGCAAGCACAGGTGCACTCTCTATTCCCTCACTCTCATAGCCCGATGGGACGGTAAACCGACACGACCGGAGAGAGTTTTTAACAGTGGTAGAGCCACGCGGCAGCTTTTGCTGTCGCACGGATGGGCCGGCTCGAACCGGGGTGGTACCACGAACTCACAGAATACCAGCGTGAAGTAAAGGTTTACCTCTGCGTTTCGCTTGGTGAGTGCAGGTGGCCGGAGGCCCTTTTTACTGGAAATGAGGTATTCCATCTTAATCCTCACGGGTGACAACGCATCTGCATTTTGATTCGTAAACGAGGATAGATGTAGATGTCTATGGGCCGCAGCAACCACTTACCATCAGGTGGACTGTGTGCTCGTTTGGCACCCTTATCCTATAAAAAAAGAGAGATCAGGCGCAGGACCAACGGCTTTACGTGCTTTCCGAGGCACGGGGGTGAAACATCACCACCAGGGATTCGAACCCGGGACCTCATAATCAGTAGTCGCACTACTACAACCACTAGACCAACGAGGCAGTCAGTTATTATATTAACATAAGTTACAATGAATACACATGTTGTTTTATACTATATAATATTTTTATTTTTTCCTTAAAATTTTCACATGAATCAGGTGATAACGCTATGAGAATAGGTAAAGATTTTCGACGTTGTTAGGAAGCTTCCCCTCTGGTCTTCTTTACTCTGTCTTGACTGCGCATGCGACATTTGTTTGCGATAGCGAGTGAAGCGACAAAATTGAGCAGTGGTTCGTGTGGTAGCATGTCCACAGAAAAAAGAGGTGTTATTACAAATCATAGACCTGTATCGGGTAAATGCCCTATTTGTATAATAAAAATGATGAAAACTATTAAAAAAAAGCAATGCGTGAAGAGAGCTTCAAGGTGTTGTTGTGTGTTGTTGTTGTGTATGTGTGTATTCCTTAACCCAGCATATTCTCTTTTTTCTTTTTTTAATATCCATTGTTCCCACCACGGCTAACGCAAGTCGTATTTTCTGCTGTTTTGATAAATACGGCGCCATCGATTAAACGTGCAACCGCGTCGATTCATCTTTTACGAATGTGCTTCGTCACGATTTAGAATTCAATTTAGTGTAATGTGGTCACTAGCTTCCAACTTAGGTTCCTAATTAGATTTCCTAAAAATTGAATAATGTAATAAGCGCTTAAGCAAATAAAGGCTAAGCGTGTCGTCAAAAGCTATTAAAATATTAGGTTATGTTTCAACGTATTCTGACAAAATGAAATATAATTGAATTTGAGTAATTGCTTTGTTCAAATGGTGAAGCTACAAAGTTTGAACTAAATGAGTTTTGGTTGAATTCTAGGAAAGAGAAATATTTGTGCAATGAGCGAGATGTCGACTTTCAATTTTGAATACATGTTTTGATGTATGTTTTAATGGTTTTTGTCTTTGTTACTGAACTTTCATTACATAAAAGCGTTACGAGTTTGACGAGATGTATGTGTGTCTTGATTTTTTTGGTAAATATTTGGTGTCTATGGGCAGTGCTACCTTGCTAATAAGCTAAAGTTGTGTTGGCTAGTAAATTATCCTGATCTCGTATACGTACTTTAAATTTGTGAGAAAAAGTTAAAATAAAGTGGCAGATATATATGCGCCAAATATAAAAACGTATTATTTTGTAAAAAAATAAAAGTTTTTTCGTATTTGGTTTGTGTAAATTTGTAGAAAAATCTCATTGGTTGTATTGTTTGTATCTGACTGGTTTTAATATCAATACATATAAGACAATAAGAAAAAATAAAATAAAAAGTAAAGAAACACTTTCCCGCCACTTTGAATTTTTTTTTCTGTCAGCCAAAATAAAGGAATCTAACGAAGAAATTCGATACATTCTGACGTCTTATATCATTAAAGGGAAAAATGCAACTCAAGCCGCGAAAAAAAACTGTGAGGTTTATGAACCTAATGCAGTGTCAGTAAGAGTAGCATAATGTTGGTTCAAGCGTTTTCAGTCCAAGAATTTTGATTTCAAAGATGCAGCGCGTTCTGGATAGCTGGAGCTCACCCTCATACGGATAGTCGATGCCATTTTTGAATAAGTAGAGCAAGATCGGTATATTAGTAGTTACGGTATAGCCGAGAAATTTAAAATTGACTACAAAACAGTTATGACCCATTTGAAAAAGTGTGGATATACTAAAATCTCGATATTTGGGTAACACACAAGCTCAATGATAAAAATCTAATGAATCGTATACTCATTTGCCATTCTCTATTGAAACTTAGTGAAAGCGAACCATTTCTGAAGAGATTGATCACTGGTGATGAAAAGTAGATCTCCTACATGTCAAATCAAAGCTCCACAGACTGTAGTGAAACCCGGATAAACACACAATAAGGTGATGCTGTCTCTGGTGGGATTGGAATGGCATCGTTTATTACGAGCTGTTACGGCCGGTCAAAACCATCGACTCGGATCTGTACTGCCAACAGCTAATGAGATTCAAGCAAGAAACGGAGAAAAAACGGCCAAAATTGATCAACGGAAAAGAAGTAGTCTTTCATCATGATAATTCCATACCACCCACAGCTTCGGATGCGACAGACCGACTGTGGTTCTGTTACTGCCGTCTGATAGCGCCAACCTGCGAACAGACCCCTAAATCTAGTAATCACTAGATAGTGATCCGTTCCCAGGTCAGCACCTCTAAACACTCGCGTATCCATCACCTGTTTTCACAGTCGGTCATCCACCAGGAACAAATCGATCATACTTCTCTCATTCTTTCTTTCTCTAGTATACACATGGATTTTCTTGTGATTAAACAAAGTGTTTGTCACAAAAATACCCTTTTCCTTGCATATAGCCAGTATAAGCTTGCCAGAATCATTAACCCTTTTATCGCCAAACTTTCCAAGCACCGACTCGTACCGTAGTCGAGCGGTACCAACCCATCCATTCAAATCACCACATACAACAATTCTTTCGTTTCCCCTAACCAAATCTAGAACTTCTCTTACATTCTTCCAAAACTCCTCCAGCTCAGCCCTGGACGACGAAGCTACCGGCGCATAAACAGCGAGAAGGAATAACTTCGTCAGTCCCAATTTAAAGCGAACCCAAAAAAGTCTTGAGTTCACAGCCTTATATTCAGGTATAACATCGACCAACCGAGACGACAGCAGCACGCCCACTTCCTGGCAGGCGGTCTCGCTCTCCGGGACTCCGGCCCATAGAGCTAACGCCCCGCCAGGGGAGCTCTTCAGTACCACTGCCCTTCCGTTTGGTCTCCGATATACACACGACATCTAATTTTCTTTCTTTCATTATTTCGATCAACTCATTCGTCTTATCTCTCATGCCTCCTCTAACATTCCACGTGCCAACTCTGCACTCTGTCCTCCACCTTCCGCCGTGTCGGGCTGTGCGTGACGGGTAGCGGTCCCCATCGCCGCTTTGCGCGCTGCATTCCACACCAACGGGGACGAGCTGGTGTGCGTCGCCTTGGGGGGACGCACTAGTCCTCGTTGGAATGGGTGCGCAGCTGTGTAGAATTGCAGCCCTGAAAAGGGCTGGCAGGGGTCGCGACGAGCACGCTTCTACAATGACCCCCTTTATTTTACTTTTTACTTAATAACTTATTTTACTTAATAATTTTACTTAATAACTTATTATTGCAAAGCACATTTAAAATTTAAAGAAACAGTTTATATTTACAGTTTTTTAGGTAATTGTTAATAATAAATTTGGAAGCGGTGTAATGGAAAAAATGTTTTAATAAATTTTAAATAAGTCTGTTGTAGGGGTAAAGAGATAACGGTGTACATTGCACAAAACAGAATAGTTTACCTCTTACTACAAAAATGTAGCGAATTACCACTGAAGTAGTAAATGTGTTTTCTGTCGTATTTTAGTTACTTAAGTATAAATAGTAATATGCCCTATTAGATAGAAAGAAAAATAATTGATATTCTACTCGCGTAATACAGTCTAATGATTTTGTAAACGAAGACGTTTGTTAAAAATGAACTGATATGAATTCAATTTAATACTTAAGTTTATATTAAACTAGCTATTCCCCGCGAATTCGCTCGCGTGTAATTTAGGGTTTTAATTGTGTTGCGCGGAACTTTAATTCTTTTTCTAAAATATTAGTAGCCTAAGTTACTCCTTATAACATCAGATATCTGCCAGTGAAAGCCTCCTCGAAATCGGTCCAGCCGTTTCGGAGATCAGCCTGGAGATGTACACAAAATTGAGAAATTGTGTTTTTGTTATAAGTACCGTATATACTTTCACATGCATTTAGTAAAAAACTGTTATTTTAACATTACAAATAGACACTTCAATTTTATTTATTTGTATAGATTCAAAATTATGATAAATAATGTTAATACAATGATATAGCAACGGAGACATTTACATTTGACCTGAACACAGTTACAGCTGGTTTTCTGTGAGGTCGTGGTACTACCCCGGTTCGAGCCGGCCCATCCGTGCAACAGCAAAAGCTGCTGCGTGGCTCTACCGCTGTTTAATTCTGTTTCATTTATTCTGTTTATTAAGCTTAACAAAAACTTCCTCCATAATTTTTTCAAAAGTATCATAATATATAGAAACTGGGGGTCTGTAAACGCTCACAACAATGAGGTGCTCAAACTCAACACATGCTATTTCTACAGTTCGCTCAACAGAGATGCTCACAATATCTTCAGGTTCTTTATATAATAATAATTTACTAGTTAATATAAACCAGCCAGCTCTTAAAACCGTTTCTCTATTGAACGAACTGACCACCTGGTGATTACTGAAGTTAAACATTAAGTTATAATCTTTCAACCAATATTCAGTAATACATGAAATATGAATATTGTTGCTATTAAAAAACAATTCAATTTCTAGTTCTTGCGCCTATTATGCCTTGTATATTCTGATACACCAGGTGTAAAAAAAAAATATTATCACTTTGTGGAGTCATACAATTAAAGATTTGTGAGCTACATTCTAACTTATTTAAATTATTATAACTGCTAGAGAATACCTCTTTTGTCTCATTTTCTAATTTAAATTACTCGGAACTGATTCCAAATTACATTTTAAGTCATTATGGTGCTCAATAGAAGCAGATGTCTGTGTAGCCAAGACCTTGGTTGAAATAATATACAAACAATAAGATAGCACATTTGCTTTGTCCGAAATTTTATTTGGATAGGTAATACCTACCTCTAGTCAAATATTTTATAATAAAATAAATAATATTAAATGAATTCTATTATTATAATTAAAGTGACTACGAAACTGCACGTCACTCAATATGTCGATGCCAAAGGTTCCGATACTGGCTGAGGCAAGAAGAGGAGTGCCTTGAAACTGAGAAGATACAACAAAGGGGTTCTTTTTAGCGGTAAACGCAAAAACATGTGTCCTCTGAGGATTAAACTGGACTAGATTTAGTTGCCTCCAATCCGAGACTTTGTTCAGCAATGACTCCATTATTTTCGAGAACAAGGAGGTGACGGCGATAGGACTGTAGTTGGACGGGTCTGAGCGGTTGCCTTTATTTAGGACTGCGCCTAGGGAGTAGGAGTACCGGAAAAGACGCGTTTGTACCGGTGCCAACTCCGAAGCACACGTCCTCAGCACAATTGGGGGGATTCCGTCAGGCCCACTTGACTTATGGATGTCCAGGGAGAGGAGTGCTTTGCGAACCGATCGCTGTGAGAACCGAACATCTGGGATGGAGCACTCACACCGCGGGATGGTCGGCAGTTTGTTCCCCCGTCATCGAGAGTCGAGTTGAACGCAAAAAGGGAGTCTAAAAGGTCTAAAAAGTGAGTCGTCCTCCCTGTGCAGAGATGGTAGTAACGGCTTACAGAAATTCCTTTAACATTCTTCGAGAGAGACCAAAATGCACGGATTCTCGAAGGAAGGTGAACTAATTTCTCGCCAATTCTGCCAATGTGCTCATACTTTGCCTTGGCACTCTTTTGATGGATCTAGAGGCGAAGTTATACTTCTTTTCAAGCATGCTTGTGTTGACATCCCGAGCTGCCCAAGCCACAGCTCAGGCTCGACAACACTCCTGCTTACTGCGTAACGCAGTCTTACAGGAGCCACCAAACTAAGGCTGAGATTTGCCTCCGATGGGTACCACAGTTGATGGAATAGATAGTTCCTTTTTCTGTAGCAACACATCCTACCTCGGGTAGGACAGGTACACAGTATCTCTAGATGATAGTGGACGGCGTTAAGGCTTGAGTGAAGTCACCTGATGTTTTTTTTTTCTAGGAAAGGGTGACAAACGAGCACACAGTCCTCCTGATGGTAAGTGGTTGCTGTCGCTCATAGACATCTACAACTATCTTCGTTTGCGAATCAAAATGCAGATGCGTTGTCACCCGTGAGGACTAAGATGGAATGCCTCTTTTCTAGTAAAAAGGGTCTCCGGTTCTCTACACTCACCATACGAAACACAGCAGTGTTAAGTTGCTATTTTACGCTGGTATTCTGTGAGAGCGTGGTCGTTCCCCGGTTGAGCCGCTACAACTATACTACTAATATAGCTGCAGCATGGCTCTACCACGTACAACGTGTTGCAGAAGTCCACGGATAACGTGGCAGGGATAGCCATGGTTTTATCGCTGTGTTTGCCTCGTTCAGTGTTAGTGTAGAACAGGGTTTGCCAGGGTTTAACTGTAACTGCAATGCAGCAATTAATCTGAGGGATTCCTCATATTCCTTTATGCATTGCTCAAATTCATCGACTGTTCTCTGTTGTTGATCCATTTCTTTAAAAAAAAATTATTTGTGCAACTTAACCATATCACTTTTAAGCTCAGTATTTCTAGCAATTATAATTATTACTAGCTGTTCCCCGCGACTTCACCCGCGTGTAATTTAGGTTTTTTATTTTTTTGCGCGGAACCCTAATTCTTTTTCTAAAACAAAATTAGCCTAAGTTACTCCTTATAACATCAGCTATCTGTCAGTGAACGTGCCATCCAAATCGGTCCAGCCGTTTTCGAGATTAACCGGAATAAACACACAGACAGACAGACGGACAGACACAAATTTTAAAAATTGTGTTTTGTTATACGGAGAGGCACACTGAAATGATCGGGAATAGAATATTTCGGATTGAGTTACAATAAAACCTTTTTAGAATTTGAATACTGGCCTCTTAGAATCCTAATGACATTAAAAAAATGTTTATAAACAAAAACTATGTTGGTTAAAGTTGACACGTCGTTAATAGAAATGGAGCTCACACGTGAACATTTCCGTGCCAAAATTTATCACAATTTTCGTCGCGGCATATCTCAAGATAAATGTTTCTGCGAACTTGTTTCGATTTATGATGTTGAAGCACCGAGTCAAACGATAATATACCGCTGATATGCCGAGTTCCGACGCGGTCGTGTATCGCTCAGCACTATTTCTTCTGCAGGTCGACCAAGAACAGCGGTCACGCCTGAAAACATCGAAGATGTGTGAACTATTATATTAGATGACCGTCATGTGACATACGAGCAGATTCGGGCTATTATTAGTATCGGAATGACTGCAATTCAGTCGATATTACATAATAAGCTGTGTGTATGAAAGCTAGTTTCCCGCTGGGTTCCCCACAATTTGTCCGAAGAGCAAAAGACGGCTTGTGTAGATTGGTGCCAAAGCTTCAACGGAGTGAAGTCAAATGCCGTTTATAATATCGTTTCAGGTAACGAATCATGAATTTAATCATACCAACCTGAAAGAAAACATCAGTCAGCAGTTTGGGTCTTCGAAGACGAGGTCAAACCAACGAAAGTAGTTCACTCCCGCTGCATGTCAAAGAAAATCGTCGCTACGTTTGTCTCGAAAAAGGGGCATGTTGCTACAATTCCTTTACACGAACGCCGAACGGTTACCGCTGAGTGGTATATCACGGTTTGTTTGCCAAAAATGATAGCTGAACTCCGAAAATATAACTCGAAACATCGCGTAATCTTACATCACGATAATGCGAGCTCCCATACGGCTCGGAAGACAAATGATTTTTTGAAGCAGGAAAACGTTGAGCTGATGAAACATCCTCCATACAGTCCCGATCTAAGCCAAAAAGATTTCTTTACATTCACTAGAATGAAAAATTTATCACGCGGTCAACGGTTTGAAGACCCCGAAGCAGCTGTTGAAGCCTACAAATCAGCTTTTTGTCAACATCAACTTCAGACTGGAATTACTGTTTTAATGATTGGTTTTCACGAATGGAAAAATGCATTAAGTTGAACGGAGAATACTTCGAAAAACAATAAAATACAATTTAACTATACAGTGCATGTGGTTTTTCTTATTCCCGATCATTTCAGTCTGCCAGTGTTACAAACAGACACTCCAATTTTATTTATTTGTATAGATTTCCTTTTCATTGTCATCCCTTTGTGTACTCAACAACTCACATTGCTCCTTTGACGCCTTAAGTACTTGAAGCGCCATTTGAAGTTGGTTCTCCAACTGACGCGTTTGGACGTAGCGTGTATTCATTTTACTATTAAGTGTAAATAGCAAAAGAAAACAAAGAAATAAAAAAGAAATAAAGCAAATATTATATTATATATTGTATAATAGTAATTTACAGATGTCAAATTAAATTGTCATGTAAATAATTCAAACTGAAATCCAGAACAAAGTGTTGTTCTGGACTTCAAAGGTAAATCTTAAAATATTAAAGGGATAACAAGAATTACACGTACAGTAAGTTTTAATGATCTTCGTTACAGCTGTCACTTGGTCGGAACACTAAACACAATTTAATAAAAATACTTATGACTTTTACTTATTTTACAAATACAAATAAGTCTTATTTAATAACTGTAACTCAAAATTGAGGTGGATATTATCAATTTACAATATTTAACTTTTAAAAATAGTTGGGAGCAACGATTTTACAACTTGTCACCGGGGTTGCCACACACTCAAAAAATTTGCCCAAATTTGCTTTTATATTCCAAGCAGAAATTTACGCCATTATACGTTATGCGAATATCCAAGGGCAAAAACACTACTTCAAACGTATTATATAATAAATTCTGACAGTCGAGCAGCACTGCCAGCACTCGAACCTCAAAGCTAGTGGGAGTCTGTGTAAACTGTTTAAACACACTGAGGTGTAACAACAGGGTCATTATGAGAGGGGTTCCGGGTTATGCGGGTATTGTGGGCAATGAACAAGCCAAAAGGTTAGAACAAGAGGGGTCAACATAATGATTTCTTATATTTACGCGAACACTACACATTTAAATAAAACTAATTTTACGGATTTTATCGCGTATATTAACTTATTTTATATTCCCGACGTTTCGAGCACTTTACAGCACCCATGGTCACGGGCGGGACTGAGGTGTATGACGTCCCAATGTCATAGTTAACCACGGCTACCTCCAGATTAAAAATTATTAATTTTTGTTCCGATCCACGCAGTATGAACTTACAATATCATGAAGTCTTGCAGTTGTATGCTTGGGTTGGGATTTAATTTTATTAATTATGGGATCCCAAGCAGATGGTAGCACCCAGCCATCTTCTCTATTGAAATTAGGATGTTTCTTGATTTCAATAGCCTCGCGAATCATCCTTGGAAGGAATCGGTGTTCTTTAGCGAGGATTTGTGGTCTATCAAATTTAATGTAGTGACGGGGGCGATCCTGTACGTGTTCACAGACTGCAGACTTCCCGGAGCGTCTATTCTTCACATCAGCTATGTGTTCTTTAACACGGGTTTTTATAGATCTTTTAGTTTGTCCTATATAAGAGAGACCACATTCACAATCAAGCTTGTACACTCCTGCATCTTGCAGAGGAATATTACACTTGACTGATGGTAAAAACTGACTAATCTTCTTCGGCGGCTTGAAATATGTTTTAATGGAAGCCCGCTTCAAGATGTAGCCAATCTTGTCAGTGACACCTCTGACATATGGCAGTACAGCAGGCACTCGCTCGACTGTGGCCGGCTTCACTCGTTCACTGTGACGTAGGCGCGGGACCCGAAGCTTATTGTCGTGCAAGACTTGCTTGACGTGTTGGAGCTCGGCGGCCAGGTGTTTACTGTCACAGATCCCTCGTGCTCTCTGAAACAAAGATTTACCCACGGTAGCTAGCTGTGAAGGATGGTGGTGAGAATCACCGTTTAAATATCTATCTGTATGGGTCTTTTTTCTATACACAGTGTGGCTCAAGGTGTTATCAGGATTCCGAATTACTAACACATCTAGAAAAGCTAAAGAATTGTTTGCCTATAACTCCATTGTGAACTAAATTTTAGAATTTAAGGAGTTAAGATGGTCTAGAAATGCAGTTACTTTTTTTTACGGGAGAAGTACGCAGGGCTTTCTCCTCAAAGTCCTCCATGAATAAACCCAAGATTCTACAAGCGGTACGTAGACGACACTTTCACAATTCTCCCTTTAGATAAAGTAACTGCATTTCTAGACCATCTTAACTCCTTAAATTCTAAAATTCAGTTCACAATGGAGTTAGAGACAAACAATTCTTTAGCTTTCTAGATGTGTTAGTAATTCGGAATCCTGATAACACCTTGAGCCACACTGTGTATAGAAAAAAGACCCATACAGATAGATATTTAAACGGTGATTCTCACCACCATCCTTCACAGTTAGCTACCGTGGGTAAATCTTTGTTTCAGAGAGCACGAGGGATCTGTGACAGTAAACACCTGGCCGCCGAGCTCCAACACGTCAAGCAAGTTTTGCACGACAATAAGCTTCGGGTCCCGCGCCTACGTCACAGTGAACGAGTGAAGCCGGCCACAGTTGAGCGAGTGCCTGCTGTACCATATGTCAGAGGTGTCACTGACAAGATTGGCTACATCTTGAAGCGGGCTTCCATTAAAACATATTTCAAGCCGCCGAAGAAGATTAGTCAGTTTTTACCATCAGTCAAGTGTAATATTCCTCTGCAAGATGCAGGAGTGTACAAGCTTGATTGTGAATGTGGTCTCTCTTATATAGGACAAACTAAAAGATCTATAAAAACCCGTGTTAAAGAACACATAGCTGATGTGAAGAATAGACGCTCCGGGAAGTCTGCAGTCTGTGAACACGTACAGGATCGCCCCCGTCACTACATTAGATTTGATAGACCACAAATCCTCGCTAAAGAACACCGATTCCTTCCAAGGATGATTCGCGAGGCTATTGAAATCAAGAAACATCCTAATTTCAATAGAGAAGATGGCTGGGTGCTACCATCTGCTTGGGATCCCATAATTAATAAAATTAAATCCCAACCCAAGCATACAACTGCAAGACTTCATGATATTGTAAGTTCATACTGCGTGGATCGGAACAAAAATTAATAATTTTTAATCTGGAGGTAGCCGTGGTTAACTATGACATTGGGACGTCATACACCTCAGTCCCGCCCGTGACCATGGGTGCTGTAAAGTGCTCGAAACGTCGGGAATATAAAATAAGTTAATATACGCGATAAAATCCGTAAAATTAGTTTTATTTAAATGTGTAGTGTTCGCGTAAATATAAGAAATCATTATGTGAACCAGTACGGACTGGTAATTGCAAATAAAATTCGCCGATTAGAAGATCTCATGACTAAGCGCGCAAGATATCTAACAGCATTGAACTTTTTGAAGAGATGTCGCGATAATAATATCATTCCTACGTGTGTCAAAATATCCACTAAAAAGGACATTCGAGGAAGCGCTAAGATCTTAAATCAGGCAAGTAAAAAGTTGTTACGAACGGTAATCCAACAAAAACGCTCCGATCTACATACCATAAACAAATCCATAGACACATCATCCAGTGAGTTAAAGGCAGTTTTAACGACATTTGATTATAATGTTTGCATCGAAACGTTAAATAAACGAGAAATTAATAAATATAACGAATGCAAAAACAAACATATAGTAAAATACCAAAAATTAACGACCAAATTAAATGTCAAACATCTGAGTCAACGTGAGAACGAAACGCAACCATTGACTACGAACGCGGATCATAGATTAAGCGCGGTCTATAATCTGTCAAAACAAACTCTGGATGATGCAACAATTAGAGTATTATCGAAAGGCCTTAATTTTGCTTAAACACCTAAAAGATTACCGTACGAAGAAATTATTTGCAGCGTCGAGGACTGTTTATATAAAAACAATATGCGAAAGGAAGATTTGGAAGCGATACGTCAAGACATTTCGTCTATGTTACGTCGAAGCTCAACACCAAAACCGAATCTACCTAAAGACGAATTTAAAGCGTTGAATAACCTACGCAATAAACGAGAACTCACGATTCTCCGCGCAGATAAAGGAAACGCCACGGTAGTCATGGATACGTCGGATTATAATTCTAAAATACAAGAACTTTTGTCGGATGCAAGTACTTATAAAAAGGTTAAAAATGACCCAACAAATAACACACTCAAAACAACTAGTGATCTCATAAAGAAACACTCCGAAAGATTAAATCTAGACGTAAAATCGATAATACCTACGTGTGCCAAACCACCGAAATTGTATGGGTTACCAAAAATACACAAGCCCAATGCTCCACTACGTCCTATAGTGAGCCAAATCGATTCACCAACTTACAAATTGGCTCAACACTTAGCGAATATACTCTCACCGCTCAGGGGACATACAAGAGCACACACAAAGGATTCCTACCATTTTGTCAGCGAGATTAAAGACCTACATCTGGCAGACAATGAAACTATGGTCAGTTTTGATGTGCAGTCTCTGTTCACATGCTTACCTGTTGAAGACTGCATGTCGATTGTTACTAGAAGGCTAGAGCAAAACAACATGCCCGTAGAATATGCAGTATTACTTAGACACTGCCTTACATCTGGCTACCTATTGTGGAAGGAGGAGTTCTACAAGCAAGTAGATGGAGTGGCGATGGGCTCACCTGTATCTCCCATTGTTGCCGATATATTCATGGAGGACTTTGAGGAGAAAGCCCTGCGTACTTCTCCCGTAAACCCAAGATTCTACAAGCGGTACGTAGACGACACTTTCACAATTCTCCCTTTAGATAAAGTAACTGCATTTCTAGACCATCTTAACTCCTTAAATTCTAAAATTCAGTTCACAATGGAGTTAGAGGCAAACAATTCTTTAGCTTTTCTAGATGTGTTAGTAATTCGGAATCCTGATAACACCTTGAGCCACACTGTGTATAGAAAAAAGACCCATACAGATAGATATTTAAACGGTGATTCTCACCACCATCCTTCACAGTTAGCTACCGTGGGTAAATCTTTGTTTCAGAGAGCACGAGGGATCTGTGACAGTAAACACCTGGCCGCCGAGCTCCAACACGTCAAGCAAGTTTTGCACGACAATAAGCTTCGGGTCCCGCGCCTACGTCACAGTGAACGAGTGAAGCCGGCCACAGTTGAGCGAGTGCCTGCTGTACTGCCATATGTCAGAGGTGTCACTGACAAGATTGGCTACATCTTGAAGCGGGCTTCCATTAAAACATATTTCAAGCCGCCGAAGAAGATTAGTCAGTTTTTACCATCAGTCAAGTGTAATATTCCTCTGCAAGATGCAGGAGTGTACAAGCTTGATTGTGAATGTGGTCTCTCTTATATAGGACAAACTAAAAGATCTATAAAAACCCGTGTTAAAGAACACATAGCTGATGTGAAGAATAGACGCTCCGGGAAGTCTGCAGTCTGTGAACACGTACAGGATCGCCCCCGTCACTACATTAGATTTGATAGACCACAAATCCTCGCTAAAGAACACCGATTCCTTCCAAGGATGATCCGCGAGGCTATTGAAATCAAGAAACATCCTAATTTCAATAGAGAAGATGGCTGGGTGCTACCATCTGCTTGGGATCCCATAATTAATAAAATTAAATCCCAACCCAAGCATACAACTGCAAGACTTCATGATATTGTAAGTTCATACTGCGTGGATCGGAACAAAAATTAATAATTTTTAATCTGGAGGTAGCCGTGGTTAACTATGACATTGGGACGTCATACACCTCAGTCCCGCCCGTGACCATGGGTGCTGTAAAGTGCTCGAAACGTCGGGAATATAAAATAAGTTAATATACGCGATAAAATCCGTAAAATTAGTTTTATTTAAAAGAGGGGTCAAAAATTTGATGCAGAACCATTTATTGGATCCTTGAAACTCTTTACCACAAAATAGATCTGGTCTGATACACCGAGCTAAAACATTTCAAAACCTTAATTTGGGCATATAATCGTAAATTCGCTTCAGAAGCCCTGGAATAGAGTAAAAAAAACTGCGTATATTGCAAACGTAACACTTGTCTGAGAAACTAAGTATAATAGAAATGATAATGTCCTCCAGACCGAATTTCGGTCACAGCGCGGTGGCCAGTCTCAACATAGACTAGCCATCTGCGCAGGATACGATAATAGTGCCTGAGTGTATGCGCAACCACAGGTACACTTTCTAATCCTTTACTTTCATAGTACGATGTCCCGGCAATTCGACACGATCGAATAGTGATCAGGCTCAGGACCCTTTGGTTCTACGAGCTTTTCTAGGCATGGGAGTTTACCACCGCCAACTTCCTGACTTTGAGTTGCTACTGAGAATTTTTTGACCCAAAAACCCAATACAATTTTAGCCCGACCCGGGATCAAACCCGGGAATAGAAGAAAATCGTTAACAATGGTAGACATGCATTGATGGACATGAATGGCAATTATGTTTGATGCCTCTTTCCGTAGTTTATTTTTTGAATTTTTTTTTTTACACAATGATTAGGATAGATTTATTAAAATATTTATTTACTTATTAATTTAGATAATTCCAGAATATGATATACCCTATTTAAGACGACCTGGCATTTCCTAAGCAAGTTAGTTCCACGGGAATTTGCAAACATTAATTAAGTTTGTCATTGCAAAGCGCTGTGAGAGCTATTAATTCAGTAACACCAGTTTGAAATCGTAACTTAAATTTACTGCAGTATTTTTATTGTTGTCTTTAATAAAAAGAGAAAAATAATTACTAAAAACATCGAAGAAACTGGACAGTTCGATATATCGTATAGCGGATATAAACCTAATATACATATTTAATTCCATCTTCAATTGTTATCCTCATGTATTTCGTATCATCCATGTATTTTGTTCAGCGGTTTTTACGTTTCTTTGGTGAATCGTTATGTGAAAAAGAATAACGTTTTCCGCATAATTGTTTCATTATTTGTGTGTATCCATTCAAATGATTTGGCTTTAAAATTAAATACATTTAATAAAGTACAAGTAGGATTAACAGTTTAACATACTTAGGTTTTCTAACTTAAAATGATTATATAACAGACATTGATGTTTTATGAAATTAATTTTAAATTTAGCTCTTTAATCAAATTAGAGAGGAATAAAAAAATTAGCTTAATAAAAGGTGATTTTAAACATAAAGTTCAAATAGTTATCCCAATAATTTTTCATCTACAACAGAAGCTACACGATAATATTTTGCTTTTGAAACATTCTATTAATTAAATAAAACTCACTTTTAATTTCCGACGTTTCGGATTTTTTACAGCATATTTAGTCTCAGGGAGAGTTCTTGACGTTCAGATGTCATATTTAATATGAGATTTTTTCTGTAGTGGTTGTTGCAAACAACTAAGTCCCTGTGTTCTTTCTAGTACGTAGTACATATTACTTCCATGTTACTACTACATAATGGGACTTCTTGGTCAGAGGTAGTTAAATGCCAAATTCATAAAGATCATTGACACTAAAATAATTATTTTAATTTACTTTAGTAGGTGAAATTAGAAGTGAGTGAAGAACTTTCAGTTATTGATAAACATTTCAGTTCCGTTAGTCATCACTGGCAACAATCATGCAGTTAAATTAAATACAGATGCGTTGTCACCTCGTTTTTCAAGATTGCGCTGGCGTGGTTCTACCCGGAGTAGCAAACCTATTCACGTTATTGTTAGAATCCAAGATGCAGATGCAGCAATAGAAGTTTAAAGTGGTAACTATTAAAAATTGTTATGGCAAAAATATTTTTGTGTATAAATACAAATACAGTTGGAAGAAGATTACTTATAACATAATTCAGATCATAGCAGTATTACAATGTAAGGTGTTAATGCCAAAGTAACATGTGTAGTCAATGTCCTAATGTGTTTCTTATTGGTTAGACAAATTGACTATTTGCATGACGTAGAGCTAATGATCTTTGCAGAAATAAGAGGCGATAAGCAAGACCTTAATTATGAACAAATAAAGACTGAACAAATGATCAACAAAAAAAAATTATTAGAAATACTAAATGTGATTTCCAGTAAGTTAATTTGTATTTATGCTGTCAAAAAGAAACTGCATTGAGCTTCTACTGCTTTTTGATTAATATACTGCGGTTATTCTGACCTTTTTTTCCTTAGTAAATAATAGTATACTGAATTTTTAAAGACTGATTACCTTAACATGCTGTCTTGTGCTACGCTCCGCTGTTGGTAAATCCGCGCACATCAAAATATTTTATCATGATGAACTTCACTTACGCTAGCTTCAATCAGTAATTTTTGTGTTTAATATAGATAAAAGTAACGACTAAATTAGAATTAAATACGAAATTACCACAAGAAGAAAGGTCCTTTATGCTTGGTTAAGTATAAAAATAATGAAAACGAAGCAAAGGAAGAGCGGCCGGGTCGACTATCTTTATCTCATATATATAAAATTTTTCTATATATAAAAATCAATTTCTATACCTTAGTATCGCTAAACCTCAAAAACGGCTCGACCGATTTTGATGAATTTTTTTGTGTGTTTGAGTGAATCCCTAGATGGCTCACGGCTTACATTCACAGTTAGATCTGATAACTGCCACTGGAAAAACTTTCTTTCCCATCGGTTGTCGGTTCTTCGAGCTATATGTCCAGCCCATTACCACACAGATCTCAGCGAATCCAGACACGGAAATAGTTATTTGTAGGCCATCGCCGCAGCTAGATGTTTAGCCGCTACGCTATCGAGTAGTTGGTGACTGCAATATCCGATCTCTCTAATCTTGGAAAATAAGTTATTTTAAAAACCCGGCGCTAGTTTGTGATAACATAGACTAGGAGATCGTTTCGTAGTGGTATAAGGAAATTAAACTTTTAATAAAAAGTCAAAACCAACTGCACGGAACTAAGTCACGGATTAAATAATATACTAAGTCGAGTAAACTTACTTTTTCATTTTTTTGGCCATTTTGAGTGAATTAATCGATATCAAAATCTTACAGTAGCAACTAGAATACCGTCTTAATAATTAGGTTAAATACTTCGTCAACATTTCAAAAATACTAAAAATCTTATTAACTTGATATGAAAAACCATAGTTTAGAGATTGACAAGAACATTTGAGATGGGCAACAACGACTTCCTGATACAACTAAATAATAAAAAAGACGCTATGTGCTTTCCTAATCTCACCAAGCAAAGAAATCCAGAAAGTTTCAGTAACACTTAATCTAAATATTACAGTAATTGTCATATATTATTTAATTATAGAAAAGTAGTTATACTAATCTTTCATTTCTAATTAGAAAAAATCATGTACATGATTTCTATTTAAGAATTTATTTAGTTATATAAAACATGTAAATTACTTGCAGGTAAATTTAAAAAATGCGCTGATACTCGTATTATATACGTTACATGTGATGATATCTTCATAATATTCATTTTAGTACACGCAATTTGGCAACGCTAGAACGTGTTTCCGCTCTTTTGAAAGAACGCTAACGGTCTGATAAGGCTCGTTTGCAACGGCTGGGCTCTTCTCTTTTTGATCTTATTTTAATAAAATTTAAAATTGCTTATTTTAGAATTATTAATGTTATATTATATGAACGACAAAAATCAATAATAAAATTATGAAAGAATTTATAAATATCGTTAAACAATAGGTATTCGGTTTTGCTGTTGTTGTAAATATATCAAAGTTAAAAGTTCAAATGTTTATTCTTTCATGTAACACGTTTGGTAGGGATGTTCACTTAAATAAAGTTACAGTTTGTTGTTCTAGTTAATTATATGTTGTTATAGTTAGTGAGATTTCACTTAAATTGTTACAGTTTAGTTGTTAAAATATGATAAGTTCGTTGTACTGAGTGCATGCGGCGCGCGCGAACTGTTATAAACTCTCTGTAATATATACTTTTGCCGCCGTTGCCTTACACATACGAGGGTGACACTGGTTCAAGTTATTCTTTTATTATATCTTTTCAAAAAAGTGTCTATTTCGCTGCATCCGATGGAACCACTGAGAAAATCACTGTGCCCACTCGTCCTTAGGGGTCTCTTCGACGGCATTTTGAAAGGCAGCGACTAGGTTTTCCTCGAAGTTTTCTTTTATTTTCGGAAATTAATAAAAATGGCAAGGTGCGAGTTCGGGGTTATAGGGCGGGTAACCCAGTAATTCCACGTCTGACGTCGCCAAGTAGTCGATTGTTTGCTTGGCGGTGTTGATGGTGAAGGAGGATCCTACTGCGAGGTCGTTGCTCTCGAACTTTCTCGAACAGGTGGCAAACAATTGTAAGTGTACCACTCTTCAGTAACTGTTTTTTGATCTTCTAAAACAATTGTTGCGTAATGACTTCTCCTTCCGAAGAACGAGGCCACCATCTTTTTTTTCACGCTTCGACCTCTCTTCACTTTTGTTGGCAACTCCTCGGAAGGAAACACTTAGACAGCAGACTGTCTCTTAGTTTCAGGATCTTAACAATAAATCCAGCTTCCGTCACCCATAAGTATGTCGAACACAGCATTTGAGTCACCTCCGTTAATTAAATCTTTGAACCATTTCACGACACCAATCAATACGACGGAATTTTTGGGCCTCTGTCAAACTATGAAATTATTCACCGGGCACAAAGCTTGCTGACCGCTAAATGTTCATAGACGATTTTGTGCACTTGACTCATACTGATGTCTGAGCTGGTCCGAATCTGCTGATACCTAGGTGGATTGAAAAGTACTCGGCCTAACACAGATCCATTCAATTCTAAAAATCAAATCTACCCACATTATTTAGTTCAGTTCAGACTAGTTCATTGTGTGAAGTTCGAAACGTGTGCGATAATTAGTTGTGATTTTATAAATTTATTAACAAAGTAATCGGACATAATTTCCGCGAATGGAGCAAATCGAGCAGCGTGCCGTCATTAAGTACCTCCATAAGAAGGGGCTATCATCAAAAGCCATCCATGATGACATGGTCAGTACATTAGGCGATTGTGCTCTGTCATATTCATCCGTCAAAAAATGGATAGCAGAATTTAAGCGTGGTAGAGAGAGTGTGAAAGATGAACCCCGCTCTGGAAGGCCTTCGACGTCAACTACTGACGAAAATATTAAAAAAGTACTTGATTTAATAATGGGAGACCGCAGATTAAAAATTAGAGAGATAGCCGAGATTATAGGCATCTCTTATGAACGAACTCAAAACATCATTGTCAACGAGTTGGGTTTCCACAAGGTGTCTGCGAGGTGGGTTCCGCGACTGCTTTCAGTTGAACAAAAAAGGACGCGATTGACTATTTCACGCGACTGTTTGGAGTTATTTGAAGCCGATGCAGATGATTTTTTGAATCGTTTTGTTACTATAGACGAAACATGGGTTCATTACTGTACACCGGAAACAAAACAACAATCAAAACAGTGGAGAAGACCTGGTTCACCACCCCCTAAAAAGGCTAAGTCGATTTTGTCGGCAAATAAGGTGATGGCTTCAGTATTCTGGGACTCGAAAGGTGTGATTATGATGGATTATCTTGAAAGGGATCAGACTATAAACTCTGATTACTACTGCACCTTACTTCGTCGTTTACGAGAGGAAATAAAAGAAAAACGTCGAGGAATGCTCAGAAGAAAAGTCCTGTTTCATCAAGATAACGCCCGTGTTCACAAGTCAGTACAGTCAATGGCTGAAATTCACAACTGTGGCTTTGAACTGTTACCGCATCCGCCGTATTCACCTGATCTGGCACCATCAGACTTCTTTCTGTTCCTTAACCTAAAAAAGCACTTGGAAGGTCAAAGATTTTCGACAAACGACGAGGTCAAAGCAGCTGTAGACGCATATTTTGACTCTAAGGAAGAATCATTTTTTTCAACGGTCTAAATGCTTGGAAGGGGAGGTGGCAAAAGTGTATTGAACTTGATGGTGATTATGTAGAAAAATAAAAATATAACTGATTTAGTATGTGTTTATTTTCTTGGTTAGGCCGAGTACTTTTCAATCCACCCTCGTAAGTCGCTCTTTTGCCATTCTTTATCATACGTCGGATATTACTGATTTACCTTTAGTCGTTGCCGTAGTAGGCCGTCTCTCACGCAGATCATCGGTGATCACGTTTAAACTCATTAAGCCAGTTGTAAACAGTGGCACGAGATGGGGCTTCATCGTGAAAGGCCAATTGAAGACTATCATTACTTTCTTGTTGACTTAAATAACATCGAAAGTCATAAAAAATCATTGTACACAATTTTCAATTTGCCGCCAAATCGTAAACAAATGACAAATTAACAAAATATATACACAATAATATTGGCAAAGAGTTGCATTTTTAAAATTTTATCTTATTTTTTTATTATATCGTTTTGAAGTGGCCACTTCTAAAAACTTTCAGTGTCGCCCTCTTATTGTACAGAATCGTACAAAAAGTATTCGACATGTATTAGTAAAACATTCAAAGATGTGCAAAATTCTATGTAAGGAGAAGTATGTGGTCTCCATTAAAATTGTGTCGGCAAAATTTAATAAACTTATAATATCAGCTCTTGTGTAGAATTTAAAAATATAACTCTTTGAGTGGTAAACCTGTAATATCTGTAACTAACTAAAAAATAAAAAAAAATATCTTATGTTGCTTTATCATTTGTTTGAGGTTTTTGGCTAAAATAGAAAAAATTAAGTAATGATATACATACTATGTGATCAAAATAAAAGAAAAACAATACTATGCCTATTTTTTAAAATTTGCGATAGTTTTTAATCGACAGTAACCTAATGTTAAAGGGTGCTGACTGCAAACTTGGATAATCATGCATGGTTGGTAGTAACTCGCCATTTTTTACTGTCGGGAACCACTCCTAACGCAAGCAGCTTAACTAGAATGGTCAGCGGGACCACGAATAATTATCATAGCGTTACTGGTATTCTTTTTATTTAAAAAAAAGTCTTGTAAATATTGCAGTTTATAGACTGTTACTTAGATTATATGGATCAATGGCGTCACTTTCATAGGTTGCACCGAGTGCAAATATTGTGCTGTCACCACCAGAATGAAAATTATTTAAAGTAAAGTAAAGTGACCGAAGAAATGGCAAAAACGTCGACGAGATTACTTTATTAAATTGTCATGACACAAAGATTTCGAAAGGTAGTCTGCATCATAAACACTTGGGTTTGATAAATTACCGTTGGGTACCCAGAATGCTTACCGATGCGGAAATTTTGTTTATCAGAATATTTCCTGCTTTCCAAAACGGTTGCAACAAGATCCTTATCGTTTTTTAATTCGATTTATTACAATGGACGAAATGTACTCTCATTATTACGATCCAGAGATAAAATTACGCCGACCACTCGACACACGTAAATACTAGTGACCTAAATTTGACCAGGTATTATTAGTCGGATAATATATGGTGACATGGATGGCATAGTTTTATATAAGTTTTATCTACAGGCTTGCTGAGTAGCATTCGATTTGATCACATTTAAATCATTTTTGATACTTTTTTCTTTCATAGAACATTAATAAGCCAAATGATAACTCCAGTTTATAGACCGAGTAAACCTAAACACATATAAAAAAATATGTAAAACCTTGGATACCTTCAATCCTATCCACAAAATGCTATTAAGCGTTTGCACTTAAAGAATTATGAGTAAAAGTAAACCTTATAATGACATTATTACATTAATGACATTAATTTTAAATAATAACCAAAACTAAGTAACGCAAAAAATAAATCTTAAATTTGCAGCGATGTGTCAACAGAATGAAAAAAAAAACCACTTCGCATGCCCACGTGCAACGATGTCAGTCGAAGATAATGCACTACATACATGTGTGGCGTCACGTATGTGCCCGATATCTCGCCGATATTAACATCTTGGACGCTCAGATATTACCAGCTGTCTGGTTTCTGATGATGTTGATGTTGTTAGCCTTTTGGCTTCTACAGCTTAATCTGACTCAGGGACGGGCTGTAAGAAGAGGTGACGAAATTTCTGCTGTTCAAAGTTACTTTCGTAACAGTGTTCATCTATTAGTATTACTTGTTACACAAATGAGTTATCTAACCGCCATCAGAACAAGGGTGACGGGCTCCGACTCTGACGCCTAACTCGTTTTCTGCGATATTCTGGACCGTGAGATCCACCAAGGCACGCGGCTGTATAATGTGTATGCGGTATGAAGAGGTGCACGACGCGCCCGTCTGCAGACACGCTGCGTTGCGATGTTGTCCTAATGGAGTTTGTGGGGTGCGATATTAGTGTGTGACGGGCCGGCGACATTTGGGCCGTCGGGGTCTAAACGGGAACTGGGGGTGCGATTAAAACGTTACGAGGTCTCCGGAGAGTTGCCGTGACGTTTGGAGTGGTAACATAGGCTGCTTTTACCACTAGCGGGTTAGGATATGTTTTGGTGTTTTCGAAGTAGCACTGAGACAGTTCCGTGAAATACTCAGAGATCGTTGGAAGCTGGCAATCCTTGTGTAAATCGGAGTTTCACTGGTACCACCGGGCTCTGGTGGCTTTGCAAATAAAGCTATTTTGGACGATAAACTAGTTCCGGGCGCGTGGGCAAAGGCTATGCTTGCGTATGATATGATATGTCTTCACTTTATAAAGGTGGCGCTTGTGTCTTTGTGACAGTTTGCTGTTGCTGTTGAAGAGCGGTTGGAGGCGGCTAGAATCGAATGTGGCTTGGTTGTGGACATGGAGAATATGTTTCGCGAAGGTTATACCGTGGTCCAATGCGACCTCTAAGTATTTGGCCGTTTATTGCCATTCTAGGGATTTGGCGGTCGAACAGGGAGATCGTACGAAGTAGCTCTGAGTGATATTTTGATCAACAATACCATACCATAAAACGAGAGCCTTGTGAAAGCCGATTAAAAAACCAAATATCTGACACTGGCTCATCAGATGAATGAAGTGTTTCATGGTATGTTGACTGACATTATTCCTCACCCCTCATTACCGTACATATAGTCCGATATCTTTTCCTTTTCTCCAAGCCCTCAGCCGCCATTTGATTGGGTTTTATCTATTTAGTGAATTATATTTTATTGCATTTATTCTATTTCGTATATACATGATTCTATCGTTTTAATGTTTAGGGTATACAATGTTTATAAAATTTATAATTATTTTTGCATGTCAACAAGACAATAAAAAAAATAGTAATGAAATTAAGTTTATTGGAAAGAAAAATATTATTTAAAGAAAGTTTCCCATATATGATATTTTTGGCTTTGTGCATGTGTTAAAAAAATGTTAATCTCGTTGTAGATGTTAGATTTAGATTATTTAACATCAAAATATTGCAATAAAGATTTGAGATTACAAAAATTTACAAAAACTAGTAATTAACAAGCTTAGCTGTGAAGAGTCACGAGTCATAATTTTTTTTTAATGTGTAGTTAAGATATAAGGTAGAATTTCACTTCAATAGCGATTGCATGGGAAAAAATAAATGAAAGCTTAAGCCTTTCCTGTAAATATTTAATAGAAAGCTTAACACAATATATTGATAAATTTAACATTAACTCACAAACCCATTTAGAAAAAAAGCGTAGTCTCAAGTAATAATATGTAAAATTATAATTTACTTAAATTAAAATTGAACAGATATTCTAGATTATTAGGTTTTATCGCAATAGAATAGAATAGAATAGAATAATTTTTTATTCAATATAGATCACATGTGTAATTCTTATTGAAATTCGTTTTTTACTTTACCACTGGTTTGAAAAAAACCTCTGGCCTGGGAAGAACCAGCAAGAAACCCAGCGGGATTTTTTTAAAAGCATATTTTACATTAATGATTGGTAGATACAAAATTTATTTTAGAAACAGCTTGGAAGTGACCACCTCATTCCCAGGGATTATTATCAATCATGTATTCATTTATACTATAATAACCCTTTTTATACAGTTTCAACTTAACAAAACATTTAAATTTGCTTATAGAGAGAGCCTGTACACTTTCCGGGACCCTGTTGTAATAGCGTATATATTGCCCCATGAATGAATTACTGACTCTGTGGAGCCAAGAAACTGGTGTCACTAGCTTGTGTTTGTTCCTAGTGTTTACAGAATGTACATCACTTTTTTTACTATAACTACCTTTGCTTTTGTGAACATACATTAAATTTTCGTAAATATACTGAGAGGCTTAAGTTAATATATTTATTTCTTTAAATTTATTTCTGAGAGACTATCTCGGTTTTAGGTTATAAATAGCTCTAATGACCCTCTTCTGTAAAATAAAAAGAGGTTCTCAATCAGCCGCATTTCCCCATAGCAAAATCCCATAAGACATTATGCTATGGAAATAACTGAAATAAACTAATCTTGCTATCTCGACACTAGTGAGACCTCTAATCTTTTTTAAAGTAAGGCTGCAGAACTTAGTCTGCTAGCTAGTTTAGACATATGGGGGTCCCACTGAAGCTTTGTGTCGAGAGTGATGCCAAGAAAAACAGTGGATTCAACAGGGCTCAGTTCTTTCCCATTTAAAACACATTGGTACTCAGATTTTTAACATTCGTTGTTGTAAATTTAATACATTTAGTTTTATTTCCGTTTAAATGTAAATTATTAACGTTAAACCAATAAACTAATTTTGATATAGCATTATTCGCTTCGTCACATTTAAATGATTGACGTTTAAGTTTAAAAATCAAGGAAGTATCATCAGCAAATTATACTATATCAAGATTATCCCCTACAAGAGAAGGTAAGTTATAAATATAAACTAGAAATATGAATGGGCGAAGAATGGAGCCCTGAGGGACACCCATTAGTACAGGTGACCCGGAAGAACTTTTACCATTGATAATTACTTTCTGCATTCTATTACTTAAATATGAAATAATAAGTTTAAGCGCTGTGTTCTTGACACCATAATACTGTAGCTTCCTGATTAATGCTCATGGTGAACACAGTCGAAGGCCTTGGAAAGGTCACAAAATATACCCAAAGCATCCTCTAAATTCTCCCATACACAAAAATTATGTTTAATAAACTCAACTCCAGCGTCAGTTGTCGAGCGACCCTTGTAAAACCGAATTGATTTTTATGTAGCAATTTATTAATATTAAAGAAACTTTACTTCTGATCTAAAATAATTGTTTCAAAAATTTTACTAAATGTTGGTAGTACAGAAATTGGTCTAAAATTGGTGAGGTCTAATGTACTACCAGATTTAAATATAGGAATGACTTTACTATGTTTCATTAAATCAGAAAACACACCAGATTCGACGCTTATATTAAATGTAGTCGCTAGATATATATAGATGCTATTATATCTATTATAGATAAAATGACTTTAACGGAAATCCCCCATTAGTCTGCCGTTTTCTTAACATCAATAGTTTTAAAATGTTTGATTTTGCCCGTTTCACTATTTATTATTCTCCAGGTCATTTTAATTTTGTCGAATGCAGTTTTAATTTTGTTGCTTAAATGTAAAGCCTTAGCAGTGGAGCACAATTTTTTAAATATTTTAGAATGTGTTTTTACTAATCTCTAAATATAACACTACTATTATATGATCTTTCCTTATAAAGCTCATATAACTTTCGCCTATTTTTATAAATTCCTACTATCGCCCATTCATTTACTGATTTGCGACTGTTAAAAGAGAAAGTTTTAAAAGTAAATATCCTACTAAAATAATACTACTTCTGCTGCAATCAAGCTGGCCTCTCGTTTATAAGAAATGTTATATAATAAAGATAATTTATGTAATGTTATTAAATTAAATATGTAATATACAGCCTTGAAATTTTTCATTCATTATTATTATAATTCGCAACTCTGTCTTCAAACATCTACAAGTTGTAAATAACGTCTTGGAGTAGGAGAGAGGATTATTAAATGTTTAAACGAACTAACCGTAAGTTTAACTATAATTATACGATGCTCCTTGTCCGAGACGGTACTCCCAGCCCAAACCTCCCTGGGTTAGGGTTGCTCATCTAATCCCTTGCTTTAAACATAATGACATTACATTTGACGGACGGGTGGGTATAGTCTTGTGCACATACGTTCTGCCGTTCCAACATTTTTTTAGGAGCTTGGATAACAACTACAAGTTGTGAGGAAGGTAAGTTGGTTTAACTATTTAATTATAAACGTGCATGTTTGTGAGGATGTATGGATGTGTGGATGTTTGTTATTCTTCCACGCAAAAACTACTGTATGTATTTTAATGAAACTTTACGATAATATAGTTGGTATGTCGTAACAACCTATAGGATATAAATAATAAAGATATTGTGTAAATTGGTCAAAATATAAGGATAAGTGTTAAGTATGTCGGAAAAAAATCTATCATCTGTGAGCTACTTTAGCGTGTGGTGCAAAAACTGTAAGAGTTACACAAATATAATGTATGGTGGAATTATTTATTTAAATAGTTATACAAAAAAGTCTGCAATAGTATATATCTATCTTTTATATGTAATTATCCAAATAGTGGACCTAAATAAAATGAACTTTGATACTTTATTTCCAATGCACATTTTGCAGTAACTAATGAATTTTATCAAAATAAATACTTTAATCGCTTCTGATGTTCAAAGTAGATAAACTTTGTCTTTTAAACTACCTACGTAATTTAGTCAAATATTTAAAAAGTAACGACGATATAAAATTGTGCGGTTAGGCGTACTCCGGACGAGGTCGGCGAAAACATCGCACATCGCCGCGTGAGCAATTGTACCTCTTCACGCTTAAGCCGCTGAACCGATTTAGATGAAATTTGGTATCGAGATGTGAAGTTTAAATCCCAGAGAAGGAAATAGGATCACGGAAATCATCCCTAAAGTGGGTGATGGAATTTACTATGCAAGTTCGTTTATTGATGTGGCCTCGTGATCTATGGTTTAAAGTAAAATATTTTAAATAATCATACAAACCATAAATTATTCTTATAAATTAAAAATAAAGTTATGTGACTGAACATTAATTTAGGAAGGAATGTAATTAACTAAGTGTGAGAGGATATATAAAGTTTTTTCAATGCCAATCTCACCTGCGCACGTTGGATTATCCGAAAAATCTATTCGCAGATACCTTTGCTAAGGTATCCGTTCTCCATCAAGCGCTGATTCAAAAACAAAAATACGATAAACGGTTGAACCTTAACTTTCAGTTGCAGTCATTTGAAAAAAAAAATGCGCTTTGGCGGCTTATTATTTTAACAATTAAATATTAAATGAAACTAGTTTTTTTTTCTATGAAACTAGGTTTTTTGTTTAATTAACATACACTCAATATTTTCTCTAATCATATTTCCGACGTTTCGAGTATACTTTGCATATTAATTTTAATTTAATTAGTATACAGCTCTAGAGCGTGAGATATAGAATTAAAATTCAATATTTAATGAACCTTATGTATAAACGTTTAGAGTAAGCAAATAAAAGCAAAGCATGTCGTCAAAAGCTATTAGAATATTAGGTTCTGTTTCAGCGTTTTCTGACAAAATGCAATATAACTGAATTTGAGTAATTGCTTTGTTCAAATAGTGAAGCTACAAAGGTTGAACTAAATGCGTTGTGGTTGAATTATAGCGAAGAGCAATATTTGTGCAATGAGCGAGATGTCGACTTTCAACATTGAATACATGATTTTTTGATGTATATTTTACTGGTTTTTATCTTTAATACTGAACGTTTATTAGATAAAAGCGTTACGAGTTTGACGAGATGTATGTATGTGTATCTTGATTTCTGAGATAAATATTTTGGTTTCTATGGGCAGAACTACCTTACTATAAGCCAAAGTTGTGTTGGCTGATAAACTATCCTGATCTCGTATACGTACTTTAAATTTATTGAAAAGAAGTTAAGAGTAAGTGGCAGATATGGTATCTGGCACAAATATAAATGTTAACGTGTTGGGTTTGAACGTATTATTCAGTTAATAAATAATAGGTCGGGGAAAAGTTTCTTCGTATTTGCTTTGTATAAATTTGAAGAAAAATCTTATTGGTTGTACTGTTTGTATCTGACTGGTTTTAATATCAATACATATAAGACAGTAAGAAAAAGAAAAATAAAAAAGAACCACTTTCCCGCCACTTTGCAAATTGTTTTTCTGTCAGCGAAAATAAAGGAATCTAACGAAGAAATTTGATACATTCTGAAGTCTTATTTCAATAAAGGGAAAAGTGGTGGTCAAAAAGGTGTCAGTAAGAGTAGCATAAAGTTGGTTCAAGCGTTTTCAGTCCGAGAATTTAGATGTCAAAGATGCAGCTCGCTCTGGTCGCCCTCATATGGATAGTCGATGCCATTTTTGAAAAAGAAGAGCAAAATCGGCAAATTAGTATTTACGAAATTGAAAATTGACTACAAAACAGTTTTGACCCATTTGAAAAAGTCTGGCTATACAAACAATCTCGATATTTGGACACACGCGCTCAATTAAAGAAACCTAATGAATCGTGTACTTATTTGCCATTTTCTATTGAAACTTAATGAAAGCGAACCATTGCTGAAAAGATTGAACACTGGTGATGAAAAGTGGATCTCCTACCTACATGGTGGTAGTCCGATCCGATCCGGTTGTTCCGATCTACACAGTATGAACTTACTGCTTAGAATCCCATAGCAGCCATCTTCTCTATTGAAATTAGGATGTTTTTTGATTTCAATAGCCTCGCGAATCATCTTTAGAAGGGATCGGTGTTCTTTAGTGAGGATTTGTGGCCTATCAAATCTAATGTAGTGACGGGGGCGATTCTGTACGTTTTCACAGACTGCAGACTTCCCGGAGCGTCGATTCTGCACATCAACTATGTGTTCTTTAACGCGGGTTTTTATGGGTCTTTTAGTTTGTCCTTTATTAGAGAGACCACATTCACAATCACATTTACACATAAGGGACATTAAACTTGACTGATGGTAAAAACTAACTAATCTTCTTAGGCGGCTTGAAGTATGTTTTTATGGAAGCACGCTTGAAGATGTAGGCAATCTTGTCAGTGATACCTCTGACATATGGCATTACAGCAGGCACTCGCTTGACTATGGCCAGCTTCACGCGTTCACTGTGACGTGGGCACGGGACCCGAAGCTTATTGTCGTGCAAAACTTGCTTGATGTGTTGGAGCTCGGCGGCCAGGTGTTTACTGTCACAGATCCCTCGTGCTCTCTGAAACAAAGATTTACCCATGGTAGCTAACTGTGCAGGATGGTGATGAGAGTCACCATTTAAATATTTGACAAAGCACGGTCCTGAGCAACCTGCATTTACCGAATTCCTAAAATTATAAGGTCGATTATAAGTTTAAAGACCTTACGTATCATGTCACCATTGATATTTTTCTCCCCAACTATTTGATATTAGTAAAGTAGTAATCCTTGAATATTGATAGTAATATTGATAAATAATATAATTATATTATATATTATGGAATATGTGGAAATGGAAAACACTTAAGAACATTATGATTATCAATTTTATAAATTTCCATCAAATTATAAGAAAATTTTATTAATAAATTTTTGTCATCAAAGGAATTTTCCACGAATTCGTTGGAAGGTGACAGCGGAAATTATTATTACATCAGTCATAAAATTCCATAGAATCGTACCATGATTTTATTAATTTTATAAGAACGTTCTTGATGTTGCGTTTTTCTCATTATATTATATACAGAATTCATTTTTAAAATATAATGGAACATTATGATATTTTTTGCATTTCATTCGATGTTTATGAATTGAGAGACATTCGAACTCCCGTGGAGTAAAGTTACAACATGCCACGCTTGGTAGACAGGTTGACAGCTGCCGTTTTTTAATCATTTTTAGCTTTTATCAGAAACATGCTGCTGCCAATCTTTAATTTTTTTATTTTTTCCTCAGCCGTCTTTCACGCCTCCTATGGGATGATATGGTGGAATGGATTTTTTACGCAAATAGCCCGACAAATATAAATATTCAATTTAAAATCCGTAGTGTTAAATCACGAGCATTTCAAAAAATACAAATCGCACGACGTGTGTCGTCGCGTGTGAGCCCAATGCTTACTCGCTGATATCAGCATTTTTAATGCTCGGCTATCACCAGCAATGCACATCGAAGGAAGGCAGAGTATAGTATCGTTTAAGTGAGAGAATTCAATTAGGTAATTTTTTGCGCATTGAAACTTTTTTAAAACTTTACTACAAGTCCAAAAGTTTTGGGACAGAGCCTGTTTTAGTCTAGATAAAATTAAATCATCATCGACATTACAGCCCTTCGCAAATAGATCGTTTCCCCAAAAATATGCCACAAAAGACGCTCTGAGCTAGCTTTATCATCATCATAATGATTACAGCCATTACCAAGTCCACTGCTGAACATAGGCCTCCTAAGGAATGCCACAAATCACGTTCCTGAGTAACTTGCATCCTTCGACTTCTTGCATATTTTTATATATAATAAGGGTGATGACAAACGAGCATACAGCACATCTAATGGTAATTAGATGCTGTGGCCCATAGACATCTAAAAACCACAAATATCTTACCAGGTCATCATCAATTGGGGCCGTCCTACACTAAGCTTACCGGTACGAGGTTGCCACTCGAAAAACTTTCTTCTCTTTTGGTTGTCGGTTCTTCGTGCTCAGCCTATTGTCACTTCAGCTTACTAATCCGTTGAGCTATGTTCGTGACTTTGGATCTACTGTGGATATCCTCATTTCTAAGTTTATCACGCAGAGAAATCCCAAGTATATCCTTCTCTATAGCTCGCTGAGCGACCGTGAGCTTCCTCGTACGGGCAGCAGTGAAGGGCCACGTCTCAGATCCATACGTCATCACTGGCAACAAGCACTGGTTGTATAATTTTGTTTTCAAGTTTAGAGGCAGCCGATTTGAATCCGTCGATTGACCTCTCAGTCGAAGTTGGACTTACATAGTCAGACTATTTGTTCTAGGTAAACATACTCGTCGACAACTTCGAGCGTAGTACTCCCAACAACTACCTGCTTAGGTGTGACATAGACATTACACATAACCTTTGTTTTGTCCAGGTTCACCTTAAGATTTACCCGTTGGGAGACACTATTGAGGTCATAGAGCATAGTACTTACGTCCTCCAGTTATGCAGCACACACCATATAAGATCTACTATTGTGCGATTTCTTAAGACTTCATTAAAAAATATAATCATAATATTAGATAATTTGCACTTACTATTCATAAGATGATACTTAAACTTAAACCTTCCTCATGTATAAGTCGAAATAATTTTTTTCATTGTTGTATACTACTGCTATATGCAATAAAAATATCTTTCTATGTACCTACTATGTATATCCTTGAATGTTAATATTTCTTTTAAATCTTTTTCTGTATATAAAGGCAATTAGATTAACGGTTATTTTATTTCTCGCTATACAGTAAGTTATTCCAACTATTAAGAATACTTTATCATACCTAGCAAATTTTTTTTTCAATATCTTTGGTGGCTCTGGCCTATTAATAAAATATACATACATAAAATGATTTTAAATGACACTGACTTAATGATTCAAAAACACTAGGACGACGGCCCTCGGAAGGTTTTTGGTCTTTATTGGATCCGTTGGCGTTCATTATAAATTGACTGTACCTGTCGAATATATAAATGTGAGCTTGCTGTTTTTTTATAGTATGATGGTGAAAAACCTGTACACAGTCCACCTGATGGTAAGTGGATCCTGTTGCCTCTATACATCCACACCCTTCCTCAACAAAAAATCAAAATACAGATGCGTAGTGACCCCCTGAGGACCTTGTTTCCAGTACAAGGGGTCTCCGGTTCTCTAGACTCACCATCCGAGGAGCATTAAGCTGCTATTTTAAACTGGTACGAATATTCTGTGAGAGCGTAGTCCTTTCCCCAGTCGAGCCGACCCATTCGTGCTACAATTATAATATACCTGCGGTATGGCTCTACCATGTTTAAAATATTGTACTACTTTGGACTGAACTATAACTTTAAAATGTCAAAAAATATAGGCATGTAAATTATGGCTTCATCTCTCATTACTAAGCTTTCGGGTACTTCATTTCATCATATAACGATTTTGGTATATAAATATTTAAGTTTTATCGCCAGTGAATGCTAATAAAGGATTAACCGGTATTATGTTTCAGGCTTAATGAAGGAACTTTATTCATTAGTTATATATAAGACAAAAACTCCTCAGTAGCTTCTATTGTTTTCGATGAAACGGAGAAGGGGCGCTTGTGAAATTGATTGTATTAACAATCATTAATATGATACAGCGTTATAGCAAACTAGCAGAAATTATTTTTTATTTTTATGCAAACACTTCACATTGATCAAACCTAATTTTGTCAGGTTTCATGGGGTTTATCAGTGAATTATTTTTATGTTCAGACGTCGGGTTGTTTTACAACATCTACTAGACATCGAAAAAGTATAGTGTTGGAAGCCCTAATGTCATAGCTACCCTGGAGTACTTTTGCTTTGAATTATTAATACTGTAAAGTGGCACACATTTAAAAGTTAATGTAAATATAATATTCAATGTAATATTATACGTATATTTGCTATGTGACGCTTACGCAAAAGTATCCATCATCCTTTGATATAGTTCCATGGATGTCATAAAAGGAGGTTGTGGGAAAAGCCTCAAAATAACTCATGGACTTTGGTAAGTGACGGTATAACCAACTGGTTATAGAACAAGCTTAGATTATTTGAGAGTAAATAATCTAAGAGAACAAGTAGATCGACTATAGCAGCGTAGGTCAATGGTAAAAGGCGAGATTTCTGGACTGCAATCCCAAAATCTGTCTCATAACATAAGAACAGATTTAGGCCCCTAATACCAGCCATGCCCCTAATTCCAGCCTTTTCACCTTTTTACTTCGTTAATAAGATTTCTAGTAGTAGACTGTTCTAGTACTACAAATATTGTCTCCTAAAAATTTCTTCGTAACTAGAGGAAAGTATATTTCAAATATTACCTCACAGTTTTAAACTTAACAGTGTTAAATTAAAAATCAATACACGTACGCGACGAAAAACGCTCATTTTTCTAATTTTTTGACAAGTTATGATCCCGGTAAAATATGCTTACTTTACATTATCTCATATATAGGCTTTTTGATTTGTATGAATATGACTATAGACATAGTAATGCAGTTATTTATGTTTAAATTTACCAGTTTTTTATTTTCTTTTAGGGGATATTAATGGGGCTATATTTAGATACACGAAATGTATGGAGTGTACAATGTCAGCCGCCCGGATGTTATTTGGTTTGACGTACTTAATAAGAAGTATCTAATTTCAGCCACGTAATATAAATCAGGGCTGTCATAAACTGGAATAAACACCATTAATTAGATCACGACTTATTTTATAGTTAAGGGAGTTATGACCAATTCGTCTGTTTTAAAATTGGTTTTTAGATTTTAAAGTTTAGCAAAAGATGTACTAGCTTTTCTATCTTACATTCGGTGTATATTAAGAACGCCTTATGTATTCAATTAATATTCACTACATTTGTCCATAAATAACCTATCGATTAAAATAAATGTTTAAAAATATTGTGCCCTAATTAAAATAGCAGAAATTTTTAAAGTTGAAATTGGCACTAAAAGGCTGGTAATAGGGGCATCCACCTACTATTAGGGGCTAATAAAGAAGAAGAGGTAACGTGATCACAATATTCCAATTTTTTTCCACGCCTAAGACGTAGTGCCACCAAGAAGAGATATTATAAGATAGAGATATTAACCGATACTTAAAATAATTATTTTAAGTATCGGTTATCATCCCGACGCGGAAGGTTTTCGGGGCTTTGAAAATAACGCACGAGAAAGTCATTGAGGAGGGTGACCGCTTTTTGCAGCTGTGTTTATAAGAAACTTATTTCTTCATCACGATTGGGTTACCTTGACTGGGGAAGGACAAACTCCTACAGATACAGAATACCATAAAATGGTAGCTTAATGCTTCTGTGATTCGTACGGTAAGCGTAGAGAACCGTATGCCTTTTTGACTAGTAATTACGCATTATATCTTAGTTCTCTGAGGAGACAACACATCCACATTTTGTCGGTGTCGCCGTATCCATCTGCATACAGGTGGACTGTGTGCTCGTTCGTCACCCTTCTTCTATATAAAAAAGAAAAGGAAAGTGTTAATACGAAAAATTGCCTCCCTCTGCCTGAAGGCCGATGGCTGCTGCCCCTTAGGTTCCTTGTCCTATTTAAACACGCTCTTCTATTTATAGTAGTAATAGTAATGGTAAAATAAATAAAGAACACTAAGATGGTATATATCTCTTATGTGCTGACGTAATTTATACTGACGCTATAATTAAGGGCATAAATTATTATTTTCACGGAAGGTATGGTATAAAATAAATGAGGTGTGCGTATTTCTTAAAATATTAGTAAAATAACGTAATTTAGTTATAAACCTACTGTGGATGAACTGCATTTATTAATTGTATTCAAGGAACTTAGAGAGAACTGGTTTATGATGTAACCTGGTGTTTATTAAATTAAATTACTTTTTTTATATAGGATAAGGGTGACAAACGAGCACACAGTCCACCTGATGGTAAGTGGTTGCTGTGGACCTATAGTAGATAGATATCTACATACATATATCCTCGATTACGAATCAAAATGTAGATGCGTTGGTACATGTGAGGACTAAGATGGAATCCACATTTCAATTAAAAAGGGTCTCCGGTACTATACACTCAACATACTACAACTTTTTAAAAGGCTGGCAACGCATCTACAATTCTCCTGGTGTTGCAGTTGTTCATGGGTGGCGGTAGACACTTACCATCAGGTGAGCCGCATGCTCGTTTGCCACTCTCCTATAAAAAAAATACGAAACAACAGCGTTAAGCTGCTATTTTATGGTGGTATTCTGTGAGAGCGTGGTCCTACTTCGGTCGAGCCGACCAATTTATGCTATAACTATACCAGATATATAGCTGCAGCATGGCTCTACCACGTTTACTTTTCCGAGTAAAAGATTTCAAATAAATAGTTTAAGAAATATCAAAAGTCAGTTGTTCAACATAAACATCCATTACATATTACAACAAAGCATGGGCCAGTGCTATCTGTAGTATAAATATTTCGCACATCTAACAAGGGCATTGATTCATCCAATCACCAGTAGATATATATTCATGAGACAACTAGGGACTTCTTCACACTGCAGAGGTGGCCATGTGAGAACCTATCTTCGTTATCTATTTTCGGTAGTACGAGCTGATGTCGGCCCATTGCCATTTCAGTCTCGTAATTCGCTTTTATTTATATTGTACGGTGTACCATTATTATATTATCATTAAAAAGAAATTCTGTATTATAACATTGAATTCAAACAACTCGACGGCTATTATTATTCTCTTATTTATTTAACTTCATATACACAATTATTTATGTATTGGTGTACTTAATGCCTGAAGCATTAGCTACCAGTTTATAGTAGTTCAGAGATAAAGTATATTATATAACATCGATATAACCCTCGATCTCAATACATTGGGTCCTAAGTGATTCCTTACAATTAAAAATGGAACAGTTTGTAATATACATTATTATTAACTAATATAAAATATATTGTTTCAAATACCTCGTTAAGTCGAAAGTATCTCTTCCAACTGTTACAGATTTTATAAAATATATGTTGTCAAAGTTCCTTAGTAAGTCCAAAGTAATCTAACAATTTTGCAGAACTACCTAAAAGTTATTATTCAGTTTCAAAGTGTAATACTAATTTTCTAATGTAAAGTATCACAGCGGCTAAAAGTTTTTCAGGCTAGGGTACATCTAATTAGTTATAATAAATTATTGAACATCACTACGTCCGAGTTATCTCAGTATTTTACAAAATTAGAGCAGTGCACTGCCACAAAATTTCTGATATAAAAGAGGAATATTAAAACGAATTTTTCATGAAACCACTAAAGCTTGGTGTGTAAGATTATGTAAATGTTACAACTTCTTCCCCAAGGACCAACCTCATCAGTCCTTGGTACACAACCTGCATATAAATGGTAGCCGAATAATCTGAATATACTTACTCAAAAATGTCGAACCCTCATTCCATAGACTGGCAATGGGGAGCAGTATCATCAGTTACACCAGATTGCTTGTGATATATATTTTCCGATTTATTTATTTATTTGTTTACATTTTGTTGTTTACACCTTTACAAAAGAGTTACAAAAGACGGACGTGATGCCATTAGGTATTCTCTCCCAATCAACCCTGGGCGTGATTAGATGATGTAAGTGCATATTGTGATAACAAAATTTGTTTGAAAATAATATATTTAACACAATAGGAGTATAACAGACTATTACTTAAGAATACTATACAAGTATATAAATAATAAAAAAAATTATAAACTTCAATTAACAGTAAAAATAAACACAAATGACAATTACATATCGTATATATATATATATATATTACACGTTGATATATAAATAGATATATGTTATAAATATACATCTAAAATACATAATAAGAGATACAAAAGTATAAAATAGATATGACTGAACGAAATAATCCAGCATAATACATACTAATTATTGTGTTATATTATACTACTAGCTGTTCCCCGCGACTTCGCCTGCGTGTAATTTAGGGTTTTAATTATGTTATGCGGAACCCTAATTCTTTTTCTAAAATATAAGTAGCCTAAGACATCAGCTATCTGCTAATAAAAGTCCCGTCGAAATCGGTCAAGCGGTTTCGGAGATAAGCCGGAACAAACAGACAGACAGACAGACAAAAAATAATTTTTTTTTATAAGTGCCGTATATACTTTCAAATGGATTAAGTAAAAAGCTGTTATATTGACATACAAACAGATACTTCAATTTTATTTATTTGTATAGATTATTCCACCAAGTTATTAATCCCAAGTGGCATTTTTATATATTTTTATATTGACAAAAACGGTTGTTACTTTTTTGACTTTTAGTGCATGATTAATGATACCAATTATCCTACCGAGCTCTTGCCATGTATCAAGTTGGACCATTTTTTAACGTTAGCTAGGAAACATTTTGTACTCAATGAGCTGTAGAGCTCGCGTATCACAAGATAAGGTGATATAAGAAGACCATTTTCTTCCTCACCAGCCTATCAGAAATATCAGAATTCTTACACCTTTGATATTGCCCCCCTTTACCTGTCTCTTTTATCCATCCGTTACAGCCAATAAATGTCTACTGCTAAACATAAACCTCCCAATAGATTGTCTCATAAGGGGGATTTTGCCAAAGTTGCCACGCTTGGCATACGGGTTGACTACCGCAAATTTTACCGTAATTTTATTGGTTTTTGTACGTTGCATTGTCAATACAACTTTAGGCATTTCACTTAAGGTTGAATTTACATTAATGTATATTTATACCAACTAGAATTACGTCAAAACATTTGGCGACAGTTTTTAAAGAACTTTTGTATGGGATTGTGCATCTAGTTTTTTATTAGTGATCGATGGTTGCCACCCATGAACATCTGTCATTAAGCATCAAAATGTAAAGAATGCCATGTACCTTCGCTAGGCCAGTTGATCAAACCCTTTAGAAACAATTCATCGTTAAGTATTCGAACCGTTCTTTGATGGCGTTTAATTGTATGCGGTCAAATGAAATGGCTATATTTAAATAGTTAGAGTAAATGTGATATCAACTCTCAAAAAACTTTTTGCATTAAACACAAACCCGATAATTTGTCATCATGATCAAATGATACAGTAAGCAGTAAGATATTTGAACTAACATAACATAGTACGTTGAAAAATGTTGTCAAGCCTAAAAGGTTATCGTACTAGAGAAACAGGTAAATTATTGAGAGATTTTCAGCATTCATTTTACTACCAGTGGATTATGCAACTAGCTTGATAGAGCACGCTAGAATGGAACTTAATCCATTAAGTGCATTTGCACTAGTAAATTGTCGAATCCACTAACACCTATGCTGACCGCTAATAAATCGAACATTGTATGTAGACACTTGCTAATTAATGTTTGAAATTCTTATTTACCCAAAATAGTAGATAATTTTCGAAAAGGATTATAACATTAAAAAAAATATATTTGAAATCTAACACCAGTTCGAATTTTTATAAGTCCTTATTTTATTAATTTCGTCCAAGTAGTTGATAATTAAAGGAGTGTGAGCGTGTGAACCTTTACGTATTACGAATGCGGCCTCCCTCAAAGAATCCCAAAAAGCACGGTCCTAAGCCACCTGCACCCATCGTCTTCCTGCATCTCTTACCAGTCCGTCACATCATCTTTTTCACAGCGGATGTACAAATTTGTCAATTGGTGCTGGTGATTGCTTACCCCCAGAGACCATCAAACAAGGATATCTGTGCGTTTAACGTTATTTTACACTAATTTGTCCCTATTTTTAGCATAAATTAGTATTTCTTTCAAGTTTTTGGCGAAACTAGTTATGATTTACGAAATACCCAATTGTGTATATATATTCAGCATTATTTCTAGAGACCATTTTCCCGATTCGAATGCAGAAATAAAACTATTTGAATACAATGCATAAGCAATATCGTATTGTAAGTTGAAAATATAGAATATTATTTTTCCAGTCTGTATAAATATGGCCTATTTTCCAAACGATACTATCATCTACAAGCATTAGAAGGATAAAAAGGGCTCAAAAATATTTAGATGCTTACAAAAAAGGGGCAAAAACATTTTCCGCAAGGATTATGAAAATTAACCATTAGAAGCACCTTTCGTTTTTCTTTTTTCTACGCCCCTAAAATCCACTGCTGGACATGAGCCTTTCTCGTTGTACATTAATCGTCACAGTTTGCAGGCAGATTAACGCGCGTAGGTTACCAGACGTTGTTGCACCTTTTTTTGCTACTGCCGTCGTCTAGTCGGAAGCCATATGATATTTCTGACGTTTCTGATAGTTGAATTTTGCAACATTCAGGGGGCTAAATGGGGCGGTGGATTCTTTTACGCCGCCAGAACACGGCAATATCAGACGCATATAAACTTTTTTTTAATCTCATCCTCATTATTACAGCTGATTAAAAGTTCATTGCTGAACTGAGGCCTCTCCCAAGAAATGCTACAAAGTAACAGAAATAGAAACTTTTTTATTCAATATAGATCATAAATAATACTTATTGAAAGTCACTCTTTTGTTTTATCTACCACTGGTTTGAAAAAAACCCTCTGTCCTGGGAAGATCCAGCAAGAAATCCAGAGGGATTTTTTTAAATAAAAGCCCACAATGATGTATGCTACACAATTAACCACAAAAACAAATTAGAAATAGCTTGGTAGCGATCACCTCATTCCCAGGGGTTATTATCATCCATAAATTACTTAGTATTATAATAACCCTTTTAATACTCATAAAGTTTATTTTTTTTTAGTTTATTAAATAAAGTTTATGAACTGTAAGCAGGTAAAATTTTGTAATATTTTCTGGGATTTTGTTGTAAAAGCGCCCCAACAATGAGTTACTGACTCGGTGGGGTAAGTAACTGTTACTACTAGCTTGTGTCTGTTCCTAGTATTTACTGAATGAATATCATAATATTTAAAAAAAATTACAATTGATCAAGAATAATTTTTTCAAAAATTTTACTAAGTGTTGTCAGTACAGAAATTGGTCTAAATTGGCGGGGTCTAGTGTACTACCAGATTTAAATAAATAAATAAAATAAAAAACCACGGAAACCCAACGGGACTTTTTTTAAATAACAGCTTACAATCATGTATGTTACATAAATTAACAACACAACAAATTAAAAATAGCTTGGTAGCGATCACCTCATTTTCAGGGGTTATTATCATCCATAAATTCTTTAATATTATAATAACCCTTTTTATACAAACTTAGACTTCCTCAAAGTTTTTGAACTTTGAAGAGGTCAAATTTTGTATATTTTCTGGAATTTTGTTGTAAAAGCGTATACATCGCCCCAAGAATAAATTACTGACTCGATGAAGTCGAGTGATTGGTACTACTAGCTTGTCGGACACAAATTAATTACATTAATTTCCTTAAATTTTTTTCGCAGCGACTCTTTAGGTTTTAAATAATAAATTGCTCTTATGGCCCTCTTCTGTAAAATAAATATAGTTTGAGTGTCAGCTACGTGCCCCATAGTAAAATACCACACGACATTATGCTATGCAAATAGATAAAGTAAACTAGTCTAGCTGTTTCAACACTGGTAAGACTTCTAATCTTTTTTACAGCATATGCTGCAGTACTAATTCTGATTGCTAGTTTTGACATATGGGGGCTCCATTGAAGCTTCGTGTCTAGTGTGATTCCAAGAAATATGGTGGTATGTACAAGACTCAGTTTCTCCCTATTTAAAATTACATTAGTATTTCATTGTTTAACATTTGGAGTCATGAATTTCATACATTTCGTTTTAGTGCCATTTAAATGCAAATTATTAACATTTAACCAATTAACTAATATATATAAATAAGTAAATTTAACTAATTTACTAATTTAGATATATCATTATTTACTTCGTCATATTTTTGTAATTGTCGACTTAACTTGAAAATTAAAGAAGTGTCATCTGCAAATAACTATATCATGGTTATCCCCTACTATGTAAGGTAAGTCATAAATGTATACAAGAAACAGAAAGGGGCCGAGAATTGAGCCTTGAGGCACGCCCATTTGTATCATCGACCCGGAAAAGCTCATAATGTTAATGACAACTTTTGCGTACTCTTATTTAAATATAATATAATAATATTTTTTTAAGTTTCCTGATTAATGTTTCATGGTGAACACAATGCCTTGGATAGGTCGCAAAATATACCCAAAGCATCCTGTGAATTCTCCCATGCATTAAAGATGTATTTAATCAGCTCAACACCGGCGTCAGTTGTCAAGCGACCCCTTGTGAAACCAAATTGATTTTTATGAAGCAAATAATTTATATTAAAGAAATTTAACATTTGATCAAGAATATTTTTTTCAGAAATCTTACTAAGAGTTGGTAGCACAGAAATAGGTCTAAAGTTAGCGGGGTCTAATGTACTACCAGATTTAAATAAAAGTATTACTTTACTATGCTTCATTAACTCAGGAAACACAACAGGTTTGATACTAGTATTAAAAATAATAGTTAAATAAGGCGCGATTCTATCTATTATAGACACAATAACTAACGGAAATCCCCGCAGTTATCTTAACATCAATAGTTTTAAAATATTTTACAATATCTTTTGATGATTTTCTATGAAATGTAAAATTCTTTGTACATGCATTTACATTTTGTTTAAGTAATGATTCGGCGACGGCAGGAGGAGAATTCAGTGACTCAGTGGTTAATATTGGAATATCAGTAAAATATTTCTCAAAAACCGTTGCAACGTCCTGATCTGATTCAGTTAATTTGTTGTTAATACTTACCTGGTAGTTTAAATTGCGAGAGTTAATCTTACCAGTTTCGCTATTAATTATAATCCATGTCATTTAAATTTTATTAGAAGCCGTCTTAATTTTGTTGCTCAAATGCAAAGACTTGGCTGTGGAGCACCCTCTTATAAATATATTTGAATATTTTTTTACATATTCCCTAAATTCAACGCTATGACTATATACCTTTTATGGTAAAGATCATATTACCTATGTCTTCTCTTATGGGCTCCTACGGTCGCCCATTCATTGAATGACTTCCGACTGTTCAAGGAGAATGTTTTAGAAGTAAAAGTATTATTAAATTAATTGCAAATAAGCTTAAATAATGTTCCATTCAAAATATTAGGATAATTTTGGTATGAAAATGATGGAAGTTTTTTCACTATGTTACTTCTAAATTTCTCCAAGCGACGTGCCTTTACTGAAACAAACACAACTTTCTCATCTACTTGCTTATTGTGAACATAAGGTAACGGAACTACTTGTCCACAGTGATCAGAACTTAATTTTTGAATTATATATTTATGCAACGGCTTTACATTTGTAAAAATGTTATCTATACATGTTGCACTAGATTGAGCAATATGCGTTGGCTCTAAAAATAAATTAAAAAGACCGTATGATTTAAACAATGATTTAATTTAATATTGATGGAGGAAGCTTCTAGGAGATTGATATAAGTCTCCACATATCACGTCAGATTTATTCTGTTTATTAAGATTAGCAAAAACTTCATCCATACATTTTCAAATTCAATTTCAAAATTATGGAACATGGGGTTCTGTAGACGCTCACAAGTTGTGTTTGAGCACCTCATTGTTGTGACTCACAACAATGAGGTGCTCAAACTCAACACATGCCATTTCTACAGTTCGCTCAACAGAGAGGTTGAGTACTATCTCCATCCGTCAAATTCCTGCAATCCTTACCAGGTCGTCACTATATCTAGTTGATGATCTCAGTACCCTTTACCGGTATGAGGCTACCAATATATAACTCCTAAAACATAATTATTGTTGAGATTAAATTATTATTCTTTAGCATCCCTCATCATAAATATATTTTTTGTACATGGGAGAGCTCACAACATGCTTTTGGTATATTTTGTGACCTTTGCAAGTCTATCGACTGTGTTCACAATTCACATTTATTAGGAAGCTACAGTACTATTCTGTCAAGAATACGGCGCTTAAACTTATTATTTCATATTAAAGTAATAGAACGCAGAAAGTTATCAATGATAAAAGTTCTTCCGGGTCACCTGTGTTAATGGGTATCCCTCATGGCTTAATTCTCGGTCCGTTCCTATTTTTAATGTATATTAATGACTTATCTTTTCTTGTAGGGGATAATCATGACAAAGTATTATTTGCCGATGATACTTCTTTGATTTTCAAACTTACACGTCAATCATTTAAATGTGACGAAGTAAATAATGCTATATCAAAATTAGTGCATCGGTTTAACGTCAATAATCTATGTTTTAACGGAAATAAAAATAAATGTATAAAATTTGCAACACCGAATGTTAAACATCTGAATACCAATGTATTTTTAAATGGGGAAAACCAAAAATAGCATCACGCAAAGCTTCAGTGGGGCCCCCATATATCCAAACTATCAAGCAGACTAAGATCTGCAGCTTATGCTGTAAAAAGGATAAGAGGTCTCACTAGTGTCGAGACAGCTAGATTAGTTTATTTCAGTTATTTCTATAGCATAACGCCTTCTGGGATTTCGATATGGGGAAATGCTGATTTAGAAACTATTTTTGTTTTAGAGAAGAGGCTCATTAGAGCTATTTACAACTAAAAACCGAGGGTCACTTTGAGAAAAATTTAAAGGAATAAATATATTAACTTTGGCCTCAGTATATTTACGAAAATTTAATGTATGTTCACAAAAACATAGGTAGTTTTAGTAAAAAAGTGATATACACTCTGTAAACACTAGAAACAAACACAAGCTAGTGATACCAGTCTCTCGACTCCACAGAGTCAGCAATTCATTCTTGGTGCAATGTTTACGCTATTAGAACAAGGTTCAAGAAAATATACAAGGTCTCTCTTTTACCAAATTTAAATATTTAATTCATCAAAAACTGCATAAAAAGGGTTATTATAATATATGAAAAATACATGGTTGATAATGGGCATGAGGTGGTTTCTTTCAAGCTGTTTCTAAAATAAAAATTGTAAATAGTTTGTACAACATTTCATAAAAAAATTACTTTAAAAAAAGGGTCGCTTGGTTTCTTTCTGGTTATTCCCAGTACAGAGTTTTTCTTTCCGAACCTGTGGTAAAGAAAAAAATTATTTTCAAGAAGAATTACATACATGTCGACGGTGGAAAGGAAAAAAATACCAAGCAACATATAGGCAACTTTACAGGAGATCTGATTAAAGATTGAAATTTTGAAAAAAAAAATTCATATTAATTGTACTATTTACCCTATTGGAATGATTCTTACATAATTAAAAAGCTGTTTGGACACTTTATTACCTATTTTAAGTAAGTTTCCAATTTGCTTACCATTTCCGATGTTAGTGTCGCTTAGTAAAAAAAATAATAAAATCACGAACGAGAAAAATCGACCTACCGACAACCGACTTTAGAGGTAAAACCCGAAAAAAATTCATAAGCAGACAGTTTTGAAGAATTTGAGCATTGAAAAAATACCTATATAATAAAAAGAACATTTCTATGATCTGGTAAAAGTTACTTACCACTTCATAATTGATTAATTTCTGTCTGTGATATTTTTACCAGAGAACAAGTTAAAGTAAGGTTTGGCCCCTTATAATTCAATGCGGATTTTAGGTTTAAAAAGGAAAAAGCACCAGTATTTGTTTATTAAACATATTTTTTTTTAATAAATATATATTCAATTTCGTGATTCAAAACCACGTTCCCGAAACAAAACACCCTTCTAAACTAAAATTAAAAGTACATACCACAAGTTACAAATATCGTCAGGGACCTTCGGTTTTATAAAAATAAAAAGAATTCACAAGTACATTGTAACGCTAATTACTTAGAATTATTAAACGAACTATAAACTTTTTTTACATAGAAAAGAGGACAAACGTGCATGCGGCTCGCCTAATGGTAAGTGTCAACCGCCACGCAGGAGCATTCATAACACCAGGGGAATTGAAGGCCGGCATTTTAAAGAAGAGTAAGCTCGTTTCTTGTAAGTCCCTAAGTTATATTGGCTCGGGAAAACCACCGGTAGTAAACAATTGCACAAAAAAGTTGTGGCAAGGAAAGAAACTCCAAGTAAATCGCATAGTGATGGACCCCAAGCATTCAGATGGTGTGGATGGATATCGTGAGTTTTGTCACGATGTGCGTTGGTAAAATTTGGTGTCTGGAATTAATCTAAATAATTCTTAAAATTCTCTTCGCAGTGCCAGTGAATCGAGCTGATCAGAAAGAACTTGATAATCAACTATTCGAGCCGCTCTTTGCTGGATGTGATCAAGTGGAATGAGCTGGCAATGAGGTGTCACAGCCTGTAGATGTGAACAGTATTCTATGTGAGGCCAAACCTGCGTCTTGTAAAGTTGTGTGCCGGCATGAAATGCTGTTTCGATCTGCTGAGCACGCCAAGCTTTTTAGAAGCCAATTCCGTCTTCCGTACCAAGTGACCGCGGAACTGTATATCATTCGATAAATGGACGCTGAGAATGAAAAAGTCCTGAAATTGAAGGGATATAACAAAGGGTTTCTTTTTAGCGGTGAACACGCAAACCTATGTCTTCAGAGACCAGTCCGAGGCTTTATTTAACAAAGATTTGACTTCAGGCACAAGTTTGTTCCGGTACTCTACAACGTGTTCTGGAAAAACATTGGTATGGCCGATTTAAAATACATCATCTGTACTGTCATCCGTATACCAATGAATATTACTGGTTTGCAACATATAATTGATATTCAACATAAACAGTGGAGGTGTTAGCACGCAGCCTTGTGGACCCCTACCATAAATGGGCTTGCAGCCGGAGTATGGAAGAAAACTGGTCATCAAATTGCACAATTTCTTGGGAACCAAATAGGAAGAAAGCTTCGAAAGAAGCAATTTGTGCCAAACTTGATTGAAGGCCTTTGATGTGTCAAAACTAACGGCCAACGTCTTCCTCTTGGTCTCTATTACATCCATTATTTTGGGGGTCATGTACACTAGAAAATCACCAGCTAAGTGACCGCGTCGAAATCAGTAATGGCGGTTACTAATCAGCTGGTGGACCTCAAGGTACGTAATCAGCTGGCAGTTTATAATGGTTTCCATGATTTTGGAGTACAAGGAGGTAATAGGTCTGTAGCTGAACCTTCGCTATTTTTAGGTATCGGGTGAACTAAAGCTATCTCCATGAGTTCAGGACTACTCCTACGCCTAGTGGGACATGTCTTCAGCACAATATGAAGAACTTCATCAGGTTTACCCGATTTCTTAACATTCACACTGCAGAATGGTCAGCAGTGTGTTATTCCCGTCACCGAAAATCGAGTTGGATGCAAAAAGAGAGCCTAACAGATCGGCTTTCTCCTTTGCGCCATGGACGGGTGAGTCGTTCTCCCTGTGCAGAAATGAAACAGATGGCTGACAGCTGTTCCGTTGCAAGAGAGTCTTTGGCGAGAGACTAGAATTCTCTACGAGACGAGACTAATATCTCGCCAATTCTGCAGATTTACGCACAAATCAGTGCACTGCTTTGCGTTAGCAATGACTTTTTTGTAGGAGCTAGAAGCAGAACTTTCTAAATTTTATTATATTTCTTTTCTTCTTGGTGCTTGCACCCTGGGACACCGACGCGTCAGTCCAGGCCCGGTAGCACTCCTGCTTATGGCAAGATGCAATTTTAAATGAGCTATCAATTCATAGCTAGGATCTACCACCGCGGGGCACTACAGATGATGAAATAAAAAGGTCCATTCCCTGAAGTTCCATATCAGCGACAAAATCAGCAACAACGTTGGAATCATCCGGCGAGAAGAAACTATGAAATACTTCAAAATAATCAAATATTTTTCTTAGAATGACACAACATCATAATCTTCAGAAACATTTGTATAAGTAAGGAGTCTTGCAAATAAAAACAAAATTATGTTATCATCAAAATAAAAGTTAATTACATTAACTAATACTTGGTATATTATCTTCTAACAATGTACATTCGAAATTAATAGACGTGAAAGGTCTATTAATTTCGAAAAACGCAAGTCCTTTCACAGTTGTAAAATGTGAGTTACCCATACATTAGCACACAACTAAACAATATTATGTAATACTTAAATGAAAATAATTACTGCTTTTCTAGACCAAGCGGCGAGTCACTGGGACGCGCAATCACATCTATTCACCAAGCGACCACTTCAATATTAAATCGCAACCTAGCTACACGACAAATCAAGATCAACGCGGAAGGCTCAACTGACGTTTTATTAAATAAATATTTCTGGAAGAGATATCTTTACGCCAAAATATATTAGAAAACGGCAGGTCATATTCATCTAAGCGACAAAATTACAGGAAGGAAAAATATCAGTAAACGACATCTTTTTGTTAATCAGACCTGGTAAAAAATATCTAAATGACAAATAGCTAATATTAAGGACAGGTAAAAAGGCAAAAGGTTGCAAAAAAATAAAATTTTTAGGTAGGAAAAAATAGCCAAATAAATTTTTAATAATTTTTAATTAAAGTTCAGGAAAAAGTAACTTAAAACCAAAATAATTTATGTCAAAAACAGGATAAATTTACTAAGTTAAAATAGGGTAAATTGAAAATTGTCCTAAACGCAATATTTTTTTAAATGACAAAAATTATCGTCGGTTGGTCGCTGAATACTTCAAAAAAAAACCTTAAATTTTAAAATAACTAAACGGCATTAAATTCATCCTAGAAGCACGAAAGTGGACCAATCGACGCAGAAAAAAAAGCTGATTCCAATGATATATATAACTCAATATCGGCCAGTGTCGCTTGGTAATTTTTTCCTTTCAAGCGTCGGTGTGATTTTTTTTATAGGATAAGGGTGACAAACGAGCACACAGTCCACCTGATGGTAAGTGGTTGCTGTGGCCCATAGACATCTACATCTATCCTCTATTACAAATCAAAATGTAGATGCGTTGTCACCCGTGAGGACTAAGATGGAATGCCTCATTTCCAGTAAAAAGGGCCTCCGGTCACCTGCACTCACCAAGCGAAACGCAGAACTAAACCTCTTCTTCACGCTGGTTTTCTGTGAGGTCGTGGTACCACCCCGGTTCGAGCCGGCCCATCCGTGCGACAGCAAAAGCTGCCGCGTGGCTCTACCACTGTTAATGTCTGTTGTTGATCTTTATTGAATAAAAAAAAATCTATTCTATCATATTCTATTTGAGGCCGTTAAGCCATGCAGAAACATACGGATTTCTCTAACATTAGGTAAGATTTATTGCCATACTTAGTGGGATGATAAGAAATCGTAATGTAGAATAGTAAATATTTTTTTTTAATCTTTTACGCTACTCGCAATACTCGCTATTGACAGTCCAGGTATTTTATATCTTGCATAATACATGATAATTACACCACCTTTTATCTGACACGGGGAGATCTTAATGGTGTTTCCTCTAACAAAACTCGAAGGTGAAATAGGAAAACGGGTTCTCATTCGCCGCTAACACACGGCATATACTGCCGCCTTATATACAACGTGTCCCAAAATTCAACGATAAGCCAACACCGGAGGATAGACCTGCCCCGGATTAATCGGGGAAAAAAAGAAAAAAAATATATCCCAATTATATTTTAAGTTATATAAAAAAAATGAAATTCTTCAGAAATTGAGACCGTTTATGATATTTTTCACTACCATGACCACAATTTTTTAAATATTTTTTTCTCTTTTTTTATACGCAACCTGAATAGTACTGCTATCTACCACAACTCTTAAAAACTCCAGAATAACTCTTGTTTTATCACGAAAATTAATGAAACTTATTTTATTCCCTTAATTTTTTGAGGACTTTTACTTTTAACCAAATTTAACTTATCGTAGTGTAAAAAAAAAGTATGAACACTAGTATGGCAAGTTATTTTAAAAATTGACGCAACTAACCAACATTTCAAAATGGTATAATACTCTAGGAAAACAAGTTATAAAAAAATATGGGCCTATTATTTCTTAACAGGGGCCAAATGACGGTCGGGTGTAGTAAAAGTATTAGTTCTTGAAAAATGTTTAATATTTCAAAACAAATGGTACAAATAGTTTCACGTGTAATTTATTAAGTTATTAACATTATAGCAAATATTCGAACTGTTTGCCACCAGCATTAATACATGCACGACATCGCCTTAAAAATGATCGTTTTATTTGTCTTGCATATCTTCTGCTATTAATGTAATCAGCAGCCTGAGTGATATTTCGACGAAGCTCGTTCAATGTCACAATGGGTTTTGAGCAGACCCTGTTTTTAAGATAACCCCAATAGAAGAAGTCCAGGGGGTTCAAATCGGGTGAACGGGGTGGCCATAAGATAGGACCAATTCGCCCGATCCAACGCCCTGGATACTCTTGATTTAAATTTTCTCGCACAGGACGGGCATAATGTGCTGGGCAACCATCATTTTGGAACCACATGTTTTGAAGATCTCTTAAGGGCACGTCGTTTAACAATTCTTGCAAGTCATTTTGTAAAAAGTTTAAATAACTATTGCCATCTAAGTTTCCTTGTAACTCAAAGGGCCCAATTACTTTTCCATTTAATATGCCGGTCCATAGGTTAACCTTGAATTGATATTAGGATTTGTCTTGTCTCATCAAGTGTGGATTTTCATTACTCCAACAATGTAGGTTGTGAAGATTTAAATACCCATCTTTCTTGCACGTTGTTTCATCCGACCATAGAATTTTGTCTAGGAAGTGGGGATCTTCACTGTGCCTTTGCAGCATTACACGGCAAAATGTGACCCATAGCGGATAGTCCCGCGGTAATAACGTCTGCACACGCCTGTAGTGATATGGGTGAAGCTTGTGACGTTTTAATATTCGATGTGCAGAACTTTTCGGGATTCCTATAGCTTCTTCTATGGCACGTACCGAAGTAGTCGAGTCATTTTCTATCTCATTGAGAATTTCTTTATCACGATCTAATCTAGGTCTTCCAGCGCTTCTCCTATTGGATGGCATACGACCCTCCGAAAACGCTTGATGCACATTAATAAACACTCGATAATCAGGATATTTTTGAGCATTTGGGTATCTATCTCGATACAGTCTGCTAGCAGCGTTAGCATTACATCGGTATTCTCCATAGATTAAATGCATATTAGCGTATTCCTGTGGTGTGTACGGTTGCGGCATATTAAATGCCAAACAGTCCAAAATGCGCCAGAACTCTAAATCCCAAAACACACAATCGTAGTCCAAGATAATGCCGGGTCAGTTCAGTTTGCAGATCACTTCCAGTGCAAATAATTCCAGGTCAGTTAAGTTTGCAGGTCGATTCCAGTCTCTATCTATATCTCTCTAACATCTAAGGTATTAATGCCCCATTCGAATTCCTAGAAATTGTAACAGGAACCCATTTTGGGCATGTAGTAAAAGTGATTACTGACAATTACAATTTAAGGAATTTGGCCCCTGTTTAGAAATAATAGGCCCATATTTTTTAATAACTTGTTTTCCTAGAGTATTATACCATTTTGGAATGTTGGTTAGTTGCGTCAATTTTTAAAATAACTTGCCATACTAGTGTTCATCCTTTTTTTTTACACCACGATAAGTTAAATTTGGTTAAAAGTAAAAGTCTTCAAAAAATTTAGGGAATAAAATAAGTTTCATTAATTTTCGTGATAAAACAAGAGTTATTCTGGAGTTTTTAAGAATTGTGGTAGATAGCAGTACTATTCAGGTTGCGTATAAAAAAAGGAGAAAAAAATATTTAAAAAATTGTGGTCATGGTAGTGAAAAATATCATAAACGGTCTCAATTTCTGAAGAATTTCATTTTTTTTATATAACTTAAAATATAATTGGGATATATTTTTTTTTCTTTTTTTCCCCGATTAGTCCGGGGCAGGTCTATCCTCCGGTGTTGGCTTATCGTTGAATTTTGGGACACGTTGTATATATAAACGAACATTGTTTATTTTATTTATCCCTACGACTAGACTTCATATGGAATTTAAAATTTATGGTCGTCATTTTTAATACAATTACACAATCATTGTACCCTGACGCAACAAGCAGTTCTTTACTACAAAAAATATTGAAATTAATAAACGTACCTAATTGGGTACTCAGTACTCACACAATTATAAACAGTATTTCATCGTTATCTTTCATTTTGTATAAGATAATAGAAATGAAATGGTACTGAATAATTAAATTGTTAAAATCAATTGCAACTATGATCGACAGTTGAGTATGTAATCTATCAGAATTAATGTAAAAAATAGTACTTTTACTTTATTTTAACTGACTTTCCGTATTTAATCCGGCCAATACATAAAAATTAAAAAGAGGTACGTAAATTATTAGAAATGACTTGCAAGTTTTATAGTGATTGCCGCCTCTAATTCTTATGTCGCCGGAAAACTAAATTTCAGAGCAACTTGGCAGCGTTGCCAATGCCATGCAGTGGAGGGAGTGTTTGCGCATGGGTACAGTCGCGTTCCAAAGTACTACATGGTATTAGGCTATTGTTTTATAATATTATAGTGATTAATTGTTTTATTGTAGAATCATAATAGGTGGTTTACTAGCTACCTAGAACTTTGGAAAAGGTAGGAATTAAAAATGGCTAATGTTTATTTGAGCATTATTTGTTATTTCTATCGTAAAAAGTAGTTTGTAACAAGAAAACTTAAGCTAAGGGTGACACGCCGTCCATTATACCGTCTTGGGTCACATGGAAGCCAGATGTCGATGGTGTGTTGGTGTTACTGGATGCTACTTCATCATCAGTTTCATCTTCGTTTGAGCTTCCGTCATTAGGTCGATCACATGGTAATTTTTTCGGTATTCTTCCTCAATAATTTTAACTTTACTGCACAATTTTCCCCATTCAGCTTCTCCTATCATATTAACCTTTTCGTTCACTAGTTCCGTCTTTAAACAATAGATATAAATAATTTTTCTTTCCTTCCTTTTTAAAGCCATCGCCGCGAGTTGCAAAGTAAGCTATGTATCCGACTGTATTTTGGGAGCGAACAAAGCGCGGGAAGCATGACCCAATATCATGCGGGCACAGCAATACTGACCATTGTCCCCCGTCGCGTCCCCGTCGCACCCCCTTTGTACCACTCAGTGATAAATCGCTCAGTGTCCAGGTTCAAGGCCAGCATTCTTTTTACGTGACAGGACCTATGAGTTCGGCGTTCACGCGTACATTGACCTCTAGTCAGCTGATTGTGATTCAGTAATTCCACTGCTGGTCTTATGTTCTAGTATTTTAATGATTTTTTTAATGAAACTATCGTTTCATTTAGCTGTACTAACATGATGGAGCATGAATAAATCTAATAAAACGTTGTGAAGAGATGATTTTTTTTCATCAGGATAGATTTTATATTACACCCATCATCAAAGGTATAGTTGGTACTGTCGTCTGTCTTCGTTTTTGGGAGCGTTTTAAAAATAACCTATGTACAACATGTAACAAAAACCCTGTGGTTCCCGTTAATTACTTTATCAGGATCAGTATTCAAACATATAGAAATATTTTTTTTAAAAATCGACCATAATTTTTTATAATTTTATATGGTTTTATTACCTCTTACTGACACGAGCCGATGCTAAAGCTAAGTACAGCGAGATCTATGACAATCCTCTTACTCCACAGACAACGCAGAGGTAATAAAACCACATACAATTTGCATACAATTATATTTTTATAAATAAAATTAAAAAAATATTGTTATATAGGTATAATATGTGTGTATAGGTTTGAATAATGATCCTGATAATGTACTTAACGGAAACCACAGGGTATTCTTATATAATGTATATATACAGGGTATTTTTGGAACGCTCCCATAAAATAACACAGGCGACAGCACCAAGTATACCTTTGATCATGGGTCACAAATAAATTTGATCTTGATGAAAAAAAAATCATATTTTTACAACGTTTTATTAGCTTTATTCACGCGCCATCATGTTAGTACAGCTAAATGAAACGATAATTTCATAAAAAAAATCATGAAAATACTGAAACATAAAAACAGCAGTGAAAATTGAATTGATATCACCTGACTAATGGAGGTTAATGTACTCGCGAACGGTGAAAAAAGAACGCTGGCCTTGAACTTGGGCACTGAGCGATTTATCACATATTGGTACGAAGGGGGCGCGACGGGGGAACAATCCGCCAGTATAACTGTGCCTGCATGCTATTGGTTCCCGCGCTTTGTTCGCTCCAAAAATACAGTCGCATACACAGCTTCCTTTGCGACTCGCGACGATGTTTTAAAAAGGAAGAAAAGAAAAATTATTTATATCTATTGTTTTATGACTAAACTAGTGAACGAAAAGGTAAATATGATAGGAGAAGGTGAATGGGGAAAATTGTGCAGTAAATTTAAAAGTGTTGAGGAAGAATACCGAAAAAATTACCATGTGATCGACCTGATGACGGAAGCTCAAGCGAAGATGAAAGTGATGATGAAGTAGCATCCAGTAACACCAACACACCATCAACATCTGGCTTCCACGTAACCCAAGACGACATAATGGACGGCGTGTCACACTTAGCTTAAGTTTTCTTGTTACAAACTTAAAAATATTTTACGATAGAAATAACAAATAATGCTCAAGTAAACATTATCCATTTTTAATTCCAACCTCTTCCAAAGTTCTAAGTAGCTAAAGTCCGCCCTTTGTATTCTTTTAGTTTAAGGAATGCAATAAAGAATAAATAAATAAATAAATAAATAAAATAAAACACCTATTATGATTCTCCAATAAAACAATTAAATACTATAATATTATAAAACAATAGCCCAATACCATGTAGTACTTTAGAACGCGACTGTACCCACACTCCCTTCGCTGTCGACCTGTATCTAGTTCGGTACGAAACAATGTTACGGTCATAAGAAAAAAGGGCGCATCTAACTATTTTTGAATAAATGAGTTAAATATACTATTCGACTCATGATAAGAAGGCGCATCAACTAATTTTTTTTAATAATCACAAATATCATTATTTTAGAAATTATCGTAAGAATTTTAGACGTAACTGTTGATCACAGATGAAATTTTTTTAGTAGAAAAGACTTATACAAATTCAACATAAAAGAAAAAACTTATTTAACCAGTTGCTACGTCATCTTTAACAATATTTGCATCGATTACTTAAATTTCAGGGGGGATGAGTCGCTCGCGTCCGTAGGCTTTGACCACCTAATCCTAGGCCCACCCTACACGTGTCCCCCGGGTGGTGCTAAACAAGCGACAAAGCCGAAAGAACTGACTCAGCTCCTCGCCGTATGGTAGCGGCGTAAAAAATACCACACCCTACTTTCGCACCATGAGGCATAAAATTAAAGAAATGGCCCCGAGTTCCCGGCGCCCCTTTAATGGGGCAGGGGTGCGAAGAATCTCCGGGAGGAAAACCGGCGACGCGGTTCGCCACCCGTCACGTTCTGTCCCCCTGAGGAGCGAAAAGTGGATTGCGGAAGCCCGTCTAGCTACATTGAATGTATGTGGAGGAATGAATGATAAGATGGATGAAGTATGCGATATGATGCATGATAGAGGAATAGACGTGTTATTTGTAAATGAGACGAAACGGAAGGCAAAGGATGCCACTACACATGGCATGTATACCGCGTAATGGTCGGGTGTAGACGAGACCGAGCGGGCATGCCAGGGAGTCGGTATCATCCTTTCAGAAAGAATAGGTCATTGTGTGAAAGAGTATGAATGTGTAAGCCCGAGACTGCTATGGATAAGAATGAAAGTGGGCTTAAAGAAGTTGTTTCTTTTAGGGGTATACGCCACAGATATGTCTAAGCCCACTTATATCCGAGAGCAGTTTTGGGAGTTGGTTAGGATGGTGCTAATGAAATGCAAGGTTAATGAAAATATTGTGATATTAGGCGATTTTAATGGAAGGGTTGGGGTGAGGAGGCTTGGTTATGAAAGGATATTGGGAACGTTTGGTGATAAAAGTATAAATGAGAATGGTGAAAGCCTTCTCGCCGTATGCGTGGAAAATAATCTTTTTGTGACGAACACTTTCTTTCGTCATAAGAAGATTCACAAGTATACATGGGAAAGAGGTGATGATAGAAGTATGATAGATTTCATAATTGTTGATGAAAGAATGAGGAGCGCGGTGGTAGATACAAGGGTTTACTGGGGCTCTAACGTAGAGACGGATCATTTTTTGGTCTTATGCCGAATTATTGGTCTTTTCAGACGTTGGAGGTATCGGACATCTGTGTCTACCACTGCGTTACAGCGTATAAGAACAGAGAGGTTACAAGATGAAGGCGTGAAAGAGAAGTTCAAATATAGATTGAGAGAAAATATAAGTGGTATGGCTGAATTGTGTATGAATGTTTTAGACTTGGAGACTGTGTGGTATAATGTCAAGAAAGGTTTAGTGGATGCAGCTACCGAAGTATGTGGTGTAAGTAAGAGAACGAATGAAAGGAAAAATAACACGTTATGGTGGGATGATGAGGTACGGATAGAAGTTGAAGCAAAGAAGAAAGAATGGCTAGATTTACTAGCAACCAAGGCTAGTAATTCTAGCAGTATGAATGATGATGTTGGAAGGAAAAAGACAGTCTTTAGACACCTAAATAAGAGAGTAAAAGAAGTTATAATGGATGAGAAGTGGACTGTATATTTATTTATGACTGATTAATTAATGACTGACTGATCTGAGGTTAGCTATACTAGGGGACTGCTTAAAGAAAAGATGGTACTTTTTACTATACTGTATTACACTATTTACAATATTCGGCACTATTAAAATAAACTATCTAATATGTACAGAGAGAGGTCTTCAGTTGTGGAGTCTTGATCTTGAGTCTTCTTTGGAGTCTTCTCGAGTGCCCCTTCCGAAGTGAAATGAACAGCTCACAGAGCGAGACGCCCTTCTTATATCTTGCAAGAAAGTGTCTCAGTCTGTGAGTAGTGCCGTGCGACGATAAATGAAGCCACACGTGCGCTGATTGGTCGCCGACATCACTGGATCGGCGCCGGTGGGCGGGGTGCGCGGGGGGTAGCGGGGTACGAAGGGGCGACGGAGCGGCGGGTCTCTAGCTGTCCTCAACATCCTCCCCCCGGCGTAGCTCGCGAGCTTCATCTTCTTTCGGGAGGACGGCGATTTTCCTGACCGGCCGCCGCAGCAATCCGCCCCTGGTCCGCACCTCCACGTTGCGCACCACGCCGTCTGGTCCGGGAAAGGTCCGCGTTACAATTCCACGCGGCCACACGTTCCTTGGCAGGCTACCGTCTGCCACCACGACGAGGTCCCCTTCTTGTAGCTGTCGCTGCTGCACATCCCGTGAGTCCCCACGCGCAACCAGCGTCGGCAGGTACTCCTTCATCCAGCGCTTCAAGTACTCGTCGGCAAGTCCTTGCGCCGCTCTCCACGCCTGACGATCACTAGGCGTGCTCGGCGCGGTTACTGGAAGGCTCGATGGTCCCAGCAGCAGGAAGTGGTTGGGTGTCAGCGCCTCTTCCTCGTCGATGTCGACCGGTACGTGTGTCAACGGTCGAGAGTTCACCGTGTTCTCGGCTTCTGTGAGGAGCGTCACCAACGTCTCCTCCCGCGGGCTCTTCTGGTGTAGAGTGGCTTCGAGCGCGGTCTTCACTGAGCGCACGAGACACTCCCATGCGCCTCCCTGGTTCGGCGAGCCCGGCGCGATGAACTTCCAGTCTGTCCGCCGAGTCAACGCGTAGTCCTTCAGCAGGGGTGCCCACTCCTCCATTGCCCGTCGTAGTTCGGTGTCCGCCCCATGGAAATTCGTTCCGTTGTCAGAGTAGATGACCCGTGGCCACCCACGCCTAGCCGCCATGCGCCGCAATGCCGATATCACCGAGTCCATCGTTAGGGAATAAACTATCTCTTGATGTGCCGCGCGCGTCGTCAAACAAGTGAATAACGCTATCCACCGCTTTTCATGCCTACGTCCTATTATTACCGTTATAGACCCGAAATAGTCGATTCCGGTGTAGGTGAATGGTCGCGCGAATGCCCCTAACCGTTCAGGTGGTAGATCTCCGATAACCGCTGGCCGTGGTGTCGCCTTGCGTACCCTGTAACGCAGACATCTCCGCTCCACTTCTCTTACGGTCGGTCGTAGTCGAAGTATGTGATATCTCATGCGTAGGTCGTTCACTACCCGTTCCCTGTTGGCGTGGCTTGCTTCTTTATGCGCCTTCTCCACAAGCAGCCTTACAAATTGGTGGCGTCCGTGCAGTATGATGGGCCTCTTCATTTGGCTGTCCACATCGGCTGTGTCGATCCGTCCTCTAGCTCGCAGTATGCCATCTTCGAATATGGGGTCGAGCTTCCTTAACGCGCTGCCGGTTGCCAAGTTCTTTCCTTGCTGCAGTCGACTGATGTCTTCAGCAAAGCTCTATTGTTGACTGCGCTCTATCCACATCCGCTCTGCTCTCTGGATGTGGTCCAATGTTAGTCCGTGCGCCTTTCCTCTCATGGCATCGACGAACTGTAATATCCGAGCGGTGGCCCTGACCAATCTCTCGTAAGAAGAGAACCTCTCGATGTCTGGCAGGTATGGAGCGTCCCTGGTGTCGCTCTCGTGCGCCACAACCTTCTCCAGCTCGTCATCTTCATCCCCTGCCTTCTCTTCCCGACGTCGAGGCCATCGATCTTCATCTTCGTACAGAAATGGCGGTCCCGTAAACCATCTGTCGCTCTCTTCCTTGTACGTATAATTTATGCGCGTTGCCTGATCCGTGATGTTGTCTGCGGTCGGTATCCACCTCCATTGCTCGGGTGACGTCTTCTCCGATATCTCCCCTAATCTATGAGCCACGTATGGGGTGTAACGCGCCGTATCGTTCTGTATCCAGTGGAGCGCCGTAGTGGAGTCTGTCCAATACACTACCCTATCGGCTACCACTCTGTGCTCTTGCACGAATTCCGCGAGTCGCGCGCCTATCAGATTCGCCTGCAACTCTAACCGCGGTATGTTTTGCGCCTTTATCGGGGCGACTTTCGCCTTGGCTGCCACTAACCGTACCTTAACCGTTCCGTCGCGGTATCGTATACGCCAATACGTCGCGGATGCGTACGCACGTTCGCTTGTGTCATTAAACACGTGAAGCTGACGCTCTACCACTCCCCCCGTAGGAGCATAGCACCTAGGCAGCCGCAGTCGTGATACTTCCTCGACGACTCGCAGCCACCTCTGAAATTCCTCAGCTGCCTCCTCGGGTAGTTGGTCGTCCCATCCGACCTTCTTCATCCGCCACTGGTCTTGCAGCAGGATCTTGGCGGTGATGGTGAGGTAGCTCAGCAGTCCCAGCGGGTCGAAGACCGACACGACTGCGCTTAACGCCTCTCTCTTGGTCGGTGGCCTCTGCAGCGTCTTCACTTCGTTCGGTACCCTGTTCATGGATGTGTTGAACGTTAAGGCATCTTCATCGGCCATCCATAATAGCCCTAGGGTTCTGCCTGGGCTGTCTTGTCTCAAGCCTACCTCCTTAGGCTTGCTCGCTAGTAATTTCTCCGGCTTGTCTTCTAGTAGGGCTGCGTGGTTCGAATTCCAGCCTGCTAAGGTGAAGCCGGCCTGCTGGTGTACTTCCATAACCTGCCTCGCAGTGTTTACCGCTTCCTCTACCGTAGCATAACTGTCTAGGTAGTCATCCATGTAGTGACTACGTACGATAGCGTTAAGTGCCAGCGGATGTGTCTCTGCGTGTGCGCGCGCGTTATGATCCCTAACACTATGTGCGAGAAACGGCGAGCTCCTCGCACCGAAAATCATCGATGTCATAACGTATTCCCGCGGTGGGCTGGATCGCTCGTTACCTCGCCACAGAAACAATTGCGCGGGTTGGTCGCGACGGTCTATCTTCATGCGTAAAAACATTTCCCTAATATCCGCGGACACAGCTATTTCGTTCTCCCTAAATCTAAACAGTATGCCCGGTAGGTTCCGTAACAAGTCGGGGCCGTCAAGTAAATAATCGTTCAAACATTTACCGGACGCACGCACTGCCGCGTCGAAAACCACTCTTGTCTTCCCAGGCTTGTTCGGATTCCGTACTGCGAAGTGAGGCAGTTACCAGCTCTTGGGGTCCTCTCTCTCTGTCCCCTCGGCTTCCCTTGCGTATCCTTTCGCCAGGAGGTTATCTATTTGTGCTGTATAGGCGTCTCGAAACTCCGGCGATTTTTCCATTTTCTTCTCGATCGTCCGCAGTCTTCGAGCAGCCATCTCGTAGCTGGAAGGCATCCGCACGTCGTCGTCCTTCCATGGCAGTCCCACCTGGTATTGCTCGCCGACCTTCTTGACGGTGCGCTGGAATATCTCAACAGCGCGCTCCTCTTCCCGTCGCGGCCTACTCTTTAGCAAGATACCGATGGAATCGATCTCGTACTGCCGTTAAAGGAGTTCCGTTAACTCCTCGTCCTGACTGGCGAACGTTCCAATGTCCCTATCTAACCGTCCGCTACTGCTTACGACGTGTAATACGGTTTCACCGTCCTCCCTACACGTGAATCGCTGCACGGTTCCCTGTATCACCCATCCTAATAACGTACGTGCAGCTATAGGCTGCCTTCGACGTCCTATCCTTAAATTACGGGTGATTATTAAATGCCAGTTGTCGGCGCCTACTAATAATCTCGGTTTTGCGTCGTCATAGCAAACCGAACTCGGTAGGTCGCGTAAGTGTTTAAAACGTAAACACTCTTTATTTACCGACTGCGAACCTATCTGTAAATTTGTTACTGTACGCGCATTTATTCTATACATCTCGCTGCGCGTCTTGCCACGTATGCCTATGTTAACTAGCCTGCAATCGGCCTCGCGCTGACTATTGTTTACTCCTCTAATATTCAGCGGCTTTACCGGTCCTTCCGCTCCTAACTCGCGCGCTAAGTTGTCGTCGATCAACGAAATAGTCGAGCCTTCGTCAAGCAACGCATACGTATCTATTTCCCTACCGCGTGGTCCACGTAACGTAATGGGACACACTTTCAATAATACGGACGCATTACTACCAACGTTAGACGCAACGAGCACGGTCTCATCCGGTTTTGCCGATGTCTCAGGTGCGCGGGTCTTGCGGGTGTGAAGGAGGGCATGGTGGGGGCCGTTGCAGCCGTCGACGCCGCATTTATTGGCTTTGCATCTAAACCGTCGGTGTTTACTATTCAAACAGAGAAAACACACCCCCTCTTCCTTTACCCAATTCCACCGGTCGTCCACACCCATTTGTGCTAACTTTCTACACTTAGCGATCACGTGTTCACCCCCGCAACACATACAAGAGGCACTACCGGTGTCGTCCTGGGCGGTGAATGTCTTTACGTCGCGGGCCCTATTCTCTACGCGGCGTGTTAATACAACTCGTTTCGACGGCGGCGCCTCTCGTCCTACGGGCGATTCCTTAGTCGGCGCTACGGACGTATAGGCATGACTCAACGCACGGTCAGCCTCTCTCATCATAAACCTAGACAGTGTAACGATGTCCGGTTCGTCTGCACGGTGCTTCGCATAATCGCACCAACGCGACCGTAAGTGAGGGCTTAGTTTACTAGTTACTTCCCTAGTCAGCATTGGATTATGTAAATACCCTTTGCCGTCGACGTTCTGTAAAATACATACTATATTTTGTAACTTAATCGCGAACGAATTCAATTCCTGAGCGGTTTGACCCGGGCGCGGAAGGCGTTTCAGTTCCTCTAACGTTCGATCGATAATTACTTCCGGGCGGCCGAAACACTGCTCTAATGTTCGCATAATATCTGCTGGATCCTTCGCGGTAAACAGCAGTGCCGATACTACCTACCTAGCTTCACCGCGTAGACAGTTTCTTAACCTTGCCATATTTTCCGTATTTGTGAATCCATATAAACGCGTGGATTCCTTCATCGCGGCTTTGAAGGCTAACCATTCCACGGCCGAACCGTTAAAAATAGGCAAGTCCTGCGTCTGCTTCGCGGCAGCGGGCCTGACTCTAATCATATTCTCTAGAGCTTCCGCTAGTCGCTCTTTACCCCTCTCTTTCCCTCGCGGAGTAAGCGACCTATCTCTATCCCTATCTCCCTCTAGCCTACGCTGTGGCGATGGCGATCTATGTACACCTACATCCCTGTACGGCGACGGTGATCTACGATCCGCGTGGCGATGTGGCGATCTATGTGTAGGCGATAGAGTGCGGCGTTGGACGCGCGACGGCGACGTAACCCGTACACGACGATCCACCTGGTTCATTTCTACGGCGACTCCACTATCCCTCTGTATCGTTTCTACGCGACGTGGTTGAACCTCATTCGCTACCGTCCTCCCCTGGGCATCTTCAGCGTGGTCGTAACCGGTTTCCCTGTTCGGTAGGGTCTGCTCTAACTCGATGCGGGGCGCGGGCTGAGACGGGCGGCAAGGCGACTCCCCCCGCACAGTCTCTACGTTCTCTAACCACCTATCAACGCGTACCCTATTTTCAACTAACTCGTCTTCGTTAATACTTTCCCTATCTGTTTCTTCTTGCAGTTGCGCGACGTCCCTAGCGTACTTCTTCTTAATAAGATCTTCTTCAAGTTGCAATTGCTTCCTCCTAATTGCAGCTAGTTCCTCCGCGGCGTTATATTCAATTTGTTTTAACCTAGCTATCGCGCTAGCTGTCGACCAGGCTGAACGAACGGAGCGGACCGACGGAGCTCGAGGTGCGGGCCTATGTACGACGTCTGTTACAGGCGCGACGGTACGTACTATCGAACTAGTTTCTGTAGACGGAAGATCTTCAATAATCGCGGCGAGTGTCTCTGTGCGCGGCGCGGATGTGCTCACCTCTCCCAAGCGATCGGTCGTAGACACGGACATAGCGGGGCGCGGCGGCGGGGGCGCGGGCGCGGGCGTAGATGCTGGCGCGAGCGGGGCCTGGGGCGCGGGCGCGGCGGAGAGCGCTTGTGCCATCGCGAGATAATCGGACGGGGACGCGGGTGCTTCTTCGAATATACGCATTCCTACCGGCGTGTCGTCCTCGTTCCGTGCCTTCTGGCTTCGTGTCTTCCTCATTGTCCCACGTTGCGACCTCCGGTCGTCTTCAAAAAGACGTACGTATCGTCTTCAAAAAGACGCACGTATTGGATGTCGTTCCCGCCACAAGGGCGTTACCAGATGGTCACAGTTTGACACCGTTAGGGAGCAACCACCTGGCCGCGTAAACGCGGTTAAAGAAACAAGAAATTGTCTGGAAACAGACAATAGACGTATGTGACGTAGTTGTAACAAGAAACAGGGAAGAAATTAGTACCGACGATCTTCTCTCTTCGTCGACGAACTTCTTTCTTCCTTGAAGATCTTCTATAATGATCTTCTCTCTTCTATAATTATGTTCTTTCTTCTATAATTATGTTCTTTCTTCTATAATTGGCTTCTTTCTTGTTTCTTCTTACTTCTTGCTTCTTTCTTCTGGCTTGAATCCGGCGGCGATGGACCAAGAATATAATGGATGAGAAGTGGACTGTATATTTATTTATGACTGATTACTTATTGACTGATCTGAGGTTAGCTATACTAGGGGACTGCTTGAAGAAAAGATGGTACTTTTTACTATACTGTATTACACTATTTACAATATTCGGCACTATTAAAATAAACTATCTAATATGTACGGAGAGAGGTCTTCAGTTGTGGAGTCTTGATCTTGAGTCTTCTTTGGAGTCTTCTCGAGTGCCGCTTCCGAAGTGAAATGAACAGCTCACAGAGCGAGACGCCCTTCTTATATCTCGCAAGAAAGTGTCTCAGTCTGTGAGTAGTGCCGTGCGACGATAAATGAAGCCACACGTGCGCTGATTGGTCGCCGACATCACTGGATCGGCGCCGGTGTGCGGGGTGCGCGGGGGGTAGCGGGGTACGAAGGGGCGACGGGGCGGCGGGTCTCTAGCTGTCCTCAACAGAAGTAGTTGAAAGGAAAAAGCAAGAAAGAACGGATAAGAATGATAGAAGAATATCGGATAACTTCCAGGTAAACATTAAAATGTTCTGGAAATTCGTAAGAACTACCAGGGGACATTCAAAACAGCCTAGAATGAATGCTCTACGAGACCAGAATGGCTGTATTCTGAATGACGAAGTTTTGAGTTTAAGGAGATGGAAGGAATACTTTGAAAGCGTGTTTATAAGTGATGAGACGTTTGAATTAAATGAAATAGAAATTCCGAAAGAAGACGAAATAGATAGAGATATAAGTATAGATGAAATAATGAAAGCAATGAAAAGTATGAAAGCAGGTAAGGCAGCCGGTTATGATTGAGTATCTCTCGAAATGTTAAGAGCTGGAGAAGTAGTGGTGGCAGACCTGCTGTACACCTTGTTTAATTTATGTTGGGAACTTAAGCGGGTACCGGGAGACTGGTGCAAAGCCATGATAGTCCCAATATATAAAGGAAAAGGATCAGAGCAGGACTGTAAAAACTACCGTGGTATCAGCCTTCTTAGCATTGTGGGAAAACTGTATGCTAAGGTACTAATTGAAAGAGTTATGAAAGAAACTGATGGAAAAATTTGGGATGTGCAAGCGGGATTTAGAAAGGGAATGGGATGTACGGATCAGGTCTTTTCCATGCGCATGATCGCGGAGAAGTTTTTGGCCAAAAACCAAAGAGTTTTTTGTGCGTTCATAGACTTGGAGAAGGCTTATGACAGAGTGGACAGGGATGTGTTATGGCAAACACTGAAATTATTTGGGTTGAGCGCTGGCTTAATACGGGCATTGAAGTCTCTATATAGGGACTCTAGTGCTTGTGTCAGGATCAACGGGGCCTACTCGGACTGGTATGGCATCCATAAAGGTGTCAGACAGGGCTGTGTGGCTTCCCCGTGGCTGTTCAACCTATTTATGTATAGTTGTTTGGAAAATTTGAAAGTAGAAGAATGCGGGTGAAGAATGGGTGAGTTAACCGTCAAATGTACTTTTGTACGCCGATGATGAAGTCATACTTGCGTCGTCGGCAGCCGAGTTGCAAATGATGGTTACATTAATGAACAGGACATTAAAAGAAAAGGGAATGAGAGTGAACGCAAGTAAGACGAAAGTTATGGTTTTTGAAAGAGATGAAAGTAAAACGAAATGTGAAATAAGAATAGAAGGGGAGTTGGTAGAGCAAATAGATGAGTTTGTGTATTTGGGATGTGTGTTTAGCAGGGATGGTAGATATGATAAAGATATAGAACGACGAGTGAATGCAGGAAATAGATTGAATGGGGCTCTACACTCTATTGTGAAAAGTCAGAATGTGTCCAAAAAGGCACGTATTTTTTTTTTTTTACTTATTATAAGCCAGTGCTTGACCACAATCCCACCTGGTGGTAAGTGGTGATGCAGCCCTAGATGGTAAATCGCACTATCTTATCGTAACAAAAGCCTATTCACTCTTGCCTTGAAGACGCCTAGATTGTATTCGGACGGAAAGATAGACGCCGGCAAATTATTCCACTCCTTTGCTGTACGCATTACAAAAGACGAAGCAAACCGTTTGGTTCTAATGCGTGGAATATCGACAACAAAGGGATAAAGACCCGCTGACCGTCTGGTTGTCCGATGGTGGAAAGGAGAGGGAGGAATTAAGGCGTGTAATTCCTGCGTACACTCACCGAAATGCATCCTATAGAATACCGATAGACTGGCTACTCTGCGCCTGTGCTCAAGGCTGACAAGATTGGTTTCAACCAAATCAAGGTCACCAAAGAGCCTCTTAGCACGTCTCTCCACTGAGTCCAATGCTGCCAGGTGGCATTTTGCAGCACCAGCCCATATGTGACAGCAGTACTCCATGCACGACCGGACTTGCGCTTTATATAAGGTAAGAAGATGCCCCGGCGTGAAGTACCGCCGCACCCTTGCAAGGACACCAAGTTTCCTTGCGGCTGCTTTGGCTCTGGACTCGATGAACCGCCCATAGTTTAGGTTCGGAGAAAATTCAATCCCTAACAACTGAAGGCAGTCAGTGTACTCCAAGGATACATTCCGGAAAGTAGGAGCCATGGTGAGCGGGCTCCTTTTAGCGGTAAAAAGACACGCTTGTGTTTTGGAGGCGTTAAATCTCACGAGATTGGCTTCGCCCCATTCGGAGACTGCCTGTAGTGTGAGACTCACACGCTCAACCATAGCCTCTCTTTCTGACTGGATTTGATCCCGGCTGGCCCGGGCGTTTGGTTGGTATCTCTCCACAACTGTGCTGTCGTCTGCATACCCATAGACACCGGGAATGAGCAGATCATTTATATGCAGCAGGAAGAGAGTTGCGGAGAGAACGGACCCCTGAGGAACACCGGCGTTAGTCGCCACAGTATTGGATGAGCAGCCATCAACGACGACCCGGAGAGACCGTTCACTCAGAAAGTCCTTCACCCAGACAATTAGGCCAGGGGATAAGCCGTATGCTGAAAGCTTGCCCAATAGACTAGCGTGCCAAACCCTGTCAAAAGCCTTCGAGACATCGAGGGAAACAGCAAGTGCTTCACCACTGTTCTCGAGGGCTTCGCTTCATATGTGAGTGGCATACGCTAGAAGGTCCCCAGTTGATCGATTTCGGCGAAACCCGTACTGGCGATCACTGAGGAGATCATTTTGCTCTAGGTATGCCATAAGGTGGGCGTTCAATATACGCTCCATAATCTTGCAGAGTATGGAGGTGATTGAAATTGGCCGATAGTTGGCAGGGTCGGTACGGCTACCTTTTTTAGGCACAGGCTGCACATTGGCCAGCTTCCAAGATTTAGGTACTACGTATGGCAATTCACAATGCTGTGTTGGTGCCTACTTTAATGTATGGTAGTGAAAGTTGGGTGTCGCAGAAGAAGCACGAGAGTAGAATAAATGCTGTAGAAATGCGGTCATTACGTATTATGCTAGGGCTGAATCTGAATGACAGGGTGAGAAATAGTGTGATAAGAGAAATGTGTGGCTTGCAAGATGATGTTGTGACTAGGATTAAGAAAGGTATGCTTCGGTGGTTTGGTCATGTAGAAAGAATGAATGAGGAAAGAGTGACAAAGCAAGTTTATGTTGCAGAGGTGAATGGCAGAGTCGGGAAGGGTCGCCCTAGGCGAAAGTTTATCGACCAAATTGGCGATATATTGAAAATGGGCCAAATTAAGAGTACCTTTAACCGACGAGCGTGTATGCGTAGGTATATGGATGTGGAGGAAGCGAGAGAGGTGTGTCAGGATCGTGCCAAATGGAAGTCCATAGTCTCTCCCTCTGGGTGACAGGCGTGAGTGTTTATGTACTTAAATTTTAATTATTCTTGTCTTATTATTCTATATCTTATTATTAAGCGCTGGTGTTTCACATGTGGTCCCATATAAATTTAATCGAGGTCAGACCAATAGCTTTTGAGTTATCCTTAATTATTTATATTAAAGTCGGTTGTAAAAAATTTTTCATTTTAAATTATTATCGTAGTAAGTCTTGTATGATATCCCCTTTAAAATCATTACTCAAGAGTTACGGGTTGTTATTTTTTGTGTCTCACTACCAATGATTCTCTAATATTTACTAAGAAAAAAGTAATACATTACTATTAGCGTCCTTTCATATTCAAATGACCTTTTCAAAATACGTAAAAATGTTAAATGAATGGCAGTTTTTTTTATTTATTAGGTTGAAAAGACGCAAATAGTTATATGCGTCTTTCCTTCGATATTTTGTGTTGCTAGATGTATTTTTTAAGCTAAGATGAAAAGGAAAATTCTTTTTATTTAAATAAATAAACAAATTATCTATTTTTTTGATCCTTCTTTTTGAGTCCTTAAAATCTTCATGTCTCTACGTATATATTTCAATTTTCATATAGAAACCTTTTAATATACTATAGACATAGGGTCTGAAAGAAAAAATCATCAATTTATTTTTTATTTCCATTTTACGTTTTTGTTAGTTGCGTCCTTCTTTATTATGACGGGAGAATGTAACCCGGCTGGCTCGTATCGCCTCACGCTGTGACGCAGAAGGTTTCAGTTTTGTCGTGGTTCGTTATTAATTGAAGTTTTTGAAACAGTTCCGTGTTGATTTTGTACACGCGTGCACGAGCGTTTTGTTTATTAAATTGTTATTACGTGTTGGTATTATTCTTGTTGTTACGTTTTTTGTTTTAATAATGCTTAATGCGTACGTTTATAGTGATTGTGAATACGACAACATGTTATGTATCCGAACCTAGGTACAAGAAGTATCGCTAAATAAATTGTTAAGACGTCGGGATGGAACAAGTGTGTCATACTGTGCAGTGCACAAAGTGTTGAAGCGTAACCGAATGCGCCCATACAAATTGCACAAAGTGCAAGCTTTAGTTCCCGGCGATGACGACCGCCGACGAGTTTTCTGCCGTTGGTTATTATACGAGCAACAACGTGTGCCTGGTTCCATTGAGCACATTATCTCGACGGATGAGTCGACATTTACCAGAAACGGCCTGTGGAACCGAAGAAATACACACGTGTATTCAGAGGTTAACCCGCACGCTGTTCGACAAACCGGGCACTAAACCCGATGGTCGGTTAACGTATGGGCAGGTTTATTTAAGGATCGCATACTGGGACCAGTGTTTCTGCCACAGCGTCTGAACGGACAGCGATACCTAAACTTTATAAATGAACAGTTGACAGACATTTTAGACGACCTATCGTTGGCTGAATATCGCCGTACATGGTTTTAGTATGATAGTGCCCCTACACATGCCGTGAGGTTCGTCCGTGAGCGCCTCAATGAGCTATTTGATGATCGCTGGATTTGACGGACTAGAACCACATGCTTGGCCACCTCGCGCACCAGATCTGACCCCGTTAGACTTCTTCCTGTGGGGTATGTGAAAGAAAGGGTTTTTAATCGTGAGTGTGATAGTGCTGACGAAACTACAAAAGGATCGTGGATGTTTTCGACAAACTACGTACGGACTGTGTCAAAGACCACACGATGATGCCCCGCCTCCATGAGGAGACGCAACACCGAGCCCAAATCTGCCTTGAAATGAATGGAGCACAATTTGAACCGCATCTCATAAGACCACGGAGGATTTAGAGCGGTAAGCTGTTTCATAACTTATTTTTTTTAAATAACTTAGTACTGAACTAATCTGAATACATACATAACTGAATACATGAGAATAATAAACATACCTACACGATGAATAAAAACGCATAGACTCTAACCTTGGTTACATTTCATTTATGTATTTTTTCATTAGCGGGAAATCGAACCAGTTATTTGGGTTATTTAACCTGTAAATTCGGATTAAAATGGCTACGTGGAGACAAGTACAATGGCAAAATAGTAGGTTAAGTAGATAAGTTAGGTATTTAGACAAGTGTTGTAAATTATTAGGTATTGTGGTATGGCCCGCTAGTTGCGGACCGCGCGAATTTGCGTTCGCGCGTACATTGACCTTTAATCAGCTGATATGAATTGAGTTATTCCACTGCTGGTTTTATGTTTCAGTATTTTTATGATTTTTTTTTATGAAATTATCGTTCCATTTAGCTGTACTAACATGATGGCGCATGAATAAAGCTAATAAAACGTTATAAAAAGATGATTTTTTTTCATCAGGATCGGATTTATTTGTGACCCATGATCAAAGGTATACTTGGTGCTATCGCCTGTCTTAGTTTTCGGGAGCGTTCCAAAAATACCCTGTATATATATATATATATATATATATATATATATATATATATATACTAGCTGACCAGGCGGAAGTTGTTCTGCCCTTCCCGAACAACCATTTACTTTACCAAAAAAACTCCTGAAATTAGCAATAAAAAATTGAGGGTCACTTATCGGGATAAAAATTATCCTATCTCTCAAGTTGGACCAAACTGCACACAGTCTGCAAAATCTCATTGAAATCAGTTCCATTTATTGAATACTTACAGCAACACGTGGTGGTTATACTACTAAATTAGTGTAGCTTATATTAAACGTTTGTATTTTTAACATAGCGCCATCTATTGAATATTTACTCAATCCAATAACAGAAAATTGTGACTGTCAAATAATAGGCAAATAATTTTCAATAAAATAATATTATATTGCGACTATAAATTGAGATGTAAGCTATCCTATCTTTTAAGTTGGACCAAACTGCACACAGTGTGCAAAATTTCATTGAAATCTGTTCAGTAGTTTAGGAGTCCATCGCGGACAAACAACGTGACACGTACTTTTTATATATAAAGATATATATATATATATATATATATATATATATATATATATATATATATATATATATATATATATATATATATATTTATATATATATATATATATAGAAATATAGAAGATATTTATATATATATATATATATAACCCCGATTAGTGGCGGGAAAGAATACTCACTACCCCATGTCTTCCCGTGGGTGTCGTAAGAGGCGACAGAGGGAAACTGAGGCAGAGGGTGGGCAGCAGCATCTTTCTGATGATAGCAAAACAGCAATAAAAAAAACTGTGGTTGCCAACCCGCTCGCCAAGCGTGGCAACTATGGCAATATACCCCCATGAGAGTAGTGAAGAGCGACCCCGCTATGTATTTTCTGAATATGACTTATGCAATGTAGTAAGTAAGGACAAGCCATAACGCAATTATTTAAAACTAGTAGCGACTTGTCTTGTAGCATTTAGGTAACCGTGAGCTTGAAGCTTGGTTCTTTTTTATCTCTTTACTACCATTATCAATTAAAGTATGCAAGAAAATTAATGGACATATTTTAATTACAAAAAACTATTCAATCAACCAATGATGAAACCGATGATTTAAGCCGATCAGAGAGCGGTAAGAGCGTGCAGGCGTGTGACACGATGGAATATTTTTCGACATTGCTATACAGGCTTATTCCACTGTAGTTTTTACAAGCCAGCTGTGACCTTTTTTCCTTGTATAGTAGAACTATAATTACTTTGCACTTGTCTCGCAGTTCTCTCTTAAGTCCCTAGCATAAATTAAAGAATGTATACAGCAGGGTTGCCACGACTCCCTCTCCCGAGCTCAGCATTTCTAATAATTTATATATAATGTGAACAAGTTTCTTTTACGACTATAAATAGTTTTCGGTATTTATGCGAACAAAAATGCCATAAATGGTATGAAAATATATTATTGTATTATTTTATCACAATATCATCATCATCTTCATCATTACAGCCCTTGACAAGTCTACTGATGAACATAGGCCTCCCAAGGATTGCCACAAACGTTTATTTTTTTGTTCAGATTTTACTTAATAACTCATTATTGCAAAGCACATTTAGAATTTAAAGAAACAGTTTATATATCCATTTTTTTATTGTTAATTGTTAATAATAAATTTGGAAGCGGTGTAATGGAAAAAATGTTTTAATAAATTTGAAATAAGTCTGTTGTAGGGGTAAAGAGATAACGGTGTACATTGCACAAAACAGAAAAGTTTACCTCTTACTACAAAAATGTAGCGAATTACCACTGAAGTAGTAAATGTTTTTTCTGTCGCATTTTAGTTACTTAAATACAAATAGTAATATGCCTTATTAGATAAAAAGGAAAATAATTGATATTCTACTCGCGTAATACAGTCTAATGATTTTGTAAACGAAGAAGTTCGATAAAAATGAACTGATATTAATTCAATTTAATATTTAAATTTATATTAAGTTAGCTGTTCCTCGCGACTTCGACCGCGTGTAATTTAGGGTTTTAATTGTGTTGCGCGGAACTCTAATTCTTTTTCTAAAATATTAGTAGCCTAAGTTACTCCTTATAACATCAGATATCTGCCTGTGAAAGTCTCGTCGAAATTGGTGCAGCCGTTTCGGAGATCAGCCTGGACATGGACAAAAAATTTACAAATTGCGTTTTTGTTATAAGTACCATATATACTTTCACATGCATTTAGTAAAAAACTGTTATTTTAACATTACAATCAGACACTTCAATTTTATTTATTTGTATAGATTCAAAATTATGATAAATAATGTTAATACAATGATATAGTAACGGAGACATTTACATTTGACCTGAATCCAAAAATTTATTGACTTACAGTTATTTAAACTGTATCGCTATAACTATTTATTATAATTTATAATTTTTATTAAGGCATTTATTTTTTATCGTTTTCATACTGATAATCGGACAATTTTTTACATGACGTGAACTGCTACTTTAGCCAATTTCCTACAAGATATTTTAGACACACATTCGCCACTCATGTAATATTCTACAAGAACGGCATCATCAGGAAAATACTAAAACTGAAACAATATTTTTGTAATGACACTGAACAAAGGATGTCGATGGATGATGTGGCTCAGGAGCGCGCCTTGTGGTATTTCGTTGGGATGTGGAATTAGTGCTCGTTATACTTTTTATAGTTATAATTACTATTTGTTAGATTTCTTTAGATTTTTAATTGCGTTATATGAAAAGTAAAATTGAACGGAGAGTAGTTTTCATTGCAAGTTACTTCAAAGCGAAAATTAAATTTAAGTCAATGATAGTGGCTTATAGAACCTTTCTTTTAATTTAAAAATGTGAAATTTTTGTTTCTAATCTTAAAATTTATACATATATTGAAACAACATAGACCTATTATTGCATACCTTAAGCGAAAGCGCAAGGTAATGTTCTACTATCGCCTAAAAATTAAAATTCCAACATTTTATCGAATAAAATCGTATCTAGCAATCATATTATACATACAAATGATATAAAAAGCACATTGTTAGAAAGATAAATGATTGTTGAACTTATTAATAATTTTTTTAAATCGATGAATTGCTATTTTTAAATAAAAAAAAGGGTTTTAGTGGCTTATGGTGTGGATTTATCATGTCCCTGTGGCTTGTAAACACTATAACTTTTGAAAAAATCAATTATTTAACTCAATCTATTTTTTAATCTCTTCATCTATCATGTGGGAAGCCACTGAATGTAAATGACAGTGTAATTTTGTTTTGTTTAGCTATAATTAATTTCTTTCGGCTCCAAAATGGCGAAATTTTCGTTGATTTGGTTACCTCGTATATAAATTGTTTCTGTAAATGGGGATCTACAGCCACAGAGTAGTTTAGTTCACAGAGTACCTTTGTATTAAGTTTAGTTCGGCTTCAGTCGCCGTCGTGAGTGGACATTGTTTCGGTTGTTTTCAGCGGCTCAAAAAGATCGCTGTACAAATACACAATATTCGAATAACCAAATTTCTTAAATACTTGATTATAATAATAATAAGAGATTTTTTTATTACAATATTTAAAAGCACAGAATAAATAATAGTAGTACGTACTAAAAGTAAGTAGTATAATTTTTTTTGTCATGGGTGACATTCTCATGTTTTTCGAGGGTGTCGAAACCGATAGGGTTGTCGAAATATAAATCCAAGATGGCGGCCGCAATAGGTATCAATTTATTCATCATGGGTGTCATTTTCATGGTTTTCGAGGGTGCTGAAGCCGATAGTGCTGTCGAAATGTAAATCCAAGGTGGAGGCTGCAATAGGTATAAAATGTTTCATCATAGGTGTCATTTTCATGGTTTTCGAGGGTGTTGAAGCTGATAGTGCTGTCGAAATGTAAATCCAAGATGGCGGCTGAATTAGGTACCAATTTATTCATCATGGGTGTCATTTTCATGGTTTTCGAGGGTGTTGAAGCCGATAGTGCTGTCAAAATGTAAATCCAAGATGGCGGCTGCAAAATATATCAATTTTTTCATCTTGGGTGTCATTTTCATGGTTTTCGAGGGTGTTGAAACCGATAGTGCTGTCGAAATGTAAATCCAAGATGGCGGCTGAAGTAGGTACCAATTTTTTCATCATGGGTGTCATTTTCATGGTTTTCGAGAGTGTTGAAGCCGATAGGGTTGTCGAAATGTAAATCCAAGGTAGCGGCTGCAATGGGTATCAATTTTTTCATCATGGGTGTCATTTTCATGGGTTTCGAGGGTGTTGAAGCCGACAGTGCTGTCGAAATGTAAATCCAAGATGGCGGCTGAATTAGGTTCCAATTTTTTCATCATGGGTGTCATTTTCATGGTTTTCGAGGGTGTTGAAGCCGATAGTGCTATCGAAATGTAAAACCAAGATGGCGGCTGCAATAGATATAAATTTTTTCATCATTGGTGTCATTTTCATGGTTTTCGGGGGTGCTGATGCCGATAGTGCTGTCGAAATGTAAATCCAAGGTAGCGGCTTCAATAGATATCAAGTTTTTCATATTGGGTGTCATTTTCATGGTTTTCGAGGGTGTTGAATCCGATAGTGCTGTCGAAATGTAAATCCAAGATGGCGGCTGAAGTTGGTACCAATTTTTTCATCTCGGGTGTCATTTTCATGGTTTTAAGAGTGTTGAAGCCGATAGTGATGTCGAAATGTAAATCCAAGATGGCGGCTGCATTAGGTATCAATTTTTTCATCATGGGTGTCATTTTCATGGTTTTCGAGGGTGTTGAAGCCGATAGTGCTGTCGAAATGTATTTAAACTACTTTAATAATTCCGTATAATCATGTTATACGTAATTTTTTTAATGCGCTTAAGGTATGCCCAATTGGATTTACCAATATATTTATTTAATTCGGTCTTTAAAATCTTTTGAATGTACGATGCCGTGACTATACAATAGGCTATTGTGAATACTAATATAATGAAACATTTTTATATTTTTTTAATTTAATTATAGGAAAAAATAGATTTAAGTATTCTTAAATTTAAAGGAAAAAAATTCATATTACTTAAAAAAAATATTTAAGATTTATTTGTACCTCTTCTTGTTCGTAAGCCTAGTGAAGTCCACTCATGTCCAGAAGTGGACTTCACCTACAATAGGATAGGCCCATGCCTATCCTATTGTAAGGAGAATTTGCCCTTGCCAGACGAATTAACAACGGCAGTTGAGTACACTCCACCGTTGTCAGTCAGTGAATTAGGCATCTGACGTAATAACAAATTATTATTGATAAATACAAGTTGTATTTATCAAAAATATTTTGTTGTAATAATCAAGCCATTTATACGCCAATACGAATAAATTAATTTGTACGAGCAAGTACATGGTATTTCAATAGTTTAGGAAATATGCTGATATTGCACCTACGCGCGCGACACAATCATTGCAATTACATTTGATTCATATGTATTTTAGTGCAATAAACGCTGTCTACGGAATCGGACACATTTTTATATGACACCCGTAACGTGGATACAATCTTCATCGACACTATCGCCGTGGCTACATCAATAATAGCCTTCCAAAATCTAAGTCACGTGCCTCAAACTTAATCTTATTATACCCGACTTAAGCATGTGTCTCTCTTATTTATGTTGTTCTGCCGTTGATAAACTAAACCTCTATTTTAATTTTAATTGGTATTAACGTCTTATGTTTGATTAAAGTTGGTTGCTGATGTCGATGGTTTGCAGTAGCCCCTTACCATCAGGAAGACTATTAGGTCGTTTTCCCTTTAATTATATAAAATAAATTACAACCACAAAATATTAAATTTAATATTTTGATATAAATATCAAATTCATATTTTTGCTTTCTTATTATATATTTACATAGCATAATTTGTTACTTAAGTTTGATATAGAATAATAAATTGCGTTAAGGGGTTAACAAACAAAGTGGCAAATATCTCATAAATTTTGAATGGCTTGACCGATTTGAACGAACTCAACGGCGTTCGAGAGGGCTTTGCCAAACTTAGATTTTCGATACCATTTGAACCGATTTGGACCGGTAAATTTTAAGAAATCTAAAAAATAAAAATGTCAAAAAATGGTTTTTGCAATAACTTTAAAAACAGATGTAACAATCAACTCCAACGTCTAATCAGCTGTTAAACTCATAAAACGACGTCGATTGCTGCAAACCGCATCAAAATTGGTTGATGCGTTGAAGAGAAATCGTTAACGAAAAATTTCGAAGAAAGTATTTTTTTGAAATAACTATGCTTAGATTATTGATAGGTCTTCGCGCGCTCAGACTGCGCAATGATCTATTAAATCTAAGTAACTATAAAACTTACTCTCGGATCGTTTTTGATGTAATAAATTATATTTTTGAGCTCTTTGAGCTCAAAAACGTCATAATAGCTGGAAATTTTAGCGCTTTACATTTTAAATTAGCGGAAAGTTCTGCTTTTTTAGATGAACTTTCCGCTAACCTGCTAGACCGCTGGGCACAGCTAGTCATTTAATATGACGCGTTGATGGGTGACGGGAAGGCGGTAATGGGGTAGCTGAAAGGAGATGTATGAAATTGGGTGCTTGACATCGTTCGTAACAGATATAAAAAATATGTCGATAATATAAAGATAAATTATAAGCATAATTAAATGGTATTTGTTTGTTTCTGTAATGTATGGGGCAATCATAAAAACATCTTTAAAAACTGAAAAACGAAAGCTAATGATTATACCATAGCAAAATCAAAACGTACTTAAATATTTTTATGTATTTTGTATATGGTATTAGATAATGAAGGCTATTTTTTGTAATAAATAGCCTTCGATATAAAAAAAAAACTCATAATATTGAAACATTGAGGCGAATCTGTAGAGATTAATATTGAATAAAATAAATCTATTTAGAAAATCTATTGAACAGGCTACGGTTTTAAACTAAACAAAATATTTGAACAATATCGGACACGATTGAATAGACTGTATGGTCTTTGATCATTGCCTGTTTCGAAGGAGACTTAACTTGGTAACTACGACACTACGAGTTAGGGATGAGAAATATATCGATATATATCAAATCGAAATTTTTAAACAGTACCGATATATATCAGAAATCGCGTGATAATATCGATATATCGTCATCATTATCATGATGTAAAGAAAAGGTCCAAAATTTTATATTTCTGCCGGTTGAATGACGAAAAAAAAAACGACAACCAACCATATGATAATGTACATGTTTTGTCACTAATACAAAATTTTTAAATACAGTAAAATTCGCTTAATACGATCACGGTTAATACGATTTCTCGTTTAATATGGCATTTTATGTCAGTCCCTGCTACTTGAGGCATATTTTCATACATTTTTAACACGCTTAATACGATTCGCCATCCCATCTAATACGCCATCTGGATCGGAAAAGTTACGTTTGCTAGTGATTGGTAAGACGAAAAACCCACGTTGCTTCAAAAACGTGAAATCGCTCCCTGTAACATATGATGCACAATCTCGAGCTTGGATGACTGGCCTTCGTTTTATTAACTTGTTAAAAACTTTAGATGATCACTTCCAGAATAAATGTAGACGCATAATTCTCTTCATTGATAACTGCCCCGCTCACCCTAAAGAAGTTGAACTAAAGAACATCACGCTTGTTTTCTTACCTCCGAATGCGAAAGCAAGTTGCAACCGATGGATCAGGGCATTATAAAAGTCCTTAAATATGGCTACAGAACACGATTGATACATCGCTATCTTAAGGAAATGTAAGACCCTGACAGCAAACGACCCTTGACTGTGCGTGACGCGATCCTAAACATTGCAGCGGCATGGCAAGCAATTAAGCCTGAAACCATACAAAATTGATTCAAGAAAGCAGGTTTCTGAAAAAATGAAGCTAATGTTGTGTTGGAAGATGAACCCGCGATACTGCAGGGTTTTTCTGGATATTCTTCGACTGATGACAATGTTGCACCATATGAAACCTGTTCGATCGAAGAACTTATTCAAGATGTGAATAACACCCAAAAGGAGGCCTTAAGTGATGACGATGAAGATAAAGGAGAGTCAATTCAGATTTTGTCAAACACAGAGGCGTTATCAGCAGTAAACGATTTAAGGTGCTATGTATCTTCTTTGGGGAAAAGTGAAGACGCACTGTAAAAGTTAAATTATATTGAAAGCCTTGCATCAAAATCTTTTTGTCGAACCAAAATAAGTGATTATTGTCTATTATTGTGATTAATGTCATTATAAATAATAATTAACTATGATGTAACGTATTTAAATACATATACATGTGCACAACATTATACCTTTCTAACAAATTTATAAATACGTTTACCTATAATTCAATACCTACACAATATTCGTAAATGATGTATTATTTTCCCTATCCCGCATAATACGCTTTCCCGCTTAAGTCGTGATTTAGGCTGGGTCCCTTCAAAATCATCTTAAGCGGGTTTTACTGTATATTGAAATTGATACGAATTTGATACTCTAAAATAAATATCGATATATCGAAATATCGCGATTTAAAATATCTACGATATCTATCGATATTTCAATATATCGATATTTTATGACAAGCTTACTTCGAGTTTGAACTTGTCATGCGCATTTGGCATTGTGGTTGTGTTTGTGGACATATGTCGTGTTTTTATTTTCGTAAATTAGGTACTTTATCATGACCCTTGACTTTTCTCTCGATTTGCATGACAGTAGGTTGTTGCGCCCACATAATGACAATAATGTGTTACCTGGGTTTTGAGAGGAATAGAACAGACAATGTACAGCCTTAGGCTGCTTTTCTAGATGACATTTTATTAATAATTGCGGTAATAATGAAACAATTAGAAAAGCACAAGTTGTATTTTATCTTATTTTATTTAATAATAACTAAAACGGCATCCTTTTGTTTTCTTTTCAATTTATTGAAACAACTTATCCCAAAAACGAGTGATTTGACTACATAAAATACAAATAATAAAGCAAAATAAAAACAAAACCCCAAGCCCTACAAAAGTATGATTTTTTTTTTTACTTATTATAAGCCAGTGCTTGACCACAATCCCACCTGGTGGTAAGTGGTGATGTAGTCTTAGATGGTAAATCGCACTGTCTTATCGTAACAAAAGCCTATTCACTCTTGCTATTGTATTCGGACGGAAAGATATACGCCGGCAAATTATTCCACTCCTTTGCTGTACGCATTACAAAAGACGAAGCAAGCCGTTTGGTTCTAATGCGTGGGATATCGACAACAAAGGGATGGAGACCCGCCAACCGTCTGGTTGTCCGATGGTGGAAAGGAGAGGGAGGAATTAAGGCGTGTAATTCCTACGCACACTCACCGAAATGCATCCTATAGAATACAGAGAGACTGGCTACTCTGCGCCTGTGCTCAAGGCTGACAAGATTGGTTTCAACCAAATCAAGGTCACCAATGAGCCTCTTAGCACGTCTCTCCACTGAGTCCAATGCTGCCAGGTAGCATTTTGCAGCACCAGCCCATATGTGACAGCAGTACTCCATGCACGACCGGACTTGTGCTTTATATAAGGTAAGAAGCTGCCCCGGCGTGAAGTACCGCCGCACCCTTGCAAGGACACCAAGTTTCCTTGCGGCTGCTTTGGCTCTGGACTCAATGAACCGCCCATAGTTTAGGTTCGGAGAAAATTCAATCCCTAACAACTGAAGGCGGTCAGTGTACTCCAAGGATACATTCCGGAAAGTAGGAGCCAAGGTGAGCGGGTTCCTTTTAGCGGTAAAAAGACACGCTTGTGTTTTGGAGGCGTGAAATCTCACGAGATTGGCTTCGCCCCATTCGGAGACTGCCTGTAGTGTGAGACTAACACGCTCAACCATAGCCTCTCTTTCTGACTGGATTTGATCCTGACTGGCCCGGGCGGTCTGCATACCCATAGACACCGGGAATGAGAACAATAGACTAGCGTGCCAAACCCTGTCAAAAGCCTTCGAAACATCGAGGGAAACAGCAAGTGCTTCACCACAGTTCTCGAGGGCTTCGCCCCATATGTGAGTGGCATACGCTAGAAGGTCCCTAGTTGATCGATTTCGGCGAAACCCGTACTGGCGATCACTGAGGAGATCATTTTGCTCTAGGTATGCCATAAGGTGGGCGTTCAATATACGCTCCATAATCTTGCAGAGTATGGAGATAATTGAAATTGGCCGATAGTTGGCAGGGTCGGTACGGCTACCTTTTTTAGGCACAGGCTGCACATTGGTCAGCTTCCAAGATTTAGGCACTATTCCAGTCCTGAATGAGAGGCGGAACAAGCGTGTCAACACAGGAGACAATTGTTATAAGTAACAAATAATTAAATCTTCAAAATAAGATATATTTTAACTATGTTCACGCCTGGCCCATGCTTGTATGGAACAAAGTTCATCTCCTTTCTTTTGGATTCATACTCAATTTCTCGATTTCAGGAACGAAGTAAAAAAACCGTATACGGTCAACCGTATTTTCTTATTTGATTATTCTTCTTAGAGTGCTACTTCTCTGCGAAGGTTGGCGACCATCATGGCTGTCTTTATCTTTTAAGCTGCAACACGGAAGAGAGAGCGTGTGCTGAGGTTAAGTCATTCACGAAGGTTCTTCAGCCAGGAGGTTTTTCTTCAACCAGGTCGGCGTTTTTCGTTGATTTTTCCTTGAATCACAAGCTGAGGAATACAATATTTGTGTCAATATATACAGAGGCGAGGATGGAATTACAGCGGAGCTTCTGAAAGCGGGTGGAAGACCGGTACATGAAGTCCTTCAGAAGCTCTTTAATTCCGTCCTCCATGGTGGCATTACACCGGAGGCGTGGAGCAGAAGTGCGGTGGGCTTGTTCTTGAAGAAAGGTGACAACGCTCTCTTGAAGAACTACAGACCGATTTCCCTTCTGAGCCGCATCTACGTGCTGTTTTCGAGAGTCATTACGAATCGTCTCGCGCGCAGACTTGACGACTTCCAGCCTCCCGAACAAGCCGGTTTTCGAAAGGGCTTTAGCACCATAGACCACTTACATACCCTTCGGCAAATTGTACAGAAGTCCGAGAAGTAAAATATGCCACTATGTCTGGCGTATGTGGACTATGAGAAAGCCTTTGATTCCGTCGAAATTTGGGTGGTGCTGCAGTCCCTTCAGCGATGCCAAGTTGACTGTCGGTATATCGAAGTGCTGAAGTGTTTGTACAGTAGAGCTACGATGGCTCTCCGAGTACATTGCAGAGAGGTGTAAGACAGGGTGACGTCATATCCCCGAAACTCTTTACCGCTGCATCGGAAGACGTTTTCAAGCTTCTGGACTGGAACGGATACGGTATCAACATCAATGGCGAGTACATCACTCACCTTCGATTTGCCGACGATATAGTCCTTATGACAGAATCGCTGGAGGACCTAAGCACCATGCTCAATGACCTCAATAGTGTCTCCCAACGGATAGGTCTTAAGATGAGCATGGACAAAACAAAGATTATGTTTAATGTCCATGTCACACCTATGCCGGTAGTTGTTGGGAGCACTAAGCTCGAAGTTGTTGACGAGTATGCTTACCTGGGACAAATAGTCCAACTAGGTAAGTCCAACTTCGACCGAGAGGTCAATCGACGGATTCAACTCGGCTGGGCAGCGTTCGGGAAGCTACGACACATCTTCTCGTCAGACATACCTCAAAACCTTAAAACGAAATTGTACAACCAGTGCGTGTTGCCAGTGATGACTTACGGAACTGAGGCGTGGTCCTTCACTGCTGGCCGTATGAAGAAGCTCAAGGTCACTCAGCGAGCTATGGAGAGGGCTATGCTCGGAGTTTCTCTGCGTGATAAACATAGAAATGAGGATATCCGCAGCAGAAACAGAAACAGAAACAGAAACTTTTTTATTCAATATAGATTATAAATAATACTTATTGAAAGTCACTCTTTTGTATAATTACCACTTGTTCGAAAAAAACCTCTGTCCTGGGAAGAACCAGCAAGAAACCCAGCGGGACTTTTTTTTTTAAATAACAGCTTACAATCATGTATGTTACACAAATTAACAACACAACAAATTAGAAATAGCTTGGGAGCGATCACCTCACTTCCAGGGGTTATTATCATCTATAAATTCTTTAATATTATAATAACCCTTTTTATACAAACTTAGTTTAATAAAGTTTTTGAACTTTGAGCATGTCAAATTTTGTATATTTTCTGGAATTTTGTTGTAAAAGCGTAAACATCGCCCCAAGAATGAATTACTGACTCGGTGGAGTCGAGTAACTGGTACTACTAGCTTGTGTCTGTTCCTAGTATTTACAGAATGAATATCACTTATTTTTGTAAAACTACTTTTATTTTTGTGTACGTACATTACATTTTCATAAATGTATTGAGAGGCCAAAGTTAATATATTAATTTCTTTAAATTTTTGTCGCAGCGACTCTTTAGGCTTTAAATCATAAATTGCTCTTATGGCCCTCTTCTGCAAAACAAATATAATTTCAGTGTCAGCTGCGTGTCCCCATAGCAAAATACCATACGACATTATGCTATGGAAATAGCTAAAGTAAACTAGTCTAGCTGTTTCAACACTAGTTAGACTTCTAATCTTTTTTACAGCATATGCTGCAGAATTAAGTCTGCTTGCTAGCTTTGATATATGGGGGCTCCATTGAAGCTTCGCGTCTAGTGTGATTCCAAGAAAAATGGTGGTATCTACAAGACTCAGTTTCTCCCCATTTAAAATTACATTAGTATTTAATTGTTTGACATTTGGAGTCATAAATTTCATACATTTTGTTTTAGTGCCATTTAAATGCAAATTATTGACATTGAACCAATTCACTAATTTAGATATAGCATTATTTACTTCGTCATATTTTAGCAAATGTCGACTTAATTTGAAAATTAAAGAAGTGTCATCTGCAAATAATACTATATCATGGTTATCTCCTACTATGTAAGGTAAGTCATTAATATATACAAGAAACAGAAAGGGGCCGAGAATTGAGCCTTGAGGCACGCCCATCTGTACCATCGACCCGGAAGAACTCGTACTGTTGATGACAACTTTTTGCGTTCTCTTACTTAAATATGAAATAATTAATTTTAGAGCATCACTTCTTACACCGTAGTGTTGAAGTTTCCTGATTAATGTTTCATGGTGAACACAATCGAAGGCTTTGGATAGGTCACAAAATATACCCAAAGCATCCTGTGAATTCTCCCATGCATTAAATATATATTTAATCAGCTCAACACCGGCATCAGTTGTCGAGCGACCCCTTGTAAAACCAAATTGATTTTTATGAAGTAAATTATTTATATTAAAGAAATTTAACATTTGATCAAGAATAATTTTTTCAAAAATCTTACTAAGTGTTGGTAGTACAGAAATAGGTCTAAAATTGGCGGGGTCTAATGTACTACCAGATTTAACTACTTCTACTATACTATAACTATACTTCATTAAATCAGGAAACACACCAGATTCGATACTAGTATTAAAAATAACAGCTAAATGAGGCGCGATTGTATCTATTATAGACGCAATAACTTTAACAGAAATCCCCCACAGATCCGCAGTTTTCTTAACATCAATAGTTTTAAAATATTTTACAATATCTTTTGATGATACTTTATGAAATGTAAAATTCTTTGTACACGCATTTACATTTTGTTTAAGTAATGATTCGGCGACCGCAGGAGAAGAATTCAGTGACTTAGTGGTTAATATCGGAATATCAGTAAAATATTTCTCAAAAACCACTGCAACGTCCTGATCTGATTCGGTTAATTTGTTATTAACACTTAACTTGTAGTTTGAATTGCGAGAGTTGATCTTACCAGTTTCGCTATTAATTATACAAACAGAACAGAACAGAACTAGAGTTACCGACATAGCCCAACGGATTAGTAAGCTGAAGTGGCAGTGGGCCGGCCATATAGCTCGAAGAACCGACAACCGATAGGGAAGAAAGGTTCTCGAGTGGCAGCCTCGTACACCGGTACGAAGGTGAAGTGTAGGGCGAACCCCCACGAGATGGAGTGACGACCTGGTAAGACATGCAGGAAGTCGATGGATGCTGGTGGCTCAGGACCGTGCTTTGTGGCATTCCTTGGGGGAGGCCTATGTTCAGCAGTGGACTTATGAAAGGCTGTAATGATGATGATCATGATGACGTCTATATTTCCACATTTCAAATACTTCAAGTATTGAACATAATATCGAGGTTTAGATGCAAATTTCAACACCATAAAGTAGGACACTGAATACATAACAGTGCACCAGTCTCATGCGGAGTTTTAGGTTAAAGCGTTTACAACACAAAAACCTTTTAGCTTTATAAAGGCACGAGGGCCTTGTTCTATATGGACTAGAAATTTCTGTTCGCTACTCTATTGCTAATTTACTATTGGATTATTCTCTAAAAGTAGATATTCATTTGTCACTGGGGTCTTGGATACCACCATAAAATTAGTTTTGTTCTTGTTTATTTTTAGTCGGTATTTGTTGCTTGCTACATTTATACGATCCAACAACTTTTGTAGGCCTACAATATCCTCCGCAATAAGAATTGTGTCATCAGCATACCGTACATTGTTTACGACGTCTCCGTTTATCATTATATCTTCAGCGGCTCCATAGAGGGATTCGGCCATGATTTTTTCAGCATATACATTAAATAATACGGGCAATAAATTACACCCCTATCGCACACTACGCTTAATGTTAGCTTCTTTGGATAGTTGGTCTTCCACCGTAACCTTTTTATCGTCCAAGAGCCATGCTGCAGCTACATTTCTGGTATAGTTGTAGCACGAATGGGTCGGCTCGATCGGGGAAGGACCAGGCTCTCACAGAATATCAGCGTAAAATAGCAGCTTAATGCTGTTGTGTATCGTATGGTGAGTGTAGATAACCGGAGACCCTTTTTACTGGAGACAAGGCATTCCACCTTAGTTCTCACGGGTGTCAACGCATTTGCATTTTGATTCGTAATCGAGGATGGATGTAGATGTCTATGGGCCACAGCAACCACTTACCATCTGGTGGGCTGTGTGCTCGTTTGTAACCTTTTTTGTATAAAAAAATCCATTGCTTTTTTATCCCAGTACAGATTAGTAATCACTCTAAGGTCCTGTTTATAGATACCGATATGTTCGAAAATCTCAATTAGCTGTTCATGCCGTACTCTGTCAAACGCTTTCGTAATCAATAAAACATAGGTACACTTTTTTATTCATATCAAGACATCTCTGAGCTAGAACATTTAGACAATACTATGCATTTCTGGTACCTAAGCCATTTCTGAAACCAAATTGAGTTTCTCTTTTATATGCTTCGCAAATGCGAGCGTGTATAACTTTTAAAAATATCTTGAGAGTTTTTAGGGTTCCGTAGCCAAATGACAAAAAACGGAAACCTTTTGGATTCGTCATGTCTGTCTGTCTGTCTGTCCGTCCGTATGTCACAGCCACTTTTATCCGAAACTATAAGAACTATGCTGTTGAAACTTGGTAAGTAGATGTATTCTGTGAACTGCATTAAGATTTTCACACAAAAATAAAAATATACAATAAATTTTGGGGGTTCTCCATACTTAGAATTGAAACTCAAAAACTTTTTTTCCATCAAACCCATACATGTGGAGTATCTATGGATAGGTCTTACTTACTTACTTATCGTCACGCACAATCCCTGACAGGGTAGCCAGAGAGAACAGATCGCCAAGTGTCACGATCCTTACATACCTCTTTCGCTTCTTTCAGATTCATTATCTTCTTCATACCTGCACGTCTAGGTATCCGAGTACTCTTCACCCTCCCCTCTTCGAGCAATTTGCTCACATGGTCTTCGAAAGTTAGTCTCGTTCTACCTCGACACCTTTTAATATTAACTTTCGCGCTATATATTTTCTTCACCATTCGGTCTTCACTTATTCTCTCAACGTGCCCAAACCATCGAAGCACGCCCTTATCAATTTTTGTGATAAGGTCATCTTTCAAACCTGCCATATTGCGAATCTCTTCGTTTCGCTTCCGGTCGGCCATGGTAACGCCGCACATTTTACGAAGAGATCGCATCTCCGCTGCATTCAACTTGCTTTTATGCTTCTTCTGGCATACCCAGGTTTCGCTGCCATATAACAAAGTCGGTACCAACACTGCCTTATGTATTGCAAGGCGTGCACTCTCCACTACGCCTTGCCTTTTGACTAACGCAGTCAGGGCACCACTGACTTTGTTCCCGGCAGCGACACGCCTCTCCACATCTAAATCACATCTTCCATCCCGGCTAAAAGCACTCCCCAAGTATACAATTTCATTTACCTGTTCTAGACATTCCTGTTTTACCCATATTTCACACTTCGTTCTCTCTTCGTCCCTTTCAAATACCAGAACCTTAGTTTTATTAGCATTCAAGCGGAGACCTTTAATTTCACATTCCTCTTTCATACACGTGACTAATGCCTGCAGTTCTGCCTCTGATGGTGCAATAAGCACTGCATCATCAGCATACAGCAGACAATTTACTTTAATGTCACCCAATTTCACACCCAAACAGCTATCTTTCAGCTTCTGTAAACAGCTGTCGAGATACAGTATGAACAGCCAGGAAGACATGACACAACCCTGTTTTACGCCCGTTTGGACGCTAAACATGGGTGACAGGTCATGCTCTACCCGCACACAGTCTTTACAGTCACAGTAAAGTGACTGCACAGCCTTTAGCAATCGACCATCCACACCATACCCCGGCAACAGTTCTCACATTTTCTTCCTTACAATCTTATCAAATGCTTTCTCAAGATCCACAAAAGCACAGAAAATCCTCTGGTTAGCAGCCAGAAGCTTTTCCGTGATCATGCGGAGAGAAAACATTTGATCCGTGCATCCTCTTTCAGGTCTAAATCCGCATTGTGCCTCCCATAGAAATCTTTCCGATTTCTCTTGCATCCTACGTGTCAAAACCTTCGAGTAAACTTTACTTGCTAAACTGGTCAAGCTGATCGCCCGATAGCACCCGCAGTCAAAATGTGAACCTTTACCTTTATATAAAGGCACAATGACTGCGGATCGCCAATCATCCGGGACATCCCCCGTCCGCCAGCACAAATTGCACAGCAGATGAAAGCTGTCCCAGACGCGAGCCCTACCATACTTGACCATTTCAGCAGTAACTCTGTCTAGTCTCGCAGCCTTACCATATTTCAAACTTCGAATCGCACGTTCAATCTCTTTCATACTGATGACCTCAGTGTCATCGAGGTCCGGGTCTGGCGTACTAGTCTCGGCGTCATCCCCGGATCCCTCACTAAGATCATCACACGCATACATTTCTCTATAAAATTCGCTCCATCGCTGCATGACGTCCGAATTGTCTGAGAGGACGTCATTAGTTCCCGAAAGCACTTTGTTCATTCTTAAGGCCGTCGCACCACTTCGGGTCCTTCCAACCTCTTTCCAGAAGAGTTTGGAGTTCTCCTTAAAGTTGTGCGACAACCTTTCGTCCGTTTCCATTCTACACCTTTCACGCACTTCCTCAATCAATGCTTTCGTGTGAACTTTCTGCAGCTTATATCTTTCTTTCATCTTCTCTCTCATATCCTTATCATTACTAGAGGCCAAGTAGTCTAACCATGCTTTCTTCTTCTTCTTTACAGCTTCTTTCACTTCATCATTCCACCATGCATCTCTTCTTTTACTACTGCCTCTTTTAATCGTTCCACACACTTCTTCTGCTGCACTTACCATTCCATCCCTAAGGTTCTGCCATGTTCTTTCCACACATTCATTTCTGCCATTGATGGTGTCAAGCTTTTCGGCTACCCTTGCATGATATTTGTCCCTAGTATCCGCTTCCTGAAGCTTCCAGCTTCGGATGCGACAGACCGACTGTGGTTCTGTTAATGCCGTCCGGTAGCGCCAACCCGCGAACAGACCCCTAAATCTAGTAATCACTAGATAGTGATCCGTTCCCAGGTCAGCACCCCTGAACACTCGCGTATCAATCACCTGTTTTCGCCGTCGGTCATCCACCAGGAACAAATCGATCATACTTCTCTCATTCTTTCTTTCTCTAGTATACATATGGATTTTCTTATGATTAAACATAGCGTTTGTCACAAGAAGACCCTTTTCCTTGCATACCGCCAGTATAAGCTTGCCAGCATCATTAACCCTTTTATCCCCAAACTTTCCAAGCACCGACTCGTACCCTGGTCGAGCGGTACCAACCCATCCATTCAAATCACCACATACAACAATTCTTTCGTTTCCCCTAGCCAATTTTTTTTTATAGGATAAAGGGGAAACGAGCATGCGGCTCACCTGATGGTAAGTGACTACCGCCGCCCATGAACAACTGCAACACCAGGGAGGGAATTGCAGATGCGTTGCTGGCCTTTTAAAAAGGAGTACGCTCTTTTCTTGAAGGTCTCTAAGTCGTATCGGTCCGGAAAAATCGTTGATGGTAATCGATTCCACAAGGAAGTCGTGCGAGGAAGAAAACATCTTCTAAATCGCACAGTGGTGAACCGCCAATCATCCAGATAATGTGGTTGGTATCGGGAGTTCTGCCGCAATGTGCGTTCGTGAAATTTGGCAGCTGGGATTAATCCGAACAATTCCTCAGAGCACTCCCCATGGTAGATGCGAAAGAAAATGCAAAGAGATGCAACATCTCTTCGCAGTGCCAATGAATCGAGCCGATCGGAAAGGGCTCGGTCGTTGACGATTCGAGCCGCTCTGCGCTGGATGCGGTCAAGTGAAAGGAGCTGGCACTGGGGAGCCCCTGCCCAGAGATGGGAACAGTATTCCATGTGAGGCCTAACCTGCGCCTTGTAAAGTTGCAGGCGGTGTGCCGGCATGAAATACTGTCCCGCTCTGCTGAGCACGCCAAGCTTTTTAGAGGCTAATTTGGCCTTCTCTTCCAAGTGACCACGAAACTGCACGTCACTCGATATGTCGACGTCAAGGATTCCGAAACTGGCTGAGGCAACTAGGGGAGTGCCTTGAAACTGAGGAGATACGACAAAGGGTTTTGTTTTAGCGGTAAACGCGCAAACTTGTGTCTTCTGAGGATTAAACTGGACTAGATTTAGTCGCCTCCAGTCCGAGACTTTGTCCAGCAAAGACTCGACTTCAGATACAAGTTTATTCCGGTACTCGGAGACGTTTTCCCGAGAAATATTAGCACGGCCGGTGTATAGAGCATCACCAGTGCTGTCATCCGCATAGCAATGAATGTTATCAGTTAGCAACATATCATTGATATGCAGAAGAAACAGCGTTGGTGATAGCACACAGCCTTGTGGAACACCAGCGTTAATAGGCTTGCAGTCAGAACATGCACCGTCTACAACGACCTTGATGCTCCGATCTGCAAGGAAGCTGGTGATCCAATTGCACAATTTCTCGGGAAGCCCATAGGAAGGGAGCTTCGAAAGAAGCGCTTTGTGCCAAACCCGATCGAAGGCCTTCGCAATGTCCAAACTAACGGCCAACGCCTCCCCCTTGGACTCTACTGCCTCCGCCCATCTATGGATCAGGTAGACCAGAAGATCACCAGCTGATCGACCCCGACGAAAACCGTACTGGCGGTCACTAATCAGCTGGTGATCCTCAAGGTACCGGATGAGCTGGCGGTTAACAATGGATTCCATTAATTTGGAGAACAAGGAGGTGATCGCGATAGGCCTATAGTTGGACGGGTCTGAGCGGTCGCCTTTTTTAGGGATCGGGTGGACAAAAGCTGTCTTCCATGAATTCGGGACTACGCCTTGGGAGTAGGAGTACCGGAAAAGACGCGTTAGGACCGGTGCCAACTCCGGAGCACACGTCCTCAGCACAATTGGGGGGATTCCGTCAGGCCCACTCGACTTCTGGATGTCCAGGGAGAGAAGTGCTTTGCGAACCGAGCGCTGTGAGAACAGCACATCCGGCATGGAGCACTCACACCGCGGGATGGTCGGCGGTGTTTTCCCCCCGTCATCAAGAGTCGAGTTGGACGCAAAAAGGGAGCCTAAAAGGTCGGCTTTGTCTTTTGCGTCATGGGCCAGTGAGTCGTCCTCCCTGTGCAAAGATGGTAATGATGGCTTACAGAAATTCCCTTGGACAGCCTTGGCGAGAGACCAGAATGCACGGGTTCCCGAAGGAAGGCGAACTAGTTTCTCGCCAATACTGCCTATGTGCTCTGACTTTGCCTTGGCAATAACTCTTTTGAAGGACCTGGAGGCGAAGTTATACTTCTTTTTAAGTATGCTGGTGTTTACATCCCGAGTCGCCGAAGCCGCAGCCCAGGCTTGATAACACTCCTGCTTACTGCGTAATGCAGTTTTACAGGAGCGACCAAACCAAGGCTGAGATCTGCCTCCGATGGGTACCACAGATGATGGAATAAATAGTTCCATTCCCTGTAGCACCACATCAGTGACAGAGTCAGCAACAGCGCTGGGATCATCCGGCGAGAAGCAAACCCGCCCCCATGGGTAGGATGCAAAGAAAGACCGCATTCCGTCCCAATCCGCCGACCTGTAATGCCAAACACGGCGGCAACCTGCAGAACGCAACCGCGAAGGGAGCGTGAGTGGCAACACACTCCGGATCAGACAGTGGTCCGAAGAGCCGAGAGGGGCATCGACGGAAACCTGATATCCGTCCGGATGAGAGGTCAGCAGAAGGTCCAACAGGGAAGGTGTATGATCCTCCACATCTGGAATCCGCGTAGGCGAAGTAACCAGTTGTGTCAGACCATATGCCAAGGCAAAGTCATAAACAGCTCTCCCCGCATGATCGGTTAAACGTGAACCCAGCCATTCGGCATGGTGGGCGTTAAAATCGCCAAGGATCACGATCTCTGCGGATGGGACCTGTTGTAGCAAGGAATCTGTAGCCATTTGGACGTGGTCGATGAGTCGGTCTGTTTCGGTATTACCGCTATGGGACCTATAGAGGCACCCGTAGACGCGCGGATGGTCGTCGCTGTCTACGCGTAGCCAAAGGATGGACAGTTCCGAACCTTCAAGACTGCCGAGGCGTCGAGAACAGATGTCCTCTCTGACATACACGCAAACTCCAGCCCGAGGCACAAAGGAGTGCTCCAATTTGTACCCCGGGCAGGAGAGATACGAAATATCAGCCGGAGAGGAAACCTGCGTCTCGGTCAGGAAGAGCAAGGCCGGCTTTGCCGTCTCGAGATGGTAGTGGACGGCGTTCAGGTTAGAGTGAAGTCCCCTGATGTTGCAGAAATTCACGGATAGCGTGGCAGGGGTCGCCTTGGTATTATTGCTCAGTTTGCCCCGAGCAGTTATGTTTTTGAGCGGAATTTTGCCCCCCCCCAGAATACGCGGGGCAACCTGAGCACCCACGCTCAGGATTAGAATAACATGGTCGTGGATGCCCAGCGAGGGATTCTCCAGGGGTACTGGTACCCTCCTGGGGTAGTCTTTTGTGTAATTCCGCTACCATGTTGATGGGGGGGGGGGGGGGGAATTGGGCCTCCGGCCACCTGCACTCACCAGACGAAACGCAGAAGCAAAGCTTCTACTTCACGCCGGTTTTCTGTGAGGTCGTGGTACCAACCCGGCTCGAGCCGGCCCATACGTGCAACAGCGTAAATCTAGAACTTCTCTTACATTCTCCCAAAACTCCTCCAGCTCAACCCTGGACGACGAAGCTACCGGCACATAAACAGCCAAAAGAATAACTTCGTCAGTCCCAATTTAAAGCGAACCCAGAGAAGTCTTGAGTTCACAACTTTATATTCAGTCATAACATCGACCAACCGAGACGACAGCAGCACCCCCACTCCCTGGCGGGCGCTCTCGCTCTCCGGGACTCCGGACCATAGAGTTAACGCCCCGCCAGGGAGCTCTTCAGTACCACTGCCCTTCCGTTTGGTCTCCGACATACACACGACATCTAATTCTCTTTCTTTCATTATTTCGATCAACTCATTCGTCTTATCTCTCATGCCTCCTCTAACATTCCACGTGCCAACTCTGCACTCTGTCCTCCACCTTCCGCCGTGTCGGGCTGTAAGTGACGGGTGGCGGTCCCCATCGCCGCTTTGCGCGCTGCATTCCACACCAACGGGGACGAGCTGGTGTGCGTCGCCTTGGGGGGACGCCCTAACCCTCGTTGGCATGGGTGCGCAGCTAAGTAGAATTGCAGCCCTGAAAAGGGCTGGCAGGGGTCGCGACGAGCACGCTTCTACAGTGACAGGGATAGGTCTTCAAAATGATATTGAGGTTTCTTATATCAGTTTTTTCTAAACTGAATAGTTTGCGCGAGAGACACTTCCAAAGTGGTAAAATGTGTGTCCCTGTAACTTCTAAAATAAGAGAATGATAAAACTAAAGAAAATATATGATGTACACTACCATGTAAACTTCCACCGAAAATTTGCTTGAACGAGATCTAGTAAGTAGTTTTTTTAAACGTCATAAATCGTAAATTTTATTGCTTGCTGCTACGGAACCCTTCATGGGCGAGTCCGACTCGAACTTGGCCGCTTATTTGGATATAGTAATAAAAGTAGATTTCAACCAGTTATTGTGAAAAATACCAGTTTTGTATACCATTTTGAATAGATTTTTGAGGACTAGGGACGATTTGTAGGACATAATCTTTATTAATTCAGCGTAGTTATTATCACGACTTACAGTTTTATATATCTTTGAAGCTTTTATTGTTTATGTAGACATAAAAAGTAAAAAACATTAATACAGTGAGTTCGTACAAAGGCACTACTTATTGCATTATATATTGAAATCGTTTATTTGTTTGTATACGCACAAAAAGGAATAGAACATTAATACAGTGAGTTCGTACAAAGGCACTACTTATTATTTGTAATATATATTGATATATCATCCAGTAGACACAAACATCACCGTGTTTTGGAGGTGATCCTGTGGGTGTAATAATAGGCGACAGAAGGAAACTTAAAGAACATATGGGCAGCAGCATCTTCCTAAAACTAACTCATAATAATAATAAAAAAACTGCATTTTCCATACCGCCTGCAATGCATGGCTATTATGACAAAATAAGGCCTAAATTTTGCTGTGGACTAACAACAATACAATATTTACAACATTTATAATACAACAAAAATACAATAATAATTTTCACCATTAAGACGGCCGTCTTATTTGGTATAATATATTTATCATATTGGGGTCATATAGCATCTTAAATGTCCATCTCTTTTTAGGAAATGCTACGAGTACCATAAGTCATTCGACACTTAAAGAAGAATATAATATAATAAGAAGGTAACTTTCAATTGGTAATATAACCTTTTAGTGGTTTGGTAGAGTGGAGCTTTCGAAATTTTCGAGCTTTTTTTAGACGTCATATCCAAGAAGAATATGAGTTCTACTTTCCAGAAACATTATTAATTTACCCACATTCGACAGTGTACAAAATAGTATAACGTGATTTTTTAAGTTTAAAGCAAATGTTATTTTTGTCATAATTACGTCACTTTGTGTTGTTGCAGACAATGCTGTCACAGCCTATTGTGTTGTACATATTCATGCAGAGTAATTTTGCAATGCTGTTGAAGAAACGGATGGGATTTAATTTACCATCATCATTTTAATATTTTTGGAGGTTCGTGATTTTAATGAATTTCACATTATATTTACTATAGTATAAGCATAAAAAAATTAGAAGAGATGAAATCATGTTTATAAACTATAATTCTGATAATTGTGCGGGTCCTACTTAAGGTCCTATCTGATTTATTTCAAGTGCTTATAGGTATGAGTATATGTATAAAACAAATATAAATGAACTGCAAGAAAACTTGCAGTTGCTCAGTGAGCTATCCTCGCAGTTGTCCTGTGTAGAATCCTTAAGAAAGATATTTGCAGAAAAATCATAACTGATATAGACAAATGGATTAGTAAATTGATTTAGCAACAAGCCGGTCAGGAATAGAATAGAATAGAACACTTTTTAATTCAGTATAGATTAAAGGAGGCTAGAGAGGTCAAGATCGTGCCAAATTAAAGCCCGTAGTCTCTGTCTATACCTCTGAGTGACATGCGTTGAGTGTTAATGTATGTATGTATGTTGTATATCATATGGTGAGTGTGGAGAAACGGAGAGTCTTTTTACTGGTTACGAGCTATTATACCTTAGTCCTCACATGTGACAACGCATTCATATCTTCATTCCTAATCGAAGGAACGATGTAGGTGTCTATGCGCCACATCATCCACTTACCATCACGTAAACTGCTCGTTTGTCACCCTTATTCTATAAAAAATATGGTACTCTAATAAAGTTTCCCGAGTAGAGTAGTTTCAAGTTCAACTTTTCCCCATTTTAAACCAAAATAGTGTTAGGTGTTTATCAACTTTTAGTGCAATTGAAAAGTAAAACGTCGATGGAAGTTACTATTCCTTTTACGTTAGATAACCTCTGTGGCACTATTAAGAATGAAAATAAAATAAAATAAAATGGTGGACATTCCCTTGTGCAACTAAATACCTCTAAATTATATAAATATATATACACACACACATTTAAATAATTTATATATTCTAACAGTTATATTCTAACAGTGGTAGAGCCATGCGGCAGCTTTTGCTGTCGCACGGATGGGCCGGCTCGAACCGGGGTGGTACCACGACCTCACAGAAAACCAGCGTGAAGTAGAGGTTTACCTCTGCGTTTCGCTTGGTGAGTGCAGGTGGCCGGAGGCCCTTTTTACTGGAAATGAGGCATTCCATCTTAGTCCTCACGGGTGACAACGCATCTACATTTTGATTTGTAATAGAGGATAGATGTAGATGTCTATGGGCCGCAACAACCACTTACCATCGGGTGGACTGTGTGCTCGTTTGTCACCCTTATCCTATAAAAAAAAACATATATATATATATATATATATATATATATATATATATATATATATATATATATACAATACAATACAATAATCTTTATTGTACACCAAGAAAAGACAACAACATCAAAAATAAAAAATAACAACTATTGAGGGAAATACAAAGGGCGGTCTTATTGCTACATAGCAATCTCTTCCAGACAACCCAGAAGAAGAAATAAATACAAAATAAGAAAAAGAACAATGGGTAGCGTGCATTAAAATAAAAAATAAAAAAAATAAAAAAATTATAAAGACAAATAAAAATAAAATAAAGATACAAACTTATGCATTGAAAAGACAACATTCTTCAGGCAGATCAATGACCATAATTAAGCAGAGGAAGTGAGAGGTGTTAGAGACAAATAGAATTCTTTAATCTGTTTCTGGAACACATTTAAGAATTGAGCACTTCTAATTGACTGGGGTAAAGATTTGCTAAGTCTTACTCCAAGAACAGAGAATGATTTGTCATAATAAGTCGAGGAGTGCACAGGACATTGGAGGGAAAGATTTTCTTTGGATCATAAGGAAAAATTATGATAGGAGCTGAGAAATCTAAAACGTTCTTTTAGATAGGAAGGACTAGCTATATTAAATAAGACGCAGTAGAGAGCAGAAAGTATATGAGTATTCTGACGAAGACGGGTTGGGAGCCACTTGAGCTTAGTGCGGTATTCTGAGACATGGTCATATTTGCGAAGTCCAACGAGGATAGGGAGTAGTAAAGATTGTGCAAGCGTAATTTTGGTGGCAATGAGTAAAAAGTAATAAGCCTCCGGAGTGAAGCATAAGCTGCAAACATTTTACGGCCCACTGTATTAATTTATATATATATATAATAAATGCAATTCATTGTGACTTAATTTGCATAAATATATCAAATACAGCGAGAACAACGAAGGTAATAGAAATATTAACTGTTATGGAGATATTGTATACAATTTAGGGGAAAAAAAACAGAACAAAGTAATAACATTTATTATGTATTTTGTTGAGCTGCTTTTGTTGAAATAAACTATTTCAAAATGACAATCAATTTCGTGTACAATTATTTTCCAATATTAAAAATATAAGTTGTTCCACAAAAATAAAAGTCACCGAAAGTCCAGAGCAAGGACACGCTTAAAGTTACCCGAATTAGTTACTCCATTTGTTTTGCGTGTGTTTTTGTAGCTTTAAGTTATGATGTTTTCAATATTTATATATTCACTCTTAATTATTACTAAGCGTCGTTTGCCAATTGCCTATCTTGTCAATTAAAGCAAATCATTGCTACAGCGAGAAAGGCTCAAGTGCAGCAGAAATTTCATAGTATTTATATGGAAATTTTATAGAAAGATTATGTAGAACAAATAAAGTTCTCCAGATGTATATGTACATAGATACATCTGCAGATTTGTATATTTAATAGTAAATCTGTATTACTATAAAATATTAAAAACCATTAGAAAATTATTAGGAACGATATTTTTTCTACAGCCAAATAAGTATAAAATATTCCTATAATATTGAAATTCTTTTTTAAAAAAAATTACCCGAACAACTTGAAGTAATCTTTTCATGATGTAATTTTCGTACAGATTCAATGAAAATATATTACCTCTTACTTCTTTAAACTTTTTGGCGAGCCGGCGTTGAAATAATCAAGACGAAAAAAGCGCCAGTTTCTTCAAAGTTTATGTTAAGTTTTGTCTCTGTCTTTATTGAATAATTTTTGTTGAATTTGTTAGATAGATAAATACATAAAGTATATCGCAAAATGTTTTCTGCCTCTGACCGTGGCTAAAAATTATTATATTGCTATTATACAATAGTAAAGCATGGGCAATCAGTGATTATGTTGAGTAAAATAAAAAGTTTAAATTACAATAGTCTCAATTGAATACATGTTGTGATTTTAACAATGCATGAACGAGAAAGTATAGTAATATTATTTTGTTAACGTTAGTTATTTAGTCACGGTAAACTGAAGATTTAAACTGTTTTAGATAAGGTCTCAAATTATATTTAAATATTCTGAACGTTTAATTTTCGTGATGTATTAGGCAGAAGTATCAGACTTTTCGATTGCATTTCGCATGTTGTTAATCTTAAGAACGAATACATGTTGATAACAACAATATTTTTAAAATACTCTCTCTAATGTTCTAATATGCGTAATTTTTGTAACACTAAAGTGTTAATATTAATAATGTGGTCAAAAGAGTAAAAATCTTACTGAAAAATAAAATATTCTTGGTGATACGAGAATTTTGATGCATGGTATAATTTGCGTTTCGTATCGCATCGTTGTTCATAACGACTTTGTCGTTAAAATTCTGAGTACCTAAAACTCAGCATCTTTATACCAAAATAACGTAGATAAGTTAAACCTTAGATGACTATAACCTTACACGTAAATTTATTTTTATCTAGATTATTTTGTGCGGGAACTTCGGGTTAGGTCTAACTCTATTATTTTAATACTATTAAAACGTCGTTGTTTTTTTATTTCGTATTCATGGAAATGTGAGTGCTTTCACCGATTTTTTTTACGTGGTAGAGCCATGCTGTAACTATATTATGGTTCTAGCAAGAATGGGTCGGCTCGACAGGGGAAGGACCACGTTTCTCAAAGAATACCAGCGTAAAATAGCAACTCACTGCTGCTGCGTTTCATATGGTGAGTGTAGAGTAGTGGAGACTCTTATTACTGGAAACGAGGCATTTCATCTTAGTCCTCAGGAGTGAAAACGTATCTGTAATCAGATGCTTGACTGGGGATAAATGTAGACGTCGATGGGCCACAGCATCCACTTATTATCAAGTGGACTGTGTGCTCGTGTATCACTCTTACTCTATAAAAAAACATACACCCCGGGGTGTGGCTTGCGGTGGCGTCGTGTTACAGATAGTATACATCGCTATTTGTTTATACTCTTTATTGCACAAAATATTTCATAACACCACAAACTTAAATTTATAAATTTATTTACGATTAGGTGGCCTTAACGCTAAACAGCGATCTATTACAGGCAAAACTTGGTGAAGAAGATGATTTTCATTTAAGTATATAGAATTTTCATAAATAGTAAATAACCAAGTAAATATTAATGGTATAATCTATATATAGAATATGTATTTATTGGAAGATATTTTTTTATTTACTACTGGTTCGGAAAATACCTCTGTGCACAAATAATCAAATACATAATATTATATATACATATTCACATAAACACACAAATGCATATAGACATACATACATACATACATATACACATATATTTAAATGTAATAAAACATATACATATTTATAAATATTTTTAATATATTATAACTTTCAATCATATACACAAATCTTATCAAGAAAACTATTAGAGGAGGGCGATGGCTACCATAATATGCATCATACGAGTGAACAGATGCTGCTCGCGGGGTCAAGTCTGCTCGGGCTTATTTTCCCTTAATGCTTTTTCATATTCTAATATATTACATATTTTTGTTGGTATGTAATAAAAATATTTTTTTAAAATAAAATAACATATAACGTGAATATAATTTATGTATAGTAAGCATTAAGGAAATAAATTTAATAAAAATAATAAAAACACAAACAAACCAAACGGCCGAGGGTTACGAAGTAAGAAAAAGAAATCGACGGACGATGCGGATCAAACTAACTATTACGGTTATTATTATTATATTATGGGTCATCTAGAGGCCAGTATTGAGGCTCTTTTAGTGGCTAATTTAAAACCAAAGCAGATATATGCAATGCCTTCTACTCATATATGCATAAATGTGCAAATCTAAAGTGCAGGCTGGCATTTTAATTTAAATGTGACCAGTTTCGACAACAGCCGAGTTTAATCACTTCGTAAGTTACAGGCTTAGCCTATCAGCAGAACGGACATACGAGTATACATCGTGCAACTTCATGGTTTAAATCTCCGACTACATAGAAAAGTTATCATTTTGCTTTTTATCTTTTTTATCATTAAGATTTATGTTTTTGGAATAACAATTTTATATTATTTTATTAACAAAACCACACTAGTTAATTTTATATTTTGATATTTTTTATTTTTTGTTTATATGAATTTAACTTCGTTATCACTTAGCAAAACCTACCAAAAGTTGTCATAGTCTAATTTTATTTTTATAGTAAATGCGTAGTTTTAGTCTTAGTATTTTTTTTATTTCTTACATGTTTTTGTGTTAAGATGATTGTAGTTTTATACTTTCAATTATTTAGTTGATTGGTTTGTTATGTCCTTATATGTTGCTTATACATACTTTATATTGAATGTATTGCATATTTGTTTGTTGTGTTACTCGGACTCCGATGTCCCTGGATTTAGCACTCTAACAAAATTGCTACTCGTATATTTTATAGCTATCGGAAGTCAATTTTGTTTCGCTACCGCAAGCTTGCAGAATATAATGCAAGAGCAATTGATAAGAAATTTTAAGAATATAAAGAAATATATTATAGATAATTCTCGTGTAGTACTCGCTGTGTGTGACAGGCAGGGAGCGAATTGTCGCGAAAAAATACACTCGCAGCGAATATTCGCTGTGTGTGACCGAATCTTTACATAAAAATCGCTAGTCTATACATAATTGACAAGTGAAGCTGGCTGCCTGGATCGCTCGCTAAGACGAGACAAGGCTAGGCTGAAACGCATATAATATCTTATTTACTTTTAGTATTTGTACTGATTTTAAAGATAACATGTGGGGAGTGGGCTAAGCCCACGCTGGCCTTTTTATACTTGTTAAACAATAAAACACCATATCTTATATCCATGTAAATGATAAATAAAAGAGAGATACGTCAGCAGATGAATTTTATTGATTTTGTAACAAAATTTTAATTACTTTGGTTATATGGTTAAACCGAGAGCCAGACACCGGAATGCACCCTACGCGTACATTACTTACGACAGTGAATATTCCTATGTTACTATAATATTGCGATGACAATTTAATCGAGCATACCAAATGAGTTAGCTGGCAACGTCGCAATATGCAGAAGCCCTACACACGGTTCCGTCGATGTAGAAAACAAAAAAATCAGGGAGATATACAACTTTAGATATACGCGCTGCAGGAGCGCCACTCTCTTGTTGCGGAACCTTCAGGAACTTTAGATTATTCAATTATTATAAACATTATAAATGTAATTATTCAATCACTTATAGGTAGGTAGGTTACTTATAGGTGAGTTATCTATCTACCGCATAAAAAATAATAAATTATAATTACTACCTATCTAGTGGATTGTGGATGATATTTGGGATAATTAAAAAAATTATATATTTTTTTATTTGTTCTATTTTTTGTTTATACAAACAGTACAGGCAACCATATTAACCCTTTTTGTATTTCATTTGATACTAATAATTATTTAAAAAATAAAATTTTACACTTATTATTTTTTAGATAACCCTGAGTTTGAGCACTGGCCGAGCCGTCAGTGCTCACGCACACATGCGCCGCAAGCTGGTAGTATTGTAATTATTACGCGGTTCTATGAAGCTTTGTATATATCTCTGTATGGTACAGTTTACTGTTACATTATTTTCTTTGTTTGAACGAATGTATCAATAATATGTTAAAATTGCTGAGGTATTTACGACATTCATGTAACAGTTTAATGTCAATGTTAAACGAAAAATATTATAAACCATTTCCTTCTTTAGAATTTCCATTCATCCTCATCCTTTGTTCTTATACGCTGTAACGCAGTGGTAGATACAGATGTCCGATGCCTCCAACGTCTGAAAAGACCATTAAGTCGGCATAAGACCAAGTAATGATCCGTCCCTACGTTAGACACAGACTTTAGGAAGGGGTCTTACGAAAGCCTTTTTCCACTGACTCGGAAACTGACCAGAGTCAAGCGAAAAATTAACAATATGTGTGATTGCGGGGAGAATGTGTTCTAGAATTTTAATAATCATGGCTCTACTAATATCATCGCAACCGACAGCCTTGGATTTTATTGCCAGAAGAGTCTTTCTAATTTCATCCTGATCTACAATATTAAAAAGAAAGACTGGTATGTCTATCTATAATCTATCTATAAACACTCACACCTGTCACCCAGAGGGGTAGGCAGAGACTATGGACTTCCATTTGGCACGATCCTGACAGACCTCTCTCGCTTCCTCCACATCCATATACCTACGCATACACGCTCGTCGGTTAAAGGTACACTTGATTTGGCCCATTTTCAACATACCACCAATTTGGTCGATAAACTTTCGCCTATAGCGACCCTTTCCGACTCTGCCGTTCACCTCTGCAACATAAATTTGCTTTGTCACTCTTTCCTCATTCATTCTTTCCACATGACCAAACCACCGAAGCATTCCTTTCTTAATCCTGGTCACAACATCATCTTGCAAACCACACTCTTCTCTTATTAAACAATTTCTCACTCTGTCATTCAGATTCATCCCTAACATACTCCTTAAGGATCGCATTTCTACAGCATTTATTCTACTCTCGTGCTTCTTCTGCCACACCCAACTTTCACTACCATACATTAAAGTAGGCACTAACACAGCATTGTGAATTGCCATACGTGCCTTTTTGGACACATTCTGACTTTTCACAATAGAGTGTAAAACCCCATTCACTATATTTCCTGCATTCACTCGTCGTTCGATATCCTTATCATATCTACCATCCCTGCTAAACACACATCCCGAATACACAAACTCATCTACTTGCTCTACCAACTCCCCTTCTATTCTTATTTCACATATCGTTTTACTTTCTTCTCTTTCAAAAACCATAACTTTCGTCCTTTCTTAACTGGTATGTGTGGAGGCGGAATTGAAGCTATGTAAGCGACTGTTTGGGATCGGATTAAAAGGTCCAATGCAGAAGCACAAGCAAAATGAAGATTTAAAGCATCGTGAGAAAAAGATAAACCACAATCCAAAGAAGGTGCTTTACCCACACCTAGAGAACTAAGGAATTTCCACACATCAGCTGGCGAAGAATTACTTATATTCCTATGGATAAATCGGCGTTTTGCAGAACGCACCATCTGATTGCATCTGTTTCTGGCCTTCTTAAAGCTATCACTTCTTTCAAAATGTTTAATCTTTACCTATACTTTTCTACCGACTTCAAAAAGGAGACGGTACTATATTCGACTGTATGTTTTTTTTAACGTGTGTTACCTTATAACTTTTTTCTGGGTGAATTCGATTCTGGACGATTTCGATGGTTCCTTTTTTCTTTGAAAGCTGGTGCTTCTCATGTGGTCACATATAATTAATCAAGGTCTGATTAATTATATGATTTTGAGTTTTTCTTAATAATTTTTAATATAAAGTCGGTTGTACAAAATTTTTAATTTTAAATTATTGTTTTGGCTAAACGTGGTTCGGCTCTCGGCTTCGGACTCTGCCTACCAATCGGCGATTACCGTCGTGATGTTTATGATTGTCATTGTTTACTCTTAAAATGTTCAGATTCTAATACGTGGTAGAGCCATGCTGCAGCTATATTGATAGTATAGTTGTAGCACGTATGGGAAGTACCACGCTCTCACAAAATACCAGCGTAAAATGGCAGCTAAACAATGCTGTGTTTCGTATGGTGAGTGTAGAGAACCGGGAACCTTTTTCACTGTAAAAGAGGCATTCCATCTTAGTCCTAACGGGTGACAACGTATCTGCGTTTTGATTTTTTATTGAGGATATATGTAGATGTTTATAGGTCACAGCAACCACTTACCATCAGGTGATCTGTGTGCTCATTTTTCACCCTATCCTATAAAAAGAAAATATAGTTTTTGCCGAAATAAATATATTAGCTGCCCCTAATCATATACGAGAAATGTATCGAAGTAAAAAAATAAGTTACAACAGCCCATATACGTGTTACTGCTAGGCACAGGTTTAGTCTGATTTTAAAACGGTTCTGAGACAATAAGCCGACCGTGCTGATTCAGTAAGTTAAGATTTCAGACCAATTTAAATTCGGATTTAATTGCGGAGTCCCTGGGTACGTCCCAGGGACACCGTAAGTAGATTTAAATTGGTACAGATAAATTAAGGGTCTTAAACAAATACAGATATCTGTGGGCTATAACATGCAATCGCTCTCAGGAGGATTGACTTCTCGTTTGTAACCGTAACTTAGAAAAAAAATTTTTATTTATTGTTGACGACTGTATAATCTTAGAATAAAATAACCCGAATTTTCTCACATGTGGAAATGCCTATGCATACCCGCATCGCGGGGTCAACGATGGATTATGTCGGACGCGAACCGATTATAACCCCATGGTGTTCATTCGCCGCATATTGGCAGGGTCACGGGAACGCTTTAGCATACGTCCGCGGCCCTAACACGGCCGGTTATTGTCTCATAATTGCATTTCGCAAATTTCTTATATCATCCCTAAAAGGTTGAAGACAAAAGTTGGTCCAAAACCAAAGGAAATACTGTCATATAAGTCTAACCTTCAAAAATGAAAGACATTATATTTGTCATGGATGTATGAGGCAGGTATGTTGGCGTGTACGAAAAAATCTGCGTTCGATATTTAGCTAAAGATAGATCGAAATAAACGTTTTTTTGTGTTCATTTTTTCGTTCTTAATTGTAATATGGGACAATATTAATCATAATACAAATAGATAATTACCCATGGGGTTTAGGATAGAATGCCACGTTACAATAGTTCAGTTTTCAATTCTCGTCACACACCTTACGAAATACAGCAGTACTAAGTGTTTGTAATTTTACGCTCATCTTCTGCATGAGTCGTCATTCCCGGTCGATCCGACCCACACGTGCTTGTTTTTATCGTGATTAGCCATTGCGGATAACATTTTCTTTTGATGATGCATCGTGTAGAGCCGAAACAAAATGATTATTTTCTAATGTCCTGTACATTAGAAAATAATTAAATTTGTGTTGGTGATAGTGCTGTTTAGTTCAGTCGTGACAGTACTAACGTACGCGAATGTGGGACGCAAGGTGTTCTTAGATTTTTTTTAAATTGTGAACACAGATCTTAGCTAATTAATTTTACACAGTACAGAATGCTTCATAACATTTGCTATAGGAGCCAAGATGGACAGGTGGGTCGGCAACTGCAGTTTTGTTTTAGTTGTTATTAGGAAGATGCTGCTGCCCATCTCCTGGTTGGGTGACACACACGGGACGATATGGGTTAGTAGATATTCTTACACTGCCATTACATAGTTGTATTTACCTACCTGTAACTATTTACCGATCAATGTAAAGAAAAAACTAGAACAACGACGTGTTCAACATGAAACACTGAACTATAAACTTTCTACTCTTTATTATTACAGAACACGACGGCGAACTATTCACGTTATACAATTAAAATTTTCCTTGTCATCTCTAGAAGGCAACTATGAGATTAAAAATGGTGCTGAATAACTAAGTATAACAACGAGTAACGATTTTAATAAACAGAAATATAGACGATCCAGTTTTAATTAATTTTCCTGAACATTTTTCGCAGTATAATTTCACAATAATTACTCTGTCTGGGCGTGCTACTACTGCACAATAGCTTTACAGAATAGCTATTGTTCAGTTAGATGCAACAAGGAGTATATTATTTATTGTTATTTGTTATCAGGATATACTTAAACGGTTACAGTTTTGTAATCTAACATATTGATAATATAAAATAGACGAAGACTGTGCATCTGTTTTGTTTGGAAATCCAGGTAATATCTATAACTTTTAAATTGTAACTTGTAATATTTATGGAAAGGCCATGATCTAAGTTGATTGAGTAACATATATGCGGTACTTATATAGAATAACGTATTATATTTTCTATATACATTCTTTTGTTCTTTATATACAAACAGTAAGTAATTTACTCAACTATTAGGGTCACAAACTGTTTTCTTACTCTGAACAACAACGTTCCCGCAAGTCTGCAGCATCTGCGCATACATAACATTTAGTATCGTTCCCGCCCTTATGTCAGATTCGATAGTCCAGAAAATATTCGCTAAAGAACACTGATAGCTACTAGGAATGCTTAACTGTATGTCACTGAAGGTCATTAAAATGAAAAAAATATTCTTTTTTATTAGAAACGATATTTGAATAAAACTATTTTTACGGATTTTATCGTGATTAGTTTAACTTATTTTAATAACCGACGTTTTTGGTGAAGTGTTTGACGTTCAACAGTCGCTGTCGTGACTTCAACTGCAAGCAGTCAGTTTTTATATTTGCGATGAATTTCATTTTTGGCTGTTATTAAACGTTAATCAAGAAGTACGAAAGTTTTGGACAATTCTTTGTCTTTTAAAAAAATTAAAGTAGGTAGAGAGTTTTGATAGTGGTATGTAAATTTTTTATAAAAGAAAATTGAAACATTTCGAATAATAAAAGTTTAGAATAAAGTAATGTTTAAGAGTCTTGATGCGAGACTAATTCTTTTAAAACATTCTTTCATTCATTCAGTAATCGACATTCAGTAGTAGTTGTAAAATTTGTGTTGTTCGTTTTCGTTTTTAGCGACAAATACGCTGTAGACGCCATAAAAATAAGAGAAGTAACATTTGTGTTTCCATTTCGACATCCATTTTTAAGTACTTAGCTCCAGGGCTATTTATTTACAAGGCTGCAATTGGTCGCATTTAGTGAATGAAACTAGCAGCTCATTTTTTTGGTAAATGTATAATTATTTATTACAAGGTTCCCTATAATATTACTGACTTGCTTTTGTATAAATTTAATGCGCATGTAAGACCATTCCTAAGAAGAAAAGGTATTATAAATTTAATTACTATTTTAAAGATAAATATAACATAATAAGTTACCTTAAACATTTTTCTAATTGTGTATATATTTAATTTTAAATTGTAATAATTGAGAGAAAAATAGTCTATTTGTGATTTACTTGCAGTTTCTTCTCACAAGAAATTCGATACATTCTGAATTTTATTTACAAAAAAGGAAAAAAATTGAGTGAAGTAGCGAAAATAAAATTGTGACGTTTATGGACCTAATGCAGTGTCAGCAAGAGTAGCACAAAGTTGGAACAAGCGTTTTCAATCCGCGAATATTGATGTCAAAGTTGCAGCTCGCTATGGTCGCCCTCATATGGATTAAGTCGATGCCATTTTTTAAAAAGTGGAGCAAAATCGGCATATTTGTAGTAACAACATAGCCCAGGAATTGAAGATTGATCACAATAAATCGTTTTGACCCATTTGAAAAAGTCTGGCTATACAAAAATGCTCGGTATTTAGGTACCACACGAGCTCAACTAATGAATCGTGTTTTCATTTGAGATTCTCTATTGGAACGTAATAAAACCGAAGTATTTTTGAAAAGATTTTATTTATAGGAGAGAGGGCAAACGAGCATGCGGCTCACCTGATGGTAAGTGACTACCGCCGCTCATGAACAACTGCAACACCAGGGAGGGAATTGCAGATGTGTTGCCGGCCTTTTAAAAAGGAGTACGCTCTTTTTTGAAAGTCCCTTAGTTGTAACGGTCCGGAAAAATCGCTGATGGTAATCGATTCCACAAGGAAGTCGTGCGAGGAAGAAAACATCTTCTAAATTACACAATGGTGGACTGCCAATCATCCAGATGGTGTGGATGGTATCGGGATTAATGATTGATGGTATAATGATTATCGGGATGGACGGTATTGATCACTGGTGATGAAAAATGGATCACCTACGACAAGAATGTGTGAAAAAGATCATGGTCAAAGGGTAGTCAAGCTCCAGAGACTGTAGCGATACCCGGATTAACACGCAATAAGAGCTTTTACCACCGGGCAAAACCATCGACACGGTTCTCTACTACCAACAGCTAATGAGACTCAAGTATGAAATTGAAAAAAAAACGGCCGGAATTGATCAACAGAAAACGAATGGTCTTTCATCATGATAACGTCAGACCATACACATCTTTGGCCACTCAGCAAAAATTGAGAGAGCTGGGTTAGGGAGTTTTAATACACCCACAATGTATTTGTGACCTTTGAACCCTCAGATTTTGACCTATTTCGGTCTCTTCAGAATTTTGGGTAGTATTAGTTTAAAATTAGTGTTAGATTAAAATCTTTTTTTTTTTCGATATTTTTGTATACTTGGGGAGTGCTTTTAGCCGGGATGGAAGATGTGATTTAGATGTGGACAGGCGTGTCGCTGCCGGGAACAAAGTCAATGGTGCCCTGACTGCGTTAGTCAAAAGGCAAGGCGTAGTGAAGAGTGCACGCCTTGCAATACATAACGCAGTGTTGGTACCGACTTTGTTATATGGCAGCGAAACCTGGGTATGCCAGAAGAAGCATAAAAGCAAGTTGAATGCAGTGGAGATGCGATCTCTTCGTAAAATGTGCGGCGTCACCATGGCTGACCGAAAGCGAAACGAAGAGATTCGCAATATGGCAGGTTTGAAAGATGACCTTATCACAAAAATTGATAAGGGCGTGCTTCGATGTTTTGGGCACGTTCAGCGAATGAGTGAAGACCGAATGGTGAAGAAAATATATAGCGCGAAAGTTAATATTAAAAGGTGTCGAGGTAGACCGAGACTAACTTTCGAAGACCATGTGAGCAAATTGCTCGAAGAGGGGAGGGTCAAGAGTACTCGGATACCTAGACGTGCATGTATGAAGAAGATGATGAATCTGAAAGAAGCGAAAGAGGTATGTAGGATCGTGACACTTGGCGATCTGTTCTCTCTGGCTACCCCGTCAGGGATTGTGCGTGACGATAAGTAAGTAAGTAAATTAAAATCTAAAAGGAACTGTCAAAACTACTTGTCGCATTTTTGGTCAAAAATTCCAAGATTGTAGAAAGCAACGACATTACGTCACTACGTACAAGACGAAAACAAGTTATTGAACAAATTGGCACATATGTATTATAATTAAATGTAATTAAAAAAATTCTTCAATTTAAATATAAAATACGAAGAAAATTTTGCCCCGACCTAATAAGTCCACTGCGGAACATAAGTCTCCCCCAAGGAGTATCACAAAGTATCAAAGTACGGTAACTGAGCCACTCTCATGCATCGACTTCCTGTATTATTACTAAGTTATTAATTTATCGAGTAGGGGACGCCCTACACTTCGCTTACCGTTACGAGACTGCGATATGAGGATTTTTCTTTCCCATCGGTTGTCAGTTCATCGAGCTATATGGCCAGCCTATTGCCACTTCAGCCTACTGATCTGTTGTGCTAGGTCGGTTACTCTGGTTCTACTGTTAAACGAACTGTAGAAATGGCATGTGTTGAGCTTGAGCACCTCATTGTTGTCAGTGTTTACAGACCCCCTGTTCAAGGTATGATACCTTTGAAAAAATTATGGAAGAAGTTTTAGTTAAGCTTAATAAACAGAATAAATTTTTTGTAGTATACACCGACTTTAATATCTAAAATACAGATATATATTTATCTAGTTCAGACACAGATCTTCCATCATTCATTGTAAACTAAGTATAGATCATAGAATAGTTATTTATAGACGTGATAGTTATGTAAGTGGTGAAAATAAAGTATAATTATTGTTATAATTATTATAATTAATCTCTTGGCAGCTTATTCCATAAGCGTTAATTTTTGCTCATTGTTCAAATCATACAATCTTTATAATTTATTCTTTGAAGCAACACGTATTGCAGGGTGTAGTGCAACTTGTATTAATAATATTTTTACAGATGTGGTATCAATAAAGAAATTCATAATTTAAAAACTAAGTTCAGATCACTGTGGACAACTGGTTTCATTGCCATATATGCACAAAAACAGGAAATTGAGAAAATTTGTGTTTGTTCCCGTTTATGCAAAACGCTTGTTGGTGTGCTTGTTTGTCACCCTTAACTTAAAAAAAAGTAGATATTACTTGCTTGTTGCTGATGAGTAACAAAAGGATAAAATGCAGCTACAAAGCCGCGGTCATTTATATTATTTATAAAGTATTCAGGCAAAGCAAATACACGTAAATTTTAATAAACTGCAATCGACTGCGCCTAGTTGAGGCCGGCTATTTCTAGGTGTAACCGCATTTCATCTTAAAGCCGTAGCATTATGCACATAATCGTATCGTTAAAAATTTAAAATTGTACAAAGCTTCAAAACTAATCTTTCAATAATTATACCTTATATACCTACAGTAACTTTAAATTCAATTACATCAAATATGGCTTCAACGAGGTTTGCAGTTTTGAAATAGAAATACAGTTACATAATTTAATCACAAGCATTTGTTGCATGCAGAAATATTGTAGTTGGACTAGGAATTGCAAATAATTGGGAAGGTTTGTAAAAATATCTAGCATAAAAGAAAAATAAATAGAAAAGTTAAAGTTACAGCCTATTTTATAAGTCTCACTACTGGAAATCTCCGCCGCTCTTCCATAATACGTCTTAGCGAACTTCATGTCTTTCAATTTTTTTTCTTATTTCTCAGACATGCAGGTTTCTCACGATTTTTGATGAAATGAATGTGGCACATGGCATGTCGCACGTGACGAACACAAAAAAATACAAGTAAGTATTAGAAACGTGTTTATACGTCTTTATATACCTGACATGTGCGGCGGTTAAAAGATAACAAGGAAAGTACTGTGGAAAAGAGTTTTACGTGAGTTGTGTAAAAGGTGTTAATATCTATTAAATTATTATCCATACAATAAATAAAATCTTGAAAATGTAATCAGCTAGAAGTCTAAATGAACATGTTCGAACGCCGTGTAGCCCATGTCGAACGCACGCACGCACATAATTTTTGTTATTATATTGCGTCGTTATAAGAATTTGTGTTTGTATATAAAGTTTAAAATATATAAAAAGTTTTACATTTGCCTTTTATTTGGAAAACGTTAATTCATAAAGTACGATGTTTACTTGGAAGATTTGTACATACTCGCCACGATTTGTCGCTGGCGGATTATATTTGCAGAGCCGATGTACTCGTTATAATGTAATACTGTTCCACATAACCGGTTGGGTAAATATAGGTTAAGCGTGTTTTGGATAGATTTTAATTTCCAGAATCATACTGAATGAGCTGGCTTTGGAAAATAACAGACTCTTTTAAAAAAAAGTGTAGGTGCAGCCTTTATACGTCTCACTCTGTGCTCACTTCTCCTCTCAATTATGAACTACTACTAAATGATAAACTTAGAAATGAGGATATCCGCAGTAGAACCAGAGTAACCAACATAGCCTAACGGATAAGTAAGCTGCAGTGGCAATAATGTGGCTGGCCGGAAGAAAGGTTCTCGAGTGGCAGCCTCGTACCGGTAGGCGAAGTGTCGGGCGGCCTCCCACTAGATGGAGAGACGACTCGGTAAGACATGCAGGAGGTCGATTGATGCAGGTAGCAGAGGACCTTGCTTTGCAGCTCCACTAATCCGTTGGGCTATAGTTAGTTATTTGTCATAGTTGCCACGCTTGGCAAGCGGGTTGGCAACCGCAGTTTTTTATTTTTAGTCGTTATTAGAAAGACGCCGCTGCCCATATCCTGATTGGTTCATCAAATCATATTCATCAAAGCGATGCAATTTTAGATAACAGGGAAGCACGAGTGTATAAGCTTGTTTTAAACTAGCATGCTTATCATCATACACCGCAACGATCACCATTATGTAGATTTGGGGTCAATCGTTTGCACATTTAGGAATAGAAGTTAATGAATTATATATTAAAATAATATGTAATTTGTTAAACGTTATTTTTTTTTTCTTGATAAAAAATAAAGTTAAAGTATGAATAAAGATAATTTTACATTTTTATGAGCGTTCCCATATTTAAGTGGTACTTATAAGAAAAAAACTGCCAACCTCAGTACTTGCCCAGCATTTTAGATTTGTAATTTTGTAGGCGATGGGTTAGCCACTTACCTTTTTCATATTTTCGTTAATAATCATGTTTTTGACTAAAGGTGGACTGATTAGCTGCTCATTGGACTCTGCCCACTCAATCGACGATTTTAAGTGTAACTCTATGTATAAATATATGTATAAGAGCAATCAGTTTGAGCTGTCTGTAAATCCACATTACTTCATCCACTAAACCATATAAGGACATCGCATCGGTTTTGACACATTTTATATAACATAATTTAAAATTAAAAATTTTGTACAGCCGACTTCAATATAAGCGACTTTAATATAGGTTATTTAAGAATAACTCAATAACCATAGGTCTGATCTTGATCAAATTCATATGGAACCACACGAGAACTATCAGCTTTCATATAAAAAAAGAATCATCCAAATCGGTTCGCCCAGTACAAAGTTATGAGGTAACACACATTAAAAAAAACATACACTCGAATTGAGTACCGTCTCCTTTTTGGAAGTCGGCAGAAAATCTTTGTGTATGGTGGTTTGTTTCCGATCTTTAACATGACCATAACTTCGCGATACAGATATACACAAATATAAATAGCTATAAATTTGCTTAAGATATAAATATAATGCTAAAAGGGAATGTGTTAACATGGTTGCTCTTACATATACTTATGGAGCCTCTGGCGATTATCGCCATGTTTAAATTATGGGAAAGGGGAATTTATCAACTCCCCCTATTATAATGTTCATATGCACGCACGTATATATCAAAGAAAGAAGCTTTATTTCCCAGTTGTTGACGGTATATTCGGTACGGTTACGCTATATATAAATTATCACAACACAATTTTTCTAATAAATTTTAGTTCGGTGCTCAAATCCCGCCTACCTAGTGGTAAGTATGAACAGATTTTAATTTTTATTTTATTTTATTAAAATTGGTTTACCAACAACTTATGCACTAACATCTTCCCATACAAATCAAGCGATATAGTAAACAAAAAAAACTAAGTACACAGTCAATTACAGGTAAACACCACATGCATAACTTTTATCGCGACAATTAAAAGACGAATTTGTACTTATTGAATAGAAACACTGTAGTATTGCTATTATAAAATGCACTAAAACAAACTGACCAAAAACAGAGCGGCAAGGTATGGATTTACAAAATTAAAAAAAAAAAATTAAAAAAAAAACAGATATTATGGGTCTGTACCCATTGACTTATTTTTATACGCCTTTTGATTATACTGATATATTTTCGGAAAGTTCGTAAATGAGCATTAAATAGTCAAATATTATTTACGAAAAGAAAACTATATAATATATTTTAATATGAATTCTCCTAAAATATAAGAATAATAAATAATCCTGTAAATAAGCGGTTGGCAAGTGCGAGAATAATGACAAGGGTCAATGCAAGGGTTTTCATTTATACATCATTATTTAGAAAAGATATTATTAATATTGAGGATGACATAATTAGTAACGGTTAAGCCTACGTTAATATAGAGGTAAAGGAGACGGTCCATTTCTGGCCCAGTCTATGTACACTATACTGTAAAAGAGAGAAAAATTCAGGGATTTTGTTAAAAATAAAATAAAAGAATAAGTCAAACTAAATAACGTGCAAAAAATAAAAATGCAATCCTAAGTTTTTGATGGTTTTACAGGATGGCACCCTTTCAGTCATAAAAACTAAAAAGACGCGGTTATATGTCAAATGTCATTTCTGTCAAGTGATATTTTTATTTATTCCGAGCTTGGTCGTGTAGTTGTGAACTCGTGAATGCGTTTAATTGTGGATTTCTTTGGCGATTTGGTTTGTTGTTTGGACTTTGGATCTGTTTTCTACTTGTTTGACTCGTTTCTTCGTTGATATCGGAAATCTGTATTCTGTAGAGTCACATTTTGAAACAGTAAGCAGGTATGTACTAAAGAAAGATGTTTCCTAATGTTATTAAACGCATTTGAATAACATGCTTCTGTCTGTAATCTGTTAATAATTATTAATTTCTACACAAGTTCATAATGGCTGCAAAATCTTAATATGATGTAATTATCTTTCAGTTCACCTGTTATATAACATGTTGCACTGTTTAAAAAGCGCTTTTGCAATAGTAGAAAATGAGTAATATTACATTGCTGGAGATATGGGTCCAGAAATCATTACCATTCTGGAAAATGCAGATCAATTGGTAGGAACACACATACTTGAATCAGATTACTTGGCAATATCTGGTCCATAGAAAATGATAGTGTATTAAAATAAGATTGTTATGTTTTAGATGGATGAAAATGGACCAATATGTTCACAATGTTCTGCAAACGTATTGCAAGAATTATCTGTCGGTACAAATCTTGAAAATGAGCTCCAGCGCCCTAATGCCAATACTATCAATATATTGTGTGTTTGGTCTCAACGAAGACTGGGTAGCGAACGCTGTCATTCTGTTTCAGAGGGGCCTGAGAGATATTATATCTCTAAAAGAATTTCTCCAAGACAAGTGAGTATTTATGTTTAGGCTTACTAATCTGAATATTCATGATCTCAGCAGTAAATAAAATAAACAATTATGTATCAAATGTTTATTTGTGACATACGATATATATATGACAAACGAGCACACAGTTCACCGAATGATAATTGGATGCAGTGGCCTACAAACATAATCATTTATTTCTGATTACGACTCAAAATTCAGATGCGTTGTCACCCCTAAAGACTTGGATGATGATGGAGAGATGGAATGCCTTGTTTTCAGTAAAAAGGATCTCCGGTTCTCTACACTCACCATACGAAACACAGTAGCGTAAAGCTGCTATTTTACGCTGGTATTCTGTGAGAGCGTGGTCATTCCCCAGGCAAGCCAACCCATTATTTTCATTCATGTATTCCTTAATATTATAATAGCACTGCCTCGTTGGTTCAATGATCGTAAACGCGGTTGCTGATCATTTTGTCTCGGATTCGAATCCCGGGTCTGGTCAAAATCATGAATTTGGTTTTTCTGTCAAGAAATTCTAAGTAACAGTTCAGAGTTAGGAAATTGACGGTGTTTCACTCCCGTGCCTCGGCCCTGCTCGAGTCCACCCAATCGAGTTACAATCATACTTTCTGCAGCGTGGCTCTACCACATAGTAATAGGTATTATATTGTTACAGATACCTGAAGGTGCAGTGGTTTGTCATCTTTGTTGGACAAAAACTCAACAAAAATTACGTAGACAAGGAGTTTCATATGTGCCATCACCTAATACAGTTTTTTGTATATGGTGTCTTCGGTCACTTGCCAACACACGCAGGCACTCAATACCAAATGGCCCAGAACGAAATGAAATTATAGCTAGGATCCATCCTAGAAGAGTAATATTTTATGTCTATATCTACTAAGTAAAAAATACCTCTTTTTAAAAATAATCCAACAGTTAAAACTTATTGTCTTGTTTTGAACAGATATTTGAAATACTTTTCTATTTTTAGTTATTTGACAAATAAAGATAAGCTCCCTCTTTGCACTAGGGGCTTATGAAAATACGAATTACTAGCTTTTGCCGGTGACGGTTAGCTTGTCCTTGTGTAGTTTGATTTAAAATCGCTCGGCAACCCTTTGCTTTTGCAGGATTGAAAGTAGCGTAAAGGTCCTCAACTATACACAGGCATTGCTCACATAGCTCACATGGCTTTGATCATATAGCTATGTTACAGCATGATTGAATTATAAACCAACAAACAAACACATTTTCGCATTTATAATAGTAGAACTTACACATTTAACAAAATTAATATTATAGAAAATAATAAAGAAAGAATACATATTCATTCATTAACAATGACACAGACAAACGAATATACTAAAGTAACATTAATCGTCTGTGACACCACTCAGGATGGGTATTACAGCTCAGCTTTTTTGCTTAGCATCATATTAAAATTAGTTTACCTCCGATTAAACCTATGTTTGAATTTAAAATATAGATATATTAAACTTAACTTAATAACTTTTTAAGCAAATGTTTTAAATTAAAAAAAAAATATTGCTAAAATGTGCAACTATATTGTATAGTTCATTTTTATACAATATTTTTTTTAATCTCCTACAGATTCCTCCTGGCGGATGTGTCTGTTATGCGTGCTGGATTGCAGCGTGTAGAAATGTGCAAAGAGCTGCTGATATTGAGGAAGGGCAGCAAAATCCAGAACCTTCATATCAACATTATGGAGCAGACTGTGTTTGGTGTAAAATGCCTTTATTTCAAAGGCAAGTTCGTATTTTACGTGATGGCCCTGAAAGGGATATAGTGTCAGATAGTATTTATCCTAATGAGGTAATTAAATATAGTATTTTCTACATTTTATGTAAGCATTCTAATAATTACTTTACTTGAATAAGACAGTTATGAATAAATTAAGCAATTTATTTGTATGTATGATCATTGGTGCACATTTTTATTGTACATTATTAACCCATTGCTGACCCACAACTGGGCATACGTTTCTTCTCAGAAAGGAAATGGTTTAAGCCATAGTCCACTGCGCTAGCCATGTGCAGATTGGCACACTACACATACCTTTGAGAACTGTATTGAGAATTCTCAGATGTGCAGGTTTCTTCATGATGTTTTCTTTTTTTTTTATTTTTTATTTTTTTTATAAGATAAGGGTGACAAACGAGCACACAGTCCACCTGATGGTAAGTGGTTGCTGCAGCCCATAGACATCTATCCTCTATTAGAAATCAAAATGCAGATGCGTTGTCACCCGTGAGGACTAAGATGGAATGCCTCATTTCCAGTAGAAAGGGCCTCCGGCCACCTGCACTCACCAAGCGAAACGCAGAGGTAAACCTCTACTTCACGCCGGTATTTTGTGAGGTCGTGGTACCACCCCGGTTCAAGCCGGCCCATCCGTGCGACAGCAAAAGCTGCTGCGTGGCTCTACCACTGTTAAAGCAAAAGATATGTAATTGCTTAAAACACACAGATAACCCAAAGAAAAGTTAAGAGTGCATGCCAGGGAATGAACCCGATCCGGTACGCACTCCTTATTTGATCGAAGAGGCGGCTGAAGTCTTAACCACTAAGACGATAGTTATACGTATTTATTACGCATGTGGCTATACTGAGATATTCATATACCTACTAAGATATGTCATATTATATTAACTCACTAATTCTATCACCGCATATGGTAAATGGTTCATTTGTATAGCTTTAGTAATTGAACATGTTGTTCATAACAAGTAGGTAAGCTTTACTTAAATATTTTTTGTTTCAGTTACCAGAACATGCCCTCTTGTGTATTGATTGCTGGGCACGGGCACAAGAACATGTGCAAATTGCTGAAGGCAGTGTAGTGCAGCCTGCTGGAACAACAAATCCTTCGATAAGCCTGGCAGATGATTATAAGCATACACCAAATTCTAGCAGACATTGTTTCGTTCCATTTTGTACCAACCCTGAGAGGCTCAATGTGACAGATTTTTTAAGGAAGAGGATTTTGCAATCAACAAAAATATATGTCACAGAAAATTGCAGAATTTGTGCTGAACACCAAACTACCTATAATTGGGAGTTTTTAGAAGAAAATGAATTCTCAAGTAATTTCACACAGGCAGAAATAAAATCAATGTTAAACCTCAGTCTATGTCAAGATTTAACCAATAATAATTTGGACTTTGAAAGATTTATGTTTTTAAGTACTGGACTGGCCTCACTAAAGAAAATTATTTGATTATTTTAAATCAAATTAGTCCAGCATTGGGTTGTAAATTTCAAAAAACGGCGTTGGGTGCATATTTAATTAAAATAAGAACAGGGGATTCCCATGAAAGAATTTCCTCTCTGTTGGGTATTAGTAAAACCGAACTTGTCAGACTACTCCAAAGAGCTCGAGAAGCTTTAACAAGTTTGTTTGTGCCCCACCACTTGGGGCTTAATCACATTACTAGAGATGATCTGATAAGCAGGAATTTATTAATACCTGAGGGCTTATTCGGTAACAGAGAAGAGAGAAAGCCAATAGTCATATGCGACGGAACATACATATACCTACAAAAATCCTCTAACTATTTTTTTCAGAAAAAACATATAGCTTGCACAAATATCGCAATCTAGTTAAACCATTTTTACTAGTAGCTACTGATGGTTATATTATGGACATTTTTGGCCCTTACCCGGCAATTGATTCTGATGCCAGTATTATGAAAGCCTTATTCCAAAATGAAAATGGCGATTTGCGCCTGTTTTTTATGAAAAATGACATTTTCATTTTGGACAGAGGCTTTCGGGATGCTATTTCTTTTCTCGAAGAATTGGGCTATGTAATACATAAGCCATTGAATTGTGAAGAAGGAGAGGCTCAATTATCGACGATTAATGCTAATAAATCCAGATGTGTCACCTTGTGTAGATGGGTAGTAGAGGTGGTGAATGAAAGATTAAAAAGAGATTTTAAATTATTCCGACAGGACCACTTCAACGCAGCTGCCACCCATCTAATGGACGATTTGCGTATTTGTGCAGCTATGATTAATGCTTTCCATCCAGTTCTTGTTGATAGGCCGGATGACCAGGTGATACTAAATCGTGCACTACAAAGGCTACATATGCCAAATGAATTGGCAGAATTAATTGTAGCCAATAGAATTAACAGATATCGAGCCCATTTCACAAGAATTGACGCACAACTTCCAGAATTAGATATTTTTCCTGTAATGACTATGTCTGATCTCAAAATTTTTGGATTGGGGACATACCAAATTAAGCAGGCAAGAAGCTATTATGGGGAACATATAAGACAGCATGGTTCATTTCAGGTGGAAATATCTAATGATCTGGAAGTTGTAACCCAATTAATATCATCCCAACAAGACGCTGTTTTAATAAGAGGCCGCATAAAATCTCGCCATCACTCGGGCAGAGCCTATTATACATATATACTGTTGGCGAGACAAGAAACAAGTTGGAATGAGATGATTGCAGGATATTATTGCAGTTGCACTTCTGGACAACGGACAGTGGGTTGCTGTGCCCACATAATGACCGTTGTCTGGTATTTGGGATGGGCTCGGTATCAAAATTCCATAACCGCACCGGCCTCAATTCTGGATGGCATTTTAGTAAGAGAGGATTTTGAAGTAGGATAAATAAATAAAAAATAAAAAAATTAAGCTGTTTTATTTATCTATACAAATAAATACAATTGAAGTGTCTGTTTGTAATGTAAAAATTACAGTTTTTTTTCTAAATGCATATGAAAGTAAATACGGTACTCATAACTAAAATACAATATTTAAAATTTTTGTCTGTCTGTCTGTTTGTTCTTGTTTCTGTGTCTGTTTGTAATCTCCGAAACGGCTGGACCGATTTTGACGGGACTTTCACTAGCAGATAGCTGATTTCATAAGGAGTAACTTAGGCTACTTTTATTTTAGAAAAATAATTGGTGTTTCGCACAAAAACATAAAAACCCTAACACGCGAGCGAAGTCGCGGGGAACAGCTAGTATTACCATAAGTATTCAAAACATGATTGACCTAATGTTTTACTTTCTATAATTCATAGGGCTGTTAACCTTTGTTATGACATTATCCAGGCTTCAAATGTATGTCAAGGCATACTCTGACACGCTGAGGACCTGTTATATGAAAATATTTGTACGACGGAAACGGCAGAATATTTAGGATGCCAATTCTTTTGTAACAACTGTAATGTACCATAATAGAACAAATAAATTATATTATCTATGATTGTACCCTAGCACTTCAGCAGCCCAGATAGACACAAATACTTGAACAGAAATTATTATTCAGGATTATTCTGTTTATCCACCTTATAACAGCCACTCTAAGGTAAAATAAGTTAAATATATTCTATAAGATTAGTGCAATAAAGTAGTATCTCACGGTGGATTTTGGGCTAACGAATGCAATGAAATCATTTTGTGCGTAGGCACCGTTGATTTATCTCAACAATCTTCTTGTCTGGAATTAGGTAGTACTTTTTACATTTGTTTTCTCCTGAACTGCATTTATGATATGCAAATATCAATAAGAACGTTAGTTGTTTTAAGACCAAAAAAGCACATACACAATCTATAATACACTTTATTCGTGTTTTGATCAAAAAATACAATTTTTTGCCCTACTTTCCTACTAGTTTCGAGACATTTTAGCTATTTTACATAATAAATCTACCTGATAGGTTATAGGTGATATGAGTATATCACAGACTAACTAGTAGATTCTACCCGAGAGTATATTTCAGAGATGACAGCTAACGTCAAATCAAAACGACGTCAATCCGCCATTAGGGTTGCATTTATTCGTGAGAATAAAATATAATTGCACTGAAATTAAGGCGAATTCGTGGATTTGAATGATCAAAAGTGGTTTAATATTTTATTTTAATTTATTTCCATGCTTGTACATAAACTGGGCCTACGCTCCATACAATTTTGGACCGTCTCCTTTATTATGATTATCCGTTTTTATAATAATAACTCTTAAAGGCAAAATGTCGATAAACAGGGTATGAAATCGAAACTTGAGCTTTGTTATAGTGCCATTGGAAAATAATGATAACACCAAGTAGTGAACCAAAGTAACTTTTCAGATTTTATCGCGTTAAATATAACTTATTTTTTATTACCGACATGGAAACCAGGCTGCTATATAGAGTAATATTTCTGGCCGGGAAAAAGCAAACTTTTCATATCAGTTAACTACTTTGTTACAAAGCCTAGTCTTGTTTAAATTTTTGTTTTTGTCGTTTATCAATTCGGCGAAAAATACTTCACTGCATAATATACATGCACTAGCTGACTCGTCGTCGGTTTGAAATTTCCTGTACGAGGCCCGATGAGTTTCACTCTGAATTCACATCGAAATTCTTGCAGAGTAAATTGAAAACTTATCTAACGAGTTCAGTGTTTGTGAATTTCCTTTTTGGCACATATTGTAAATATGAGTTATTTTAGACCTTAAATACAGATTTTTTAATAACTTGACTACAGCGCCATCTATCGGATCTAAGCATAGCTTGTATTACCCTTACAATCTAAGAAAGTGAACTGCTGAATATAACCCTTCCCTATAGAGATTGCCTTATTTTGGGGAAATTGACATAGTTGTCACGATTGGCGGGCAGGTTAGCAACACCAATGATTTATAATTTTCATTTGTTCACACCTTTCGTTTCAGTGTCTCTCTGTCGCTTCTTACGACACCAACGGGACGACATGCGGTAGTGAATATTCTTACATCAGCACTACACCGTTAAATGTACGGCACGGTGATTCGGTCAAAATGTTCAAAAGTTACACGATCAGACCGACGACAGACGTTCCAATAGGTAATTATCATCCTTACTAATCTTTGACTATCGCTTATTAATTATCTCTTCCTTTCTCCTTTTATTGTTATTCAGTGAAGAGAGAGAGAGAGATAGCAAATGTAAACATTTCTTAAATTGACGTTTATTTTATGTGTCGTAGGATAATTTGATAAACCGAATTTTCCGCAAAAATCTAGGGATATCGCGAAAACACGGATAATTAGAAATTTCTCAATCTTACTGAAAAAATAAAAGGAATTTCGCAAAAACGCCACTCGCTTTAGTAAATATTGCGAAAAGAATCGCCCAAAACCACGTCTGATCAGATTGATGGTGGATTGACGACTTCATGTTTCACTTGTCAATTCTTTCTGTCACCCTCCATCTTTTTTCCCAGCCGGACGTGCCTATATTTTTTCTTAAATGTTGAAGATTAAAAAGAAGTCTGAGAAAAATCTCTTTAATAAGAAGGGGGGGGGGGGGTATCCTTCCTCCGCCAAAGTACAACCATAGTGTAGCCGACGGAGCCCAGCTATGCTCCTATTTTTGGATGGTTTGTAGAAAGATAACCACGAAGGGCATGGAGGGTTCTGTTCGGTTGCTTCGCTCGCTCGCTCGAACCCGCCATCCCCTTCTAACCTAACCTCTCCGAGTCGGGGTGCCCCAAGTCCCGAGCTCGCTTCGCTTGCTCTTGCATCAAATAAAACACCAAAATGTTAAATTTTTAATAACTTTAATAAGTAAACATAATATTTTATTACTTACCCATTTCCTAAAACGTCGTGACATGACAAAATACTTCAAACCTACAAGGTAAAACTAGGAACCAATCATAATAAGAATTAGCTTATAAACCAAAATCAAGCCAATCAGAGTTATAATTAGAAGTATATTCAAAGTTTCTAAAGCAACTAGTGTTTTCGCAAAACTCCTTTTTTCAATAAGATTGAGAAATGTCATAGGCATTGCCTAATTATCCGTGTTTTCGCGATATCCCTATATTTTTTTGCGAAAAGTTCAGTTTATCATATTATTCTAAAACATAAGCAAGGCCATAAATGTATTAGATTTATATGTATTTAGATTTAAAGATAAAGATTTACAATAATATGTGGTTAGTGTAACATTACTTCTAAAACATTCTCCTTGAACAGTCGGAAGTCATTTAATGAATGGGCGACAGCAGGAGTCCATAAGAGCAGACGCAGGTTATATGATCTTTACCATGAAAGGTCATATAACCATAGCGTCGAATTTAGAGAATATGTAAAAAAATATTCAAAAATATTTAAAAGAGTGTGCTCCACAGCCAAGTCTTTGCATTTGAGCAACAAAATTAAGACGGCTTCTAATAAAATTAAAATGACATGGAGTATAATTAATAGCGAAACTGGTAAGATCAACTCTCGCAATTCAAACTACAAGTTAAGTGTTAATAACAAATTAACCGAATCAGATCAGGACGTTGCAGTGGTTTTTGAGAAATATTTTACTGATATTTCGATATTAACCACTAAGTCACTGAATTCTTCTCCTGCGGTCGCCGAATCATTACTTAAACAAAATTTAAATGCGTGTACAAAGAATTTTACATTTCATAAAGTATCATCAAAAGATATTGTAAAATATTTTAAAACTATTGATGTTAAGAAAACTGCGGATCTGTGGGGGATTTCTGTTAAAGTTATTGCGTCTATAATAGATACAATCGCGCCTCATTTAGCTGTTATTTTTAATACTAGTATCGAATCTGGTGTGTTTCCTGATTTAATGAAGTATAGTAAAGTAATACCTTTATTTAAATCTGGTTGTACATTAGACCCCGCCAATTTTAGACCTATTTCTGTACTACCAACACTTAGTAAGATTTTTGAAAAAATTATTCTTGATCAAATGTTAAAATTCTTTAATATAAATAATTTACTTCATAAAAATCAATTTGGTTTTACAAGGGGTCGCTCGACAACTGATGCCGGTGTTGAGCTGATTAAATATATATTTAATGCATGGGAGAATTCACAGGATGCTTTGGGTATATTTTGTGACCTATCCAAAGCCTTCGATTGTGTTCACCATGAAACATTAATCAGGAAACTTCAACACTACGGTGTAAGAAGTGATGCTCTAAAATTAATTATTTCATATTTAAGTAAGAGAACGCAAAAAGTTGTCATCAACAGTAAGAGTTCTTCCGGGTCGATGGTACAGATGGGCGTGCCTCAAGGCTCAATTCTCGGCCCCTTTCTGTTTCTTGTATATATTAATGACTTACCTTACATAGTAGGAGATAACCATGATATAGTATTATTTGCAGATGACACTTCTTTAATTTTTAAATTAAGTCGACATTTGCTAAAATATGACGAAGTAAATAATGCTATATCTAAATTAGTGAATTGGTTCAATGTCAATAATTTGCATTTAAATGGCACTAAAACGAAATGTATGAAATTTATGACTCCAAATGTCAAACAATTAAATACTAATGTAATTTTAAATGGGGAGAAACTGAGTCTTGTAGATACCACCATTTTTCTTGGAATCACACTAGACGCGAAGCTTCAATGGAACCCCCATATATCAAAACTTGCAAGCAGACTTAGTTCTGCAGCATATGATGTAAAAAAGATTAGAAGTCTAACTAGTGTTGAAATAGCTAGACTAGTTTACTTTAGCTATTTCCATAGCATAATGTCGTATGGTATTTTGCTATGGGGACACGCAGCTGACACTGAAATTATATTTGTTTTGCAGAAGAGGGCCATAAGAGCAATTTATGATTTAAAGCCTAAAGAGTCGCTGCGACAAAAATTTAAGGAAATTAATATATTAACTTTGGCCTCTCAATACATTTATGAAAATGTAATGTAGGTACACAAAAATAAAAGTAGTTTTACAAAAATAAGTGATATTCATTCTGTAAATACTAGGAACAGACACAAGCTAGTAGTACCAGTTACTCGACTCCATCGAGTCAGTAATTCATTCTTGGGGCGATGTATACGCTTTTACAACAAAATTCCAGAAAATATACAAAATTTGACCTGCTCAAAGTTCAAAAACTTTATTAAACTAAGTTTGTATAAAAAGAGTTATTACAATATTAAAGAATTTATAGATGATAATAACCCCTGGAAGTGAGGTGATCGCTCCCAAGCTATTTCTAATTTGTTGTGTTGTTAATTTGTGTAACATACATGATTGTAAGCTGTTATTTAAAAAAAAAGTCCCGCTGGGTTTCTTGCTGGTTCTTCCCAGGACAGAGGTTTTTTCGAACCAGTGGTAATTATACAAAAGAGTGACTTTCAATAAGTATTATTTATAATCTATATTGAATAAAAAAGTTTCTGTTTCTGTTTCTGTTTCATACAGTAATTGAGTGTCTACATCTGTTCTGGAGTAAACATTGAAATGGAGATCAGTTGTTGGCCGTAAAGACTAAGATAGAAAGCCTTTTTAAAAGGTGGTGTTAAGGTTTAGAAAACATACCAACCTAGTTCATCTTTTTTACTTTGATATTCTGTGGGAGCGTGATTCTTTCTTAGTCGGGCCAAATTTTTCCTGGTGTAACCATAATATAGCTGCAGCATAGCTCTATCACGTGCATTGTTTGTTTGAGTTATAGGGTAAAAAAGTGTCAAAACAAAACAAAAAGTTTTATAATAAGTAAGAATATGTATGGGCAAGTAGCCAAAAAAAATTCAAATAAAGATTTCGTTTCATATTAAAACTATACTTATGAGGTTACAATGAAACCAGTTTGGAGCTCAAATTTTATGAGTAAGTTCATACATGAATGACGTTATATCATATAAAATACTATATTGGTAATATGACTATGATATATCTAATATTTAACGTAAAATAATTTAAAGAGCAATGACAGAAAAATAGTTGACAAAAATTATAGCGTCTAGAAATAAGTTATATATAAAATGAGTTTTATTATTTTTCTATGATTTTTCAAATAAAAATGTATTTTAATGAAAGCCACAGAAAAAAGCAATCATTTTTGGGAATATCAAATGACTTAAATCATTTTACTCTATTCAAATGTTGCCATTTAGTATATTCATACTATTTTCGTATCTACCATCACAACACACAAAATATTTCTATATTAAGTTATTATTAGTAATAACTGTACTATCAGTAATAATAAAAATAAAAGTGATATGGCTGAGAATAAGTCTCTTACAAAGAATTTCCTACAATAATGCATTATCTCAATCGTAGTACTATGTAACAATTCCCTTTAATGTTATGCCAACACTAGCTAAAATAAAATGTCAGTTTTTTTTATGGATTCTAGCCTTTCTGAGAATGTCACTATGATACAAAAGGCCTGGATATCCTTATTCCTAAGTTTATCACGCAGAGAAATTCCGAGCATAGCCCTCTCCATAGCTCGCTGAGCGACCTTGAGCTTCCTCATACAGCCAGCAGTAAAAGTAAACAAGTAAAGTGAAATCACTTTATTAAAAATCAAAACAGCCCAATAGCTTTATTAACATGTGACACATAATTGTACTTATTGTACTCAACATTATTTTATGGCAATCTGAGAAAGTTGAAAATTTAAGTATTTTCAGAAGCTACTTTGCAATTATTTTCTAATGAGTGAATTTTGTGGAATCGTGTTTTGAAAACCGCCTAGAAATACGCTTTGATATACGCTCAATTGTAACTACTTTTTCGATAACGATGTGAAGAACTTCGCCATATTTGCTTCTTCAATATTAAAACCTTGGTAGGAAATGTTAATGTTTGGGTTTTCACGGCGTTGATGGAAGTGCATAACTTTTGTTTTATTTAAATTTATTTTTAAATTATTATTATTAAGCTACTCTATAATTTCGCGTAAACAGGTATTTATATCACTTTCATAATTAATTTCATTTGCACACTTTATTATATCTGTACTGTCATCTGCAAAGATAACTATTTTGTGTGACGTTATTTTTGGTAGATCGTTTATATATATTAAAAAGAGTAGTAGCCCTAGTACGCTACCTTGTGGAATCCCGTATTGAATGTGCCTTGTTTTCGATAAATATGTAGTTTCTAATTTACTCTTTGGTTTGGAAATCTCTGTGCATTGGATTCTATTACTTAGGTACGATTCTAAGAGCTGAAGAATGTTTCCTCTTATACCATAACCATGTAATTTGTTTAACAAGATCTTGTGGTCCACATAATCAAAAAGCTTGGTCATGTTAGTATAAATGGCACAGACTGGATTTCTCTTATCTACAGATGTAATAATATTAGCTAGTAGGTCATACAGTCCAAATTAATATTAGTATTTTTTCGGAACCCCTTTTGCTCTTTACAAAATAATTTATACTTTTTGAAGTAGGTGTATAAAGAGTTATAAATTACTTTTTCAAAAATCATAATCAAAAAGAAAATATAATCTTTCCGATGATTTTAAAAAATATGTTAAAAATTATTCTAAAATGTTTAAAAGAGTTTGCTCCACAGCCAAATCGTTACATATTAGCAACAAAATTAAGACGGCTAAGAATAAAATTAAAATGACGTGGAGTATAATTAATAATGAAACCGGTAAAGACATATCTCGTAACTCAAACTATCAATTAAAAATTAACAATGAATTGACTAAATCAAATCAAGAAGTCGCAGCGTTGTTTGAGAAATAATTCACTGATATTCCTATCTTGACAACCGAGTCATTGAATACTTCTTCAACTGTCGCCGAGTCATTACTCAAACAGAATGTTAACACCTGTTTAAAATAATTTAGATTTGAAAAAGTAGTATCGCAAGATGTTGTAAAATACTTCAAAACCGTTGATGTAAAGAAGACCGCAGATTTGTGGGGGATTTCCGTTACAGTTATTGCGTTCATAATAGATTTAATTGCACCTCATCTTGCTATTATTTTTAATACTTGTATCGATTCTGGTGGGTTTCCTGATTTAATGAAGTATAGTAAAGTAATACCTTTATTTAAATCTAGTAGTACATTGGACCCCGCTAATTTTAGACCTATTTCTGTACTACCAACTCTCAGTAAACTTTATGAAAAAATAATTTTGGATCAATTGTTAACTTTTTTTAATACAAATAAATTACTTCATAAAAACCAATTTGGTTTTACAAGGGGTCGCTCGACGTCGGACGCCGGTGTTGAGCTTATGAAATATATTTTTAATGTCTGGCAGAATTCATAAGATGCCTTAGGTATTTTCTGTGATCTTTCCAAGGCTTTCGATTGTGTTCATCATGAGACATTAATCAGGAAACTACAACATTACGGTGTAAAAAATTTAGCGCTTAGACTTATTACTTCATATTTAAGTAACAGAATTCAAAAAGTAGTGATTAATGGTAAAGGTTCCTCCGGATCGGTAGTATCAATGGGCGTTCCTCAGGGCTCGATTCTTGGCCCATTCCTGTTTTTAATCTATATTAATGACTTACCTTATTTTGTAGGGGACAATCACGATATAGTATTATTTGCTGACTATACCTCTTTGATTTTCAAACTCAAACGACAGTTAATTAGTTATGACGATGTAAATAATGCTCTATCGAAATTGGTACATTGGTTTAACGCCAACAATATGCTCTTAAACGGCAATAAGACAAAGTGTATTAAATTTACAATACCTAATGTATAACCTTCGAATACCAATGTGCTGTTAAATGGGGAGGAGTTGAGTCTTGTGGATACCACTGTTTTTCTTGGTATTACTATTGACGCGAAACTTCAATGGGTCCCCATATATCTAAATTAGCAAGCAGACTTAGTTCTGCAGCATATGCAGTAAGAAAGATTAGAAGTCTCACAGATGTTGAGACAGCTAGATTAGTGTATTTTAGTTACTTTCATAGCGTAATGTCTTATGGAATTTTGCTATGGGGTAATGCGACTGATATTGAAGCTCTATTTGTTTTGCAAAAGAGAGCCGTACGGGCGATTTATAACCTAAATTGTAAAGAGTCCCTCAGAGAAAAATTTCAAGAAATAAACATATTAACTTTTGCATCGCAATATATTTATGAGAATGTAATGTATGTGCATAAAAACATAAATAGCTTTAATAAGAATAAGGATGTGCATACTTTAAATACTAGGAACAAACATAAGCTTGTAATGCCAGTTACTAGACTCCACAGAATCAGTAATTCATTTATGGGGCAATGTATACGCTTTTACAACAAAATCCCAGAACATATTCAAAGTTTGTCAATAAACAAGTTTAAAAGTTTTATTAAAGAAAAACTGTACAAGAAGGGTTATTATAATATCAAGGAATACATGAATGAAAATAACCCCTGGGAATAGGGTGATCGCCACCATGCTGGTTCTATGAAAATATCATTTAAAAATTGTATAAACAAAATTATTGTTAAGTGAAATTATGTTTAAAAAAAAATCCCGCTGGCTTTCTTGCTGGTTCTTCCCAGGACTGAGGTATTTTCCGAACCAGTGGTAAATAAAAAATGACTTTCAATAAGTATTATGTAATAATCAATATTGAATAAAATATTATTCTATTCTATTCTATTCTATTTTATTCCATATAGTGGGAGGCTGTCCTGCACTTCGCTTACTGGTACGAAGTAGCCACTCGAGAAGCATTCTTCGTATTGTTTAACAGTTTTCCAAACTAAATGGCCAGTCCATTGGCATTTCACTTTAATTATATGTTGAGCTATGACAGTTATTCTAGCTCTACTGTGGATATCATCGTTTCTAACTTTATCATGCAGGGAAACCCCTCTCCAATTTAAAATGCTTATATTTTTCATTTAATGGTTGTCTAACATTTAAAGAAAACATAAACCCGAGATTGTCTTTATATAGCACTTAGGGTAGCACCATTTTTATTTTATTTAAATAAATTTGTATTTAGATTTCCCTACCCAATAATATTCTACTAAAGTTATACTCATAAAAATAGCGTTTTATTGTAATACATAACTATAAAATTCAGTATCACCTAATTAATATTAAAATAAATAATTAAAAAAAATCAAAAACCCGACTGCCAAAAAGACAATTTAAAAGTAATGCACTGAAACGAACGAAACAAGATTGAGAATAGAATACATATTTGAAATAAAGTATTTACAAAATAAACTCTATTTCATTTTAATATACTATACTATGAGCTAAAAGCCTAAGAGTTAAATACCCAATTTAAGTTTAGTAGCAAGCGGAACCCATTAATTTTCATTCGGTTTATTATTAGCAATTGGGTTAAATAAAAAATTAAAATGGCGGATTTTTGGCGCGAAATAGTAATACGTCAATTAATAAAAATTAACCAAATCTATCTAGTAAAGTACGAAAATAAAGGAAATTAAAAGGTAATTGCAAAAATATATATAAGTTATGTGTTTAAATTTAATTAGGAATAATTAATTGGTTAAAAGTTTTTGAAAAAATGGTAATAACATAAAATGGGCCATGTTTGTGTCGGACATCGTGCTATCATATGAAATTTAGTTCTTAAAAGTGTGTCGGGACACTAAAAAGTCTAAAATAAAATAAATAATTGAAAAAATCAAAAACCCGACTGCAAAAAAGACATTTTTAAACTAATGCAAACAATTTGCAAATAATAAACCGAAAGAAAATTTATGGCTTTCGCTTTCAATTTTGTTTTCTATTCTTAATCTTGTTTGCATTACTTTTTAATTATTTTTTTTGCAGTTGGGTTTTTGACTTTTTTAATTAGTTATTTTATTACAGCCAGTAACAGAAAACGGCCTATAACCTGTCCTAGTTTTCTTGAAAAATGGTGTTAAAGTAAAAAAATGTACAAAACAAAACGAGTTTCCGTCAAGACTGCAAAATTGTAAACCAAAAAAGTATTTGTTAAATTAAGTGTTGTTGAGATCGTCATCGAAAACCATTTTATTTATCAGCTTTTAGATTTGACTAAAATTCCTCCATATTATTTTTAGAGAAATAAATGACTTAGATCACTCCTGGAATATCCCTCTGAATTTGTATAAATGTGCACTATATTCTAATTATTTAATAATAAAATGTTAAATTCTATACCTCTTTAAGAAACAAAAAAATATATATATATGAGTAAATTTTACCCTACATTAGAGTTAATTTTGTAGGTCTCAATAATAAATTCCAGTTGTGAGCAGAAAGTATAAATTTTTAAGAAATATTTTGATTATTTTTTTGGACGTGGTAGAGCCATGCTGCAACTATATTAGTAGTATAGTTGTAGCACGAATGGGTTGGCTCGACCGGGGAAGGACCACGCTCTCACAGAATATCAGCGTAAAATAGCAGCTTAACACTGCTGAGTTTTGTATGGTGAGTGTAGAGAACCGGAGATCCGTTTTATTGGAAAAGAGGCATTCCATCTTAGTCCTCACGGGTGACAACGCATCTGTATTTTGATTCTTTATTGAGGATATATGTAGATGTCTATGGATCACAGCAACCACTTACCATCAGATGGACTGTGTGCTCGTTTGTCACCCTATGCTATAAAAAAATTATCAACCAGCATTTTAGGAGTAGTGATTATGGAAAAAGTTCCTCGAACAGAGAAAGCCCAGCTCAGCTGAGTCGTCCCTTGATGAGATCCTTATCTATGAAATTATCTTCTTCAATTATTTTATAGACCAGTTTTAAGGCAGAAAACTTACACTCAAATTGCAATTACAAATTCAACTTTATATCATATCAAAACGATATACATTCATTTTACAAAATTTTGCGTTATTTTATAATAATAATAATAATCTCTACACGTCTTGTATGAACTAGATATCGTAGATAAACGCACGGTACGTTTTTGATTCAGTTTTGGGTGAATTCAATGTTAAAACTGAGTCCAGAGGACGAACAAAAATAAAGAGTCGAAGAGAATAGCGAAAGCAGATTCATTTAAATCAACGTAAAATTTAGCAACAAATTTTATCGTTAATATTAAGACGATATTGATTCAATTAAGTTAAATTAAGTTAACAGTGGTAGAGCCACGCGGCAGCTTTTGCTGTCGCACAGATGGGCCGGCTTGAACCGGGGTGGTACCACGACCTCACAGAATACCAGCGTCAAGTAGAGGTTTACCTCGGCGTTTCGCTTGGTGAGTGCAGGTGGCCGGAGGCCCTTTTTACTGGAAATGAGGCATTCCATCTTAGTCCTCACGGGTGACAACGCATTTGCATTTTGATTCGCAAACGAGGATAGATGTAGATGTCTATGGGCCGCAGCTACGACTTACCATCAGGTGGACTGTGTGCTCGATTGTCACCCTTATCCTATAAAAAAAATTGGAAAAATAAAGGAGCTCCATAATTTGAAACCGAATGAACTTTCTAAAATACAAAATAAACTTGCATTGAAGGTTGCCTTAATTTGTTGTATTGGAAAAATAATGAAGGGAATATTTGCATTTAAGTTTTGTTTAAAATCTTCTTTTACTATAGTAAAATGTATTTTGTCTCGTAGCTAAATAGAACAGACAACAGGACTAGACTTTTTGTTGGTGTTGCAGTTGTTCATGGGCGACGGTAGTCACTTACCATCAGGTGAACCGTATGTTCGTTTGCCCCCTCTCTTATAAAAAAAACGCATTAAAAAGTTACAAAATTACTCTTCAAGACCATGACCACTTAGACAAATTAAGAAGAAAAAAGTCCTAGCAAGCGCCAACTGTTTAAGGATGGCAATCGAGATTATATCTGATTAACATACTAAAAAGTATATGTCGGAAGATGTCAGAAAATTCAAATAGAGCATCCCAATTTTGATCTCGGAAATACATCTAGATAGCGTTAATTGTTAAAAATAATAAAAGTGTGAGAGCGGATGTTCAACTTGCTCTCTTGCTTACGCAAATGATCATTATCGGTAATAAGACAACGTAACGCACTATACATTCAGTTTAGTGAAATTACAGTTCGACCACACCGTAACACGTCTCCGCCACAATCACACACCAGTGTAATGTGAGATACGTAATTACATGATAACACCAAAATATGTAAACCAACAGCAACACTACTATCTCAATGTAACACAGGGCAGCCCTCTCAGCAACACCAATCCACCTTGCCTACACTAGAAGAATTCCAACAACGAACAGAACCACGGTACATTATCTTAGCACTAGTAGAATGACCACACTCATTGAATGACTTAAGCGAACTCTCTCGCGCACGGCACCTGAAATGAACTTTATACTGCACAAACAAGTGGGGAGTTTCTCGATATACCCTCCTGTCCACCTCGATTCAAGTAATATTTTATAGACTCCTTGACACGGCCATCCTGCAGTACGACCGTCCTCGGGCGTGTATCTTTATGCATTTCTGTAACAAACACCAATTCGTCCACTCGTCCATCCTGACATGAGTGGGTACATATTATTATTTCGCAAAAGTAATTGTTAGATGGCGCTGCTTGTTTCACTATGGCGCCATCAATCCATGCAATCCATTCCTGTCTAGCATCCGTGCTCGGTTCCAATGCTTGTAGACAAAATATGATCAGAGATTAATCTAGCTCGGTTATTCCGCCAATAGAAACAAGGTCGAATCAAAATGGTACTTCACTTCTAAATCTAAGTACAATAGTCAACTGCCATAATTGACAATGACTTGTTATTAAGGCTTCGTACACAGTGTTTCCTGCACAACATGATTTATTGTGGAAGGTCCGATTAACAAGTTCCAATATAGTAATTTTAACAATTTTGTTACTCTTTAACAATAACTCATAAACAATGCATATTCAACTCGTGAAACTTTCATTGAAATCTGTGCACCAACACAGACTAGAATCGTACCAACGATTCTTTACATATCCGCCGTCACATATGCCAGAATCGCACCAACGATTCTCCACATATCCACCACCAAATATGCTACAACACATCTGCCGCCACATATGCCAGAATCGCACCAACGATTCCCTACATATCTGCCGCCACATATGCCAACACACAAGGCATCACCCATACTGGGATCTAGCCAACACACAAGGAATCACCCATACTGGGATCTAGCCAATACACAAGGCATCACCCATACTGGGATCTAGCCAACACACAAGGCATCAACCATACTGGGATCTAGCCAACACACAAGGCATCACCCATACTGGGATCTAGCCAACACACAAGGCATCACCCATCCTGGGATCTAGCCAACACACAAGGCATCACCCATACTGGGATCTAGCCAACACACAAGGCATCACCCATACTGGGATCTAGCCAACACACAAGGCATCACCCGTCCTGGGATTTAGCCAACAAGACCAAGTTTAAAAGGATACGCATGGTGGCCAGCCAGCGTTTTAGGAAGGATATTGGATAGGAAAAATAAATTTCACGCACACACATTAATAATTACAAAAGTAAATCTTAAATCATATCCATTATTAACACAAATGCAATCATAAAGATCCAAGATTGTCCTCAAAGGAAGTGGAAGGCACCCTCGGTCTCCACAGATTTCTCCGCCCATACGGTCAATTCGTCTGAGTTGTCAGAATCATTAAAAGGGTCTAAAAGGGAAAGAGCTATGGGAGCAGGACGCAAGGCATCGTGACTTGCAATCTTTTCTGAATAGCCACGAGGGTTAACACGTTTAAGTCTATATTGATCATAATATATACAAATAAATAAAACCGAAGTGTCCGTTTGCAATGTCAAAGTAACAGCCCTCTACTAAATGCATATGAAAGTATTTACGGTATTTATAACAAAATAATTAAAAATTAAAAATTTTGTACAGCCGACTTCAATATAAGTTATTAAGAATAACTCAAATAACTCAAAAACTATTGGTCTGACCTTAATCAAATTCATATGGGGCCACACGAGAAGTATCAGCTTTTATATAAAAAAAAAAGAATCCTCGAAATCGGTCTACCCAGTAAAAAGTTATGAGGTAACACACAATACGCGTCTTATTGAGTACAGTCTCCTTTTTTGAAGTCGGCAGAAAAACAATGTTCCAAATTTTTGTCTCTCTGTCTGTTCCATCTAATCTCAGAAACATCTGGACGGGTTTTGACGGGATTTTCACTGGTAGATAGCAGATATTATAAGGAGTAACTTAGGCTACTTTTATTTAAGTAAAAGAATAAGGGTTCCGCGCAATAAAAATAAAACCCATGAAATCCAATAGTTACGCGGGCAATGTCGCGAGGAACAGTTAGTTTGGTAATATTTCTAAAATTTCCATTGGACCTTCGAATTTAGAGCCTAACTTAGTAGTGTGTCGTTCATGGCGCCGCATTAAGACGGAATCACCGTCTTTAAATGGGTGGATTGTGGCTTTACTTTTATTGAAACGAGTTTTATCGTTAAGGTACCGCTTACGGTTAAATTTAGAATATTATTCACACTTTTGCTATTAAATTTCGGCGCAACACCAACATTGATGACAGAGCATACGGCACCAGAATCATAATAAAATGGGTACGACTCACCAGTATTCATCAGTACACCGATGGGATTGCTCACACAGCAAACATCAACACGTCGCTCACTGCTTGCCGTTGCGGCAGGCATAAGGCAAGCGCACGTGGCTATTAAAAAAAACCAGCACACGCCATACTTAGCTACCATGTGGCTGGCGCGCGTGGCTAAAAGAACACAGCACAGGGCATGCCGCACTCGCACCAGCGAGTTGTCGCACCGCACCACGCACTCGAAGCGTTAACGGGATCAACAGGAGCAACTGAGAGTTCACAGGCATCGTCGGGTTTGTCGTCATCGTGATCTGCGTAAAACAAGTTGTTAATTATCAAGACAATATACACAGTTGCATATCCTCTCATCCATCACGCATACGAGACCCTCTAACAGAAAGACGCTCTCATATCTCAGATTATGATAAAGCACTTTGCTTTCACAAGTGTGGATACATCTCCATACGAAGTATCTCACACATTCTCTTACTTGAACCTCCGAGATCCCACGTTAATCACGTGAACCACGTTAAAAACATGAAGCAGGACAGACCCTAATGCATGTTCAGAGGACACAACTTCCGCGAATACCGAGTATAACTCTTCCGCGCATACATAGTTTAAGACTTCCGAGGCATCGCTATGTACAGCATACGCGCTCCGGGATGGCGCCTGCGTATACACGCATACGCGTCTGCCGAAACCAGGCCATGCTGCAGCTGCAGGACCCGCCAGTCAGTTCCGACCAGCAAGGCGCACACTCACCATGTAATTATATCACACGTGCTACTGTAACATAAAAGAAAACATTAAAAAGATTCTTTTTTTTAAACAATGCAGCACTACTCTCAGGACACCATTCGCCTTTCCGGGGCACCATATACCGAGCTGGCACACGACAACCCCTGGTTCGGTCCGATCCTCATGTAAACCCAAATATTCTCTTCAATATCAGAACTAACCTGTTCCACTTCAATTTCGTCAGTTATACTTTGGTTCTCCAGCACTCCTCTCAACTAATTAAAGAATTAACCTTAAGATAAATTTACTTTCCTCGTGTATCAAATAGTGATCGGTACCAGCGGCAATTAACCAGTCCGCGGCGTCATAAGCCGACAGCATACTTGCATTCAAGAGAGAGCGCTACAGCTCCACGCTTTCCACTAAACCCTCAACATTAAATCCCAATTCCGTCGAACACATAATACTCTGAGTAAACTGTAACACTTATCTTCACATTAGAACACAAAATTAATACCCAGTGTTTTTAATTCATAGCACGTTAAAGTTAAACATTTTTTTCGTTACATCGTCTAAACACTGAACTTTAAAACTAGCCCATGTAAATCACACCTCATGTATCAAATTATAACATTACTCGAATAGTTTATGATTCCACTAAATGCAAAACTATAACTCATCTTAAAATACCTCCAACATTTCTTTCGACCTTTTTACGTTAAGGAATAACAAAATTACTTGTGGGTACCTTATTATCAATTGAATGCTAAGTGAACAGAAAGATTTAACTTTTGGTTTAAAACATTTCACTTTTTAACAGTGGTAGAGCCTCGCGGCAGCTTTTGCTGTCGCACGGATGGGCCGGCTCGAACCGGGGTGGTACCACGACCTCACAGAATACCAGCGTGAAGTAGAGGTTTACCTCTGCGTTTCGCTTGGTGAGTGCAGGTGGCCGGAGGCCCTTTTTACTGCAAATGAGGCATTCCATCTTAGTCCTAACGGGTGACAACGCATTTGCATTTTGAATTGTAATAGAGGATAGATGTAGATGTCTATGGGCCGCAGCAACCACTTACCATCAGGTGGACTGTGCGCTCGTTTGTCACCCTCATCCTATAAAAAAAAAAAAAAAACACTTTAATGGTACGTCAATATCGTAAAAAGGACAGCAAATTTTATTTAAACATTTAATAAAAACAAAGTCTTTAACGCGAAGTCTTTCACAAGGGTAATAACTATCTCACCACTCGAAGGCTATATATGGGCGATAACGGGGACTCTATCCCACTTCTGATGTCGGAAGATGTCAGAAAATTCAAATAGAGGATCCCAATTTTGATCTCGGAAATACATCTAGATAGCGTTAATTGTTAAAAATAATAAAAGTGTGAGAGCGGATGTTCAACTTGCTCTCTTGCTTACGCAAATGATCATTATCGGTAATAAGACAACGTAACGCACTATACATTCAGTTTAGTGAAATTACAGTTCGACCACACCGTAACACGTCTCCGCCACAATCACACACCAGTGTAATGTGAGATATGTAATTACATGATAACACCAAAATATGTAAACCAACAGCAACACTACTATCTCAATGTAACACAGGGCAGCCCTCTCAGCAACACCAATCCACCTTGCCTACACTAGAAGAATTCCAACAACGAACAGAACCACGGTACATTATCTTAGCACTAGTAGAATGACCACACTCGTTGAATGTCTTAAGCGAACTCTCTCGCGCACGGCACCTGAAATGAACTTTATACTGCACAAACAAGTGGGAGTTTCTCGATATACCCTCCTGTCCACCTCGATTCAAGTAATATTTTATAGACTCCCCGACATATACGATCTAAACCTGTACTTCTTGCTTTTGCCGTAAACTGTTCTAGAAAAGTTTTACATAACATGGTTTTATTGTTCATCAATATTCGGGTACGTGAATATTTTTTTATATCAATGAAAAACCGCAATTAAATGACCGTTGGATTAAAATAAAAAAGAGGCGTGAACTTACGTATGGCTCACCTGACGGTAAGTAACTAGGTATCTCCGACCATTAAAATACAAACACTAGAGTAGTTGTAGATGTTATCACCATCATCATCATTACAGCCCTTCACAAGTCCACTGCTGAACATAGGCCTCGCCCAAGGAATGCCACAAAGCACTGTCCCGAGCCACCTGCATTCATTGACTTCCTGCATGTCTTACCAGGTAGTCACTCCATCTAGTGTGGGGACGCCATACAATTCGCCTGCCACTACGAAGCTGCCACTCGAAAACTTTTCTTTCCTAGCGGTTGTCGATTCTTCGAGCTGTACAGCTGGCCCATTACCACTTCAGCTTACTAATTTTTTAGGCTATGTCGGTTGCTGTGGTTCTATTGCTGATATCCTCGTTTTTAAGTCTATCACGCAGACAAATGCCAAGAACAGCCCTCTCCATAGCTCGCTGAGCGGCTTTGAGTTTTCTCATACGGCCAGCAGTGAAGAACAACGTCTCAGATCCATAGTTCATAACAGGCATCACGTACTGGTTGTACAATGTACTTTTGAGGTTTTGACATATGCCTGTCGAGAAGATGTATTGTAATCTCCCGAACGCTGCTCACCCAGGTTGAATCTGTTGATTGACCTCTCGGTCAAAGTTGTACTTACCTAGTCTGACTATTTGTCCCAGGTAAACATATTCGCCAACAACTTCGAGCTAAGTGCTCCCAACAACTACCGGCATAGGTGTGACATGGACGTTAAACATGATTATTGTTTTGTCCATGTTCATCTTCAGACCTATCTGTTGGAAGACACTATTGAGGTCTTTGAGCATAGTGCTTAGGTCCTCCAGAATTCTGTCATAAGAATTATATCGTCGGCAAATCAAAGGTGAGTGATGTACTTGCCATTGACGTTAATTCCGTATCTTTTTCAGTCGAGTACATTGAAAACGTCTTCCGATTGCAGCTGTGAAGAGTTTTGAGGATATAAAGTCACCCTGTCTTATACTACTTGCCACCGCTGGAGGGACTGCAGTACCGCCCAAATTTCGACGGAATCAAAGGGTTTCTCATAGTCTACATACGCAAGACTAAGTAGCAGAATGTACTTTTCGATCTTCTGTACAATAAGCTGAAAGTTATGTATGTGGTATAATGGCGCTAAAGCCTTTTTGGAAACCAGAGTGTTTGGAAGGCTGGAAGTCGATTCGTTATGACTCAAAAACAGCACGTAGACGCGGCTCAGAAGGGAAATCGGTCTTTACTTCTTTAAAAGAACGCTTCTCACCTTTCTTGAAGAACAAGACCACCGCACTTCTGCACCACGCCTCTGCTGTAGTGCCAACCTGGAGGGCGGAACTAAGCGAAATCTGAAGGACTTCAAGTACCGGTTTTGCACCCGCTTTTAGAAGCTTCGCTATCATTACTTCCTTGCCTGGTGCTTTGCCATTTTCAAGATGCTGGAGAGCCATTCTAATCTCGCTCAGACTGACGTGCACAATATCATCTAAATAGCGTCGGATAAGACTTGCTCTTTCATCGTTATTCACACTTGCGTGTGGTTCCAACGATGACGTGTACAGTTGCCCATAGAATCTCTCAATCTCACTTAAAATCTCAGGTGTCCTGGAGACGATGCTGCCACATTCGGTCTTCAGTTTCGACAGTTGGCTCTTTCTGGCAGACAGATCTCTGGCAAAAACTTTGGAAACCTGGTTCTGCTCGACCGCTCTTTCAATACGAGCTGTATTGATGTTGCGCAAGTCCTGTCGCATGTATTTGAAGATCTGCCAGTTTAGTTGCCGCCATAACAGCCATGAGATAAGAGTGTGATCGGAGAGTTTTTGTATTTTTCTGCGACGGGTCTTACAGAACTTACCTCTGACCGCAAGCTTTTAGAGTTTCCACAAGCTTGTCATTATTATCGTCAACTGCATCGCTATTGGAATCGTCGTAAATCGTGCTATCGTCATTGCAATCTCCTAGGCACTGAAAAGGATATTGTAATTTGATCTGAAAGTTTTCGGGACTTAGGATTATAGCACGAGTGGGACCGACCATTGACCTTACTAGACTTGACCTCTCCAACTTTACGTTTAGGTTCAGTGTGCCTCTCACCATTCGATAATCGCTGCCAGTTTTCACCCTCGCGATCACTGAGACATCACTGAACAGTTATCGTCTAGTCGTCATACGTAATGAATTCATTCTAATTATTGTCAAATCATCGGGGCTCGACCAATTCCACTTTCTGTGGGGCCGATTTTGGAAGAAATGGTTCATCATAAAGAATCCCTCTTTCTTAATAAAGTCGGCCAGCTGCTGGCCTCTTAGGTTTCGTTGCCCTATTCCGAATTTCCTTACTTTCAGCTCACCATTCTGTCTTGTCCTTCGTCTTGCATTGATATCTCCCATTTACACCGTATTGTGGGTTTTGTAGGATTGCATGACTCTAGAAATATCCTTATATCATACATATTTCCTACAGGTACTAACCTCGGCACATCCCGATGAGGAGGTCCTCATTGAGATGTGCTGATATTGGTACGTAAACCTGTATGACCTTCAGCGAATACCGTTTGGTGGTTCTGGTACGCAACTCTCGTCGACATACCCCCAATCTTTACAACGTTGTAAACGGGAGACTGATAAATCCGACACCTCCTTGGGACAGATGGTCGTCCTCCCGTTGATAGAACACGTTGCTGGATTCGAGGATTATCGTGTCCTCCCCCTCTCTTTGAACCTCGGATAACTCTATAACAGCTCCAGGTCCTTCTCGTTAGGCCTCAGGGTGCGTGCGTTATATATTGCCAGGTTGAGTCATCGTAGGTGGAAACCTAACCTCCACTGGAGATTTTTAACATGCCCTGTCCCGCAGTTACCATGGTCGCCACTGTAGCCAGGAATAGCGGTACCGTTGGGGACTGGGGGACATCTTTTTGTTACTCTCGTCATCTGTGGGGGGGGGGGGGATAATGCCATCGTTACCATACTTGGCGTGCGGTTCGACAACCGTTATTTTCTTTTTGTAATATAGCTGTTATCAGGAAGATGCTGCTGCCCATCTCTTGTCTGTGTCCCACTGTCGCCTCTTACGAAAACCTCAGGAAGATATGGGGTAGTGAATAATCTTAACCGCGAATATCCTAGTCCAAGTCAGGTGCTGTTTTGTGTCTTCGCTAATGGCGCCAAGCGTGGCAACTGTGGCAATATACCCCATATTACTATAGTTGCCACGCTTGGCGGGCGGGTTGGCAACCGCAGTTTTTATTGCTTTATGCTGTTATCAGAAAGACGCTGCTGCCCATCTTGTGCCTCAGTTTCCATCTGTCACCTTTTGCGATACCCACGGGAAGATAATATGGGGTAGTGGGTATTCTTATTCGCCACTACACAGGACTAGTTGTAGATATACAGGGTTATTATTCAAAGAGAGGCCAAATTTTCATTAAAGTTCAAATATATAAAGATATACCATTATTACAGTTTTTGAATTTTTTTTGGCTTCTTTCTACTTTTATTTAAAATCATTCCAAACCGAGTATGTTTTACAGGCAGCAATTACACTTACACGCGCTCCTTTGTGTGTGATTCAATTCATATTTTCGTTTTTTAAGTTTTTCTCTACTCTTTACTTTCTTTGTTACGCACTTACTACTTATGGTTAAGTTAATAACTACATGACGCGAATTATGATTATATTTTTCCCTTCACACTTTTAACGGACTGAATATCGTAATAATAAATAAAATTCAACAAATATTTTTGCTTACCAATTACGTAACCGAAAACTAGCAAAATTATGGCGTATTTAGAAAATTGTAATAAACTATTTACAACTAAATTACGCAAGTAGTCCTAATATCTAATATTGGTACCTCAAAATAAAATCCGTTTCTCTTTATGCATAGATGTTTCGTTAAATTATTTTTTACACTTATAAACTGTGCTTGACCACTTTTAACTTCCTCACGGCGTTCACACGCAGCAAAAATTTTACTGTGGCAGTCTTCATAACTTTTGGTGTCCTTGACGTAAACACGAATTTTTATCTTCATATTCACTATATAAAAAATCGCTCATTGTACTTGAATTGTCTGTCTATTGTTCTTCGATTGGTAGGTACAATTAGATTAATTTCTTGCCGAGGTAAATACTCATTTTGGTATATAGGGTATTAGATATTCTAACACCGCCACTACACACTAAGCCGTTATGGTTCAAATGAATTGAAGTGCTGTTGTTGTGTGTTGTGTGAGTTTTTGTTTTGAAATGACAATAAGCACTTTTCAGGGAATTGATCTCCCCCTTCGAACGGGTTCCCGCCTTGTCGTGGCGGGGGGGCTTAGTAGCCGTGGCTTGGTCAACCACGGTGAACAAAGAGGAACCCCTTGGCTGGCCCGAGGTGTAGGGCCGGCCCGAGGTGGCCACTCCGAGTGGGCTTGGCGAGCCCACTTTGGATGTGTGTCGGGGGGCTGCGGTGAGAGGGGGGTCCGCACACTCTACCGCTGCAGCCGAGGTGGAGTCGCGGAGGAAGAGGAGTGTTGGTATGGCGATGCGCCACTCGCCCTATCCTCCGCGACTCAAACGGGGCCGCACGGTTGATGCGGTGGTGGTGGGGCTGCGGGGGGAGAGGAGTGTCGGTATTGCGAGGCGCCGCTCTCCCTACCCTCCACAGCCGAATCTTGGTTGGTGGCGGAGCCATAGACCAGATCCGCCGCTGTGGTCGGGAAGGCTGGTGCTTCTGAGTGTTAGTTTTTCCTGGCCCCATGGCCTTCGCGCATCGGACGCGGGAGCGTCCGTTGCGCATGTGAAATTGGAGGCCGAGGAGGAGGGTGCGCCATATGTTCTGGTGCGCCTTACCTGAGAGGGAGATGGGGGAGGAGTGGTCCTCTCGCGAGGAGGGGCCGCCATGGGGCGGCCAGCGCAGGTGGGGTCGCGGAAGTGTGCGAAAGCGTTCCCGTGGCCCTGCCAGTATGCGACGAGGGTGGAACTTCATGGGGTTTTAGTCGGTGCGAGTCCGAGATAACCCGTCTTTGCCCCCGCGAGGCGGGTATGCGTATTTCCCCATGTAAAAAAAAGGGAATTGATCTCACGAGTAGCTGCTTCTCACTTGGTCAATTCTCCGCGGCGTACAATAAAAACGTAACAAGTTTCGACCATCGATGATCACTATTAAAATTCTTAATTAGTTACTTCAAATGAATAAAATTACAATCCAATTTGGACATTGGTCTGTATTAATTTCCGGGGAATAATTAAGCTATTTAATTTGGTGTACCAAAAATAATATACTTACTTATGCCTCTTTCTCAATAATAAATAGACATAAAATAAAACAAGAGTTTATATATTATGCGTTTGTTACTTGTAAACTTAAGTAAAATTTTTTTTATAGGATAGGGTGACAAACGAGCACAAATTCCACCTGATGGTAAGTGGTTGCTGTGGCCCATAGACCTCTACATTTATCCTCGTTTGCGAATCAAAATGCAGATGCGTTGTCACCCGTGAGGACTAAGATATAATGGCTCTTTTCCAGTAAAAAGGGTCTCCGGTTTTCAACACTCACCATACGAAACACGGCAGTGCTAACCTGCTATTTTACGCTGGTATTCTGTGAGAGCGTGGACCTTCCCCGGTCGAGCCAACCCATTCGTGCTACAACTATACTATTAATACAGCTGCAGCATGGCTCTACCACGTATGAATTAGGAAGTTAAACTGTCACACTGTCGCATTGCTTGGCGAAATTTACATGTCTTTGTTATAGTAGTTATACAGATTTATTCATCAAAAATGGCAATAAAAATGAAATAATAACAATTCAATGGTGCCAGCGGAGAGCGGGTTGATCACTTATGTCCGATTTCTATATTGAAAGAACGTTTTATTGTCAGTATAACGATCCGTATTGTTTCAGAAGATGTACAGTATTTGAACTAGAAATTTGGTAAGATAATTTCATGTACTTTGAGTACTGTAAAACAGCTCATAAGGAATAATATGTTTTTTTTATTCAGAATCCCAGCATTACAATGAAATACACGCAAAAACCTAAGCTCTCATTCACAAATGTACCTGTCATGCCTGGCGATAACGGAAAATCTTTCCTATTCTGAGAAAGGTCTACTGGCCAATTGTGAACTGACACGGGCTGTGTAATAAGAATAAGAAAGATAAGTGTTGGTAAGTGGATTATGTGACCCATAGATATATCTATCGTCGATGACATACATATACATAAACCTCACGCCTGTCACCCAGAGGGATAGGGAGAGACTACGGACTTCCAATTGGCGCGATCCTGATACGCCTCTCTTGTCTCCTCCACATCCACATACATGGTATTCGGTTAAGGGTATTCTAAAGTTGGCCCATTTTCAGACATCCTCTATAAAGAATCAAAATGCTGATGCGTTTTTATCCCTGAGTGCTTCGCAGCATTGATTCCCTAAAAACTGTTCTGGTTCTCTACACTCACCAAGCGAAACAGAGCAGCATTATTCTTTTGTGTCATGCCGGTATTCTGTTACAGCGTGTCCTTCGTCGGTAAAGCCAAACTAATTGTGCCCCAACCATTATATAGCTGTATCTAGTGGCTCAACCAAATGTATAATTTATATATTATGTAATTAGAAATCTTACAAGCTTTTACAAGAATTTAAACAACAAAATATAAATTGTACGATACTTAACTTTTCTGCGTCTATTTAGTAGGTTAAATTAAAAGATGTTTTTGACATTTACTTGTTCAATTTGTCTGTGGTTGCTACAGGTTAAGGCGAATTTCGGCATTTGCTAGCGTTAATATACTTACTAACTTTTAGTTATAGACCAAAGTGCTGTATCAAACCAGGTTTAATTGTATACTCCGTTATTGTGTTTACCATATGTTAGTGCTTAGTAGACATATACTTATTTTTATTCCATTTTTAGTTTAAGGACAAGATCATCATCATTACAGCCCTTCACAAGTCCACTGCTGAACATAGGCCTCCCCAAAGAATGCCACAAAGCACGGTCCCGAATCCATTGACTTCCTGCATGTCTTACCAGGTCGTCACTCCATCTAGCAGGGGGACACCCTACACTTTGCCTGCCGGCACAAGGCTCCCACTCGAGAACCTTACTTTCTCATCGGTTGTCGGTTCTTCGAGCATATAGCTCCGAGGCCGGCCCATTGCCACTTCAGCATTAACTCTGGTTCTACTATCTCCTCGTTTGTAAGTCTATCACGCAGAGAAACGCCGAGTATAGCACTCTTCATAGCTCACTGAGCGACTTGGAGCTTTCTCATACGACCAGCAGTGAAGAAACACGTTTCAGATCCATAGGTCATGACTGGAATCACGTACTGGTTGTACAATCTACATTGAGATTTTGAGATATGCCTAACGAAAAGACGAATCGTAATCTCCCAAACGCTGATCAGCCGTGTTGAATCCGTTGGTTGACCTTTCGGTCAAAGTTGGACTTACCTAGTCGGACTATTTGTCCCAGGTAAACATATTGGTCAACAAATTCGAGCTAAGTGCTCCCAACAACTACCAGCATAGGTGTGACATGGACATTAAACATTGTAGTGTTATACTAGTAACATATCATTTTACATTATTTTTCCATTCTGTTTTTGATTTTCTGCATTCACATTTTGCATCACTTTTCACGCTATCAGTTATACTACTAACATATCATTTTACACTATTTTTCCATTCTGTTTTTGATTTTCTGCATATATAATTTGCATCACCTTTATTTCCATAGGATCCTATAACGTTTTTACACAATAACAAATCATTTTCACTTCGTATTTTCACACTATCAGCACCTTTTAAAATCGCTGTCAATGGAGTCTTACCTTTTTCGGTCTTTTATTGAGTTCTCCGTAACTCTGCAATTTCAGGCTTCGTGCGCGCTGCCGCGCATTAGTTTTTCCTATATGAATAATATCTCATTTCTTACTTAAATGTAATGGTTTTTCAATTATAAGCCAGAAATCAAAAATTGTTAGATTTGACAACCATTATTTATATGGTTGTTATGGTAACTTTTATTCAAATTCGTCACTGGTCTGATGTTCTTAGTTTAATATTTCCTCATAAATACTCTTTGGCTCTAGGTCATATACAATAAATTTCCTTTTAATTTAAATAATTTCTCGTTCTCTCTAAAAAGGTATAAAAGCCGAACAATTGGAGAATACAAAAAGTCTCGCTTCAGTTTTCAAACAAGAAGCATCTACTAAAGGCCTTCAAGCCTGCAAGCCTCTATCTACATTTGAAGTCGTCCGGGATCCTGCAAGCCTCCATCTACATTTGAAGTCGTCGGCGTAGTCTACTTCAAGCGCGGGGCCACACTACTCCGGGCGCTACGACTGTTTGCTCCAGGCGCTGAGTGCACCTACTGCCCGCGCTACCTTTGGGCGCTATGACTGCTTGCTCCAGGCGCCGAGTGCACCTACTGACCGCGCTACCTTTGGGCGCTGCGACTGTTTGCTCCAAGCGCTGAGCGCACCTACTCCAGGCGCTACGTGCGTCGGCTCCGGACGCTGCGTGTGCCCAGTCCAGGTGCTGCGTGCCGTCGCCGCCAAGAAACCTCAAGCTCTGCGTGTGCCTACTTCTACTCCAAGCGCAGCGTGTGTCACTTCGACCTTTAGGATCCACTACAATACTATATTCTCCTATTCTTCTATGTTTATATTTTTTTAATCTAATTGTAATCTCACTTCATCCATCATCATCATATTTATTTTTTTTATAAAATTGTAAATACCTTTTTAAAAAATTTAAATATATTATTTTCTTGTTCTACTTTTGTTGTTTTGTTGTTCTTAGGTTAGGTTCTATATATTTTTTTTAGTAATTGTCGCTTCACGACAGTTTGGCGCCCAACGTAAAAGTCCTCTTTCTCTCTTAATTCTTTATCATTACTCCGCCTTATCCATTCCTTTTGATTTAATTGTTTTCCCTTTCGTTCTTAATTCATTATTCATCATTCATTTATTCATCCTTTTCATACCTTCCAAATTCTAAAACAAAACTTCTTCTAGTTTTTCAACTTATCTGGATTATATTTAGACCTACATATAACACTTCACTTACATTCATCACTTTAATATTTTTATTCTAGATAACTTAAAGAGGTACAATTTTTAATAAAATTTTTATTTCTTAAACTTAACTTTACACTTAATTATAACAATGAAAAGGGTTATTAAGTACGAATTCCTTAACAAGGCCGAACTTGAATACGAAGTGAAGATTAGATGTGAGGAACCAGCTAATACTGTTTTGCTTCTAAAAAAACAAGTTTTGCGTTTAGTTGCGAATTCTCATCCTGAAGATATTCTGACTTCTCCAATTCCGATCGAGGATGACTTGTCTCAAATTGATTCTACTTTGACCTATCTGGACTGTAAAATTAAAAAATTTTTACAAGGTGAAACTAAATACTTACGACTAATAGAAACTTTTATTAACCATGTGTTTTACAGGTTAGAGCGAATAGATACTGACTTATATCCAGACTTTAAAGCTAATTTCGATACTTTGAAGATGAAATTTGACGCTATTGCTAAACAATTCGAATCCTTGACTCCACCTTCAACTGAAAATGACTCTCCATCACTTGACCCTCTTGTTGACCTGACTGTCATGGAACCTCCTCTTGTTTCCCAAACTTCTGTTATGATCCATACCCCGTATCCTTCACCACCACCTCAATCTTTTTCTCCAATTAACGTCTTCAAAGATCTGAAAAGACACACCTTCAATGGTAAAAGCTGTCCAAGATCCTTTCTTCAAAAACTTGAAGAATACTGCTTAGCTCGTGGCTTGTCCAAAGACTTGTTGATTTCTCAAGCGATCGAAATTTTCACCGACAATGCTCTTCATTGGTTCAGATTTAAATATAATCAGAATCCAAACTTAACTTGGAAAGAACTTTCCTCTTTATTAATTAAAGACTGGTGGTTTTGACTATGATCATAAACTTCTAGAAGCGATTAGGAATCGAACTCAAGGCCGTGATAAACCTATCGTCATCTATATTCCCATTATGTCTGGAATGTTCTCTCGTCTTTCGAAGAAACTTTCTGAAACAGAACAATTGGAGATTATTTTGAGGAATATTCGCCCATGCTATTCAGTCTTCGTAGCTCTAAAAGACATTGACTCTATCGACTCTCTTCTGGCTACTTGTCAAAACTATGAAAAGTTCCTAGACAGAGACAAACAATTTAAAGAACCAAATGTACAACAAAATCCTCTTATTTCTGAATTCAACTACAAACATTCCACTTCAAGTTCAGTTGACTCTCCAAATTCTTCCAATAACTCACGACCTTCTCTTCCATTAATGAATAAATTCACTTCATCCTACAAATACCCTTCTAGACAAATTAATAGTCTCTCTCAAACTAAAGCCCCTCAAGATAGCTCTTTTTGTGTTCGCTGTCGCAAACAAGGTCATACTTTGAACACTTGTACTCAACCACGATTCGTGATTTGTTTCAAATGTGGTCTTAAAGGTTTTAAAACTGCAGATTGCCCTACTTGTTCTCCCAAACCACATACTAGTTCAAAAAAACTAACTGCTGACTTAAAAAGTAACTTAAACTTTGATAAAGACGATTGGACTAGTTGGATTAAAACAATTCAAAACTTCTTTTCTTGTTACAAAATCTCTTCAACACTCTACTCCAAAGAACAAGATCTTAATCGTCCATTCGTTAATGTCAAAATTTATGACTTAACTTTATCTGGTTTACTAGATTCTGGCAGCTCAGAAACTATTCTGAGTATTAATTTTCATTTAGAAATTCTTAAACTGGGCTGTAAACTTTTCAAGTCAGATCTTATTACTGTCTCTACTGCTAATAATCAAAAAGTTAATTCCTTGGGTTATTTTGACTTACCTGTTCATTTCAATAATCAAACTCATTTAATTAAAGCTTATGTTTTCCCTGAAATATTTCCTTCGCTAATGTTAGGTGTTGACTTTTGGAGAAAATTTAATCTTTTACCTAGTGTTTTATCTTCTCTTAACTTTACAGAATCTAAATGCTCTGCTATCGAAACTAAAGATATTAAAGTTTTACCTTATGAGCATTTAACTCCTAACCAAAAGAACATCGCTAACGAAATCATCCAACGCTTCAAGACAATTCTTTTGAGGAAAAAGGTATCCTGGGAAGCACACATTTAATCACCCACAAGATTGATACTGGTGATTCCCTTCCAATCAAACAAAGATGTTATAGACTGTCTCCTGAAAAACAAAAGGCGTTAATTAATGAAGTTGACAAGATGCTGGGATGGAAGGTCATTGAACAATGCGAAAGTCCTTGGTTATCTCCAGTTCTCATCACTCCGAAGAAGAATGGTTAATGGCGTTTCTGTGTAGACAGCAGGAAGCTTAACTCAATTACACGTCGTGATGCTTATAAGTTGCCACTAATAAGCGAAATTTTGGACAACCTGAAGAATGCCAAATACTTATCAAGCATTGACATTGCGAAAGCATTTTGGGAAATTCCCTTGAATCCTGCTGATAAAGATAAAACTGCATTTTATGTACCTGGAAGAGGTATGTTTAGATTCAAAGTAATGCCTTTTGGCCTCACCAACTCACCTGCAACTCTACAAAGATTAATGGATACGCTGTTTACTCCTGAATTAGAGAACAAGGTATTTTGCTATCTGGATGACATTGTTATTATTAGTGAGACTTTTGATGAACACATATCGCTTCTCATGAAAGTTCATGAAAAACTTTCATATGCTAATCTAACTATTAACTTTGAGAAGAGTCAATTCTTCAAGAAAGAACTGAAATACCTTGGTTTTCTAGTAGACGAGTATGGTCTACGTGCGGATTTAGTTAAAAAAAGCTATTTTAGAATATCCTGTACCTACTTGTAGAAAAGAAGTACGAAAATTCATAGGCACCTGCAGCTGGTTCAGAAGATTCATTCCAAACTTTAGCACTATTGCCCCTCCACTCAACCAACTAACCTGTTCCGGGAAGAACGCTCCTAAATTTTTATGGAATCCACAAGCTGCAGCTGCTTTCCAGAAACTTAACCCGGGAGGAGGCGCTACAGGGTAAAATATACCCATAGTGTGGTTCTTAGGCTGATGTTGCTACGACAAGGCGCTGCAGGTTTTCGGCGGTCTAGGTACCTCTCGGCAAGGGATGCAGCTAGGCGTACGCGGAGTGTCGATCAGTTTGCCCATACGGCGCGACCGGGACAGACGTTCAAAGTGAGTATGGGTGTTTTTTACCCGGTAGCGACCTTTTGTGTACTACTTTTAGTTTGGGTGATAACTGGTACACTAGTGTGCCACTTTCTCAGGAACCATTAAATGAGTATGGTCTCACTTCTTTGGGCACAAAAAGAAAAAAACAAGCCACAGATTCCTGCAATTTTTCTGCAACTCAGAGGAGAGAAGACAACAGTTCTATATTTGGGTTTCAGAATGATTGTACGCTGGTACCTTATGTGCCAAGAAAAAATAAACTGGTACTTTAAGTATCAACTATGCACCATGATGTAACTATAGACCAAGAATGAGGCGAAAACAAAAAATCGGAAATGATTACAGATTATAATAGGTACAAATGTGGAGTTGACGTAGTAGACAAGCTCTGCGGTACGTATTCTGTATCAAAGATTACAAAAAGATGGTCCTTATTGATATTCTATGGCTATATGAATATCGCAGGCATCAATGCTTACATCAATGCCAAACAAAATAAAGAGAATTTTGGACAAGTCTGTGATCCTCGTCGAGACTGCCTAAAAGAACTCGCCTTGGCCCTTATTTTACCTCTAGTCAGGCAGAGACAACTGGTAACTAATTTATCAAAAGAACTTAAAAAAAACATGGAATTAGTAGTTGGGATTGAGGAACCAGTACGTGAGGTTGCACATAGGGCGTCGTCAATTTCGTCATCCTCGCGTTGCTCAGTCTGTACTTGGAAAAAAGACCGTAAAACCAAAACATCTTGCAATTTTTTTTTACTGAAAAATTTTACTGGAAATGAGGCATTCCATCTCAGTCCTCACGGGTGACAACGCATCTACATTTTGACTTGTAATTGAGGATAGATGTAGATGTCTATGGGCCGCAGCCACCACTTACCATCAGGTGGACTGTGTGCTCGCTTGTCACCCTTATCCTATAAAAAAAAAATTTTGTTCAGCGAAAATCTGTAGAAAGCACACAATATCAATTTGTGATAACTGTTACCAAAACCGCAAATAAAATGCTTATCTTTATAGTTCCTAGTAAGCGATTAAAGTTTTATTTGATAATTTTTTGTACCCAAAGTTCAAATTAGTTTTATTTTGTCCGTTTTGTAGCTACTAGGCCATTTTGTTGTTTAACGTAATATTTAGTACTATATGAGTATTATATATTTATATTTTATAAAAAAAATCTACTAAAGATAAGAAAAGACTTGGTTGCGATATGTGATACAAAGAAAAACATAATTTTAAGTACAAAATGTTAAAATGCTAAATATTGGTAAATAAAAGTAACTTTCCAGAAAAGACTTGTTTTATTAAAACAAACCAAAGTAAATGTAACTTATAAGTTAGTAATTTTTAGAATAATTATTATACATATATATTTATAGGACGGTTTATGGGTGGGTAATTTTAACCCGGTAGCGCCTCTTTTTGTATCGTTTTTTGATGCGCCTCCCGCCGAGTTAAAGAAGCTTTGGTAACTGCTCCTGTCCTTGCTTGCCCAAACTTCGAACTACCCTTATCTGTACATTGTGATTCATCAAATTATGGCATAGGAGCAATGCTTACTCAACATCAAGATGACAAAGAAGTCGTGATCGCTTACATGAGTAAAGCACTAAATAAAAATCAACAGAACTACTCAACTACTGAAATAGAAACATTGGCTGTAATAACTGCATTAGAACATTGGCGATGTTACCTAGACAATGGTAAAGAATTTACAATATATACTGATCATGCTGCACTTAAATGGTTTCAGAATTTATCAAATCCATCAAGAAGACTTGCTCGCTGGACTTTACGCTTATCATGCTTTTACTTTGTCATAAAACATAAAAAAGGAAAGGATAACGTTTTTCCAGATTTATTATCAAGACATAGGAATCAAGAACGTCCGGATACACGAGAAAATTTACCTCAAGGCGTACATCCCATTACGATTGAAGAACCACCTGATCGTAGACTTAAACACTACAACAAAATTTTTAATCATTCTCCCTATGGTCTTATGGGTAACCCCAAACTTTGCTCCAGACCTTTTCAAACTATATCCTTAGATCTTATGGGTCCATTGCCTATGACTCAAAGACGAAATCAGTATATTCTAGTAATTAACTGCAATTTGACTAAATATACTATGATTTTTCCCCTTTAACTTGCTACTTCAGCTAATATTATTAATGTTTTGGAAAATTCAGTTTTTCTAGTTCATGGCATTCCCCAAACTATTATAATGGACAACGCTGTTCAATTTCAGTCGCGAGAATTCCACTCATTTTTAAATTTTTATAATGTTCCTTGTATTTTTCACACAGCTTTATATTGTCCTCAGGTTAATCCTACGGAGAAGTTTAATAGTACAATTATTACAGCTCTAGCATCTCTAGTAGGAGACGATCATAGATCCTGGGACAACCATCTTGCTAAGATTCAGTACGCAATGAACAGTGCTACGAATGTAGCTACTGGTTTTACTCCAAAATTTTTAGTCTTTGGTAGGGAAACAATACCTTGTGGTTCCTTCTATACTCCAACTCAGAACCTCGAGGAATTGGTATTTATGCCTCGTGATATTTACGCGTCTAATGCTGGTCTCCTCTCATCTATATTTCACAAAGTTCAAACTAAACTTCACATAGCTCACGCTAAAAATAGCGCTCGCTATGATCTTCGCTGGTATTTTAAAGAATTTAATATGGGAGACACTGTTTGACGTAAAAACCATGTTTTAAGCGATGCCGGCGCATACTTAAATGCTAAACTTGCCCCTAAGTTCATCAAGTGCAAAGTGATAGCTAAACTGTCACCACTAGTCTATGTGCTTGAAGACCCTAATGAAGTTAGAGGCAAGTGGCACATCAAAGATGTAAAATCATAAATTTTCTAAATATTTATTAACTGTTAATATGTATATATGTATAAATACTTTTCTAAACATTTATTAACTGTTAATTTGTATATATGTATAAATATAACTGTTAATTTGTATATATGTATAAATATCACCATCATTTTCACCTTATTGTTTTAATTTCTTTTAATTTGTTTGTTTGTCTAGTGATCCAGTGTTCTTCAACACATCTTTCGTTAACACCTCCAATTTTGGGAGCGGCTAACTACGCCCTTAATTTTTCTTTATCTTTATCTTCACTTGGGAATGGCTGACTAATCCCTTAATTTTCTTTATATTTGTCTTCACTTGGGAGCAGCTGACTACTCCCTTAATGTTCTTTATCTTTATCTTCACTTAGGAGCGGTTGACTACTCCATAAATAAGCCTGAATGTCCTTTCGAAAACACACTTTTAGAGTGGTGTCTCTTCGACTAATTTATTTTTTTTTCACGCAGGAGCGGTTGACTACTCCTTAAATAAGCCTTAATGTCGTTTCGAAAACACACTTTTAGAGTGGTAGTCATTGAATGTGAACTCCACCCTTACCTGAATGCAGATGATGAATGTAAGAGATAGTATATCTGATTTTGCCTGTTGATGTCTGTTTCTGCAAAGCTGTGTTTTTAAGGTTTATTTTAGAATGTACATGTCAAAATTTTTGCTGAGTCAAAAATTTTCCAGGGTCAGGGGGAAAATGTAGTGTTATACTACTTACATATCATGTTACATTATTTTTCTATTCTGTTTTTGATTTTCTGCATTCACATTTTGCATCACTTTTCACGCTATCAGTTATACTACTAACATATCATTTTACACTATTTTTCCATTCTGTTTTTAATTTTTTGCATTTATATTTTGCATCACCTTTATTTCCATAGGATCCTGTAACGTTTTTACACAATCACAAATCATTTTCACTTCGCATTTTCACACTATCAGCACCTTTTAAAATCACTGTCAATGGAGTCTTACATTTTTCGGTCTTTTATTGAGTTCTCCGTAACTCTGCAATTTCAGGCTTCGTGCGCGTTGCCGCGCATTAGTTTTTCCTATATGAATAATATCTTATTTCTTACTTAAATGTAATGGTTTTTCAATTATAAGCCAGAAATCAAAAATTGTTAGAATTGATAACCATTATTTATATGGTTGTTATGGTAACTTTTATTCAAATTCGTCACTGGTCTGATGTTTTTAGTTTAATATTTCCTCATAAATACTCTTTGGCTCTAGGTCATATACAATAAATTTGCTTTCAATTTAATTGGAGAATACAAAAAGTCTCGCTTCAGTTTTCAAACAAGAAGCATCTACTAAAGGCCTTATCCCGGGGCCGCATTGCCCCGGGATCCTGCAAGCCTCTATCTACATTTGAAGTCGTCCGGGATCCTGCAAGCCTCCATCTACATTTGAAGTCGTCGGCGTAGTCTACTTCAAGCGCGGGGCCACACTACTCCGGGCGCTACGACTGCTTGCTCCAGGCGCTGAGTGCACCTACTGCCCGCGCTACCTTTGGGCGCTACGACTGCTTGCTCCAGGCGCCGAGTGCACCTACTGACCGCGCTACCTTTGGGCGCTGCGACTGCTTGCTCCAAGCGCTGAGCGCACCTACTCCAGGCGCTACGTGCGTCGGCTCCGGACGCTGCGTGTGCTCAGTCCAGGCGCTGCGTGCCGTCGCCGCCAAGAAACCTCAAGCTCTGCGTGTGCCTACTTCTACTCCAAGCGCAGCGTGTGTCACTTCGACCTTTAGGATCCACTACAATACTATATTCTCCTATTCTCCTATCTTTATATTTTTTTAATCTAATTGTAATCTCACTTCATCCATCATCATCATATTTCATTTTTTTTATAAAATTGTAAATACCTTTTTAAAAAATTTAAATATATTATTTTCTTGTTCTACTTTTGTTGTTTTGTTGTTCTTAGGTTAGGTTCTATATATTTTTCTTATTAATTGTCGCTTCACGACAACATGATTTTGTTTTGTCCATGTTCATCTTACGACCTATCTGTTGGGAGACACTATTGAGATCATTGAGCATAGTGCTTGGCTAGCCCTGGTTCCGCTCGATTGCTTCTTCAACATGAGCAGTATTAAAACTGCGTAAGTCCCGCCGCATGTATTTGGAGATCTGTCTGTTCAGTTGCATGTATGCTGTCTACTGAAGACTGCAGCTTCATTTCCCGTCTAACAGCCATGAGATTAATTCCGAGAGTTTTTGTGTACTTCTGCGGCGGATCTTGCAAAACTTAGCTCCTACCGCATGGATAGGTTCTACGAGCTTGTCGTTTATATCGTCCACTGCATTGCAACCTTCTAGGCACTAAAAATGAATTTGCAACTCGAGCTGAAAGGTTTCGGGACTTTGGATTAGAGCACGAGGGGGACGGTGAGTTGACTTCATTAGACTACACCTTTCCAACTTATCGTTTAAGTTCAGTGTGCCTCTAACTATTCGGTGATCGCTAGCAGTTTTCACCCTCGCGATCACTGAGACATCACTGAACAGTTGTCGTCTAATGGTTATAATAAATTCAACCCCATTTTTGTCGAACCGACGGGGCTCGACCAGGTTCACTTCCTGTGGAGCCGCTTCTGGAAGAAATAATTCATCATAAAGAGTCCCTTTTTCTCCATGAAGTCAGTCAGCGGCTAGCCCATAGGTTTCCGTTGCCCTATTCCAAATTTTCCTACTTTTGGCTCACCGTTCGCTCTTGAGCCTAGTATTGCGTTGAAGTCTCCCATTAACACCCTATATTTTGGAGGAATGCAAATAGGACAGGATGCTCGCTTTTAATTTAATAATATGCGTGAAAAAGACTTCACTAAATTTCTTAGAAGAAAAATTTAGTCCCAAATACGGGAGAAGGCTTTCATCAGCAGTGGACTTTGATAAAAAAAAAGAAATATAATTTTTAGTAAAATTTAGGAAACTCTCTTATCTGAAAACGATACTATGCACTATAGGATTTAATTTACCTTGTTCTCTTATACTTAATTGTAAAGTGGTTTGTATGCAGATTGCGTTAACTTATTTATGGTATAATATTTGAGTTATCGCAGTTTGTTTATCCCTTTTACCAAGTGAAGTGTAAATGGTACCCGAATCTCCATGATTTTTAGCACTTCTTGCTTTTCTATGTAAAGGGAGCCGTCGAATACAGTTCATGAACACTTTTAACCAACTTCAAATAAAAATGGACATGATTCGTAGTCACTTTTGCGGGCTTCAATGCAATTGATGTCTCTTTACGATGGCTCACTGCCTGTAATGTTACTGGCTAGCTTGCCTCTCCAAACTGGGTCACAATAATGAGTGCACTACCGTTTGTGGACTACAGAAAAGTATTTACGCTGTTGGTATATGGCAATACTGAAATTTTGTCCAGTAAGGCTACGATGTCTATTCGAATAGGAAACCAGTACTTAGAAAACCGAACCATTTACAAAAAGATGTGGTAACAGTATATATATTTCAATTGATGTGACGGTATTTTTACGTGGTAGAGCCATGCTGCAGCTATATTAGCAGTATAGTTGTAGCACGATTGGGTCGGCTTAACGGGGGTAGCACCAAGCTCTCACAGAATACCAGCGTAAAATAGCAGCTAAACACTGCTGTGTTGCGTATGGTGAGTGTAGAGAACCGGAGACCCCTTTTTTATGAAAAAGAGGCATTCTATCTAAGGCCTCACGGGTAATAACATATCAGCACTTTGATATTTATTGTGAATGTGTTTGGGTCACAGTAACCACTTACTATCAGGTGGACTGTGTGCTCGTTTATCACCCTATCCTATAAAAAAACGGTACTAACATCCACCAATAGTGAATACACCACTCCTCTTCAATTTCCTAATGCACTAGGTTCAACGAATATAATAGTATTCCGACGGATAGATTTTAAGACGAACATGGATAAATTCATGTCACTACTGTACCGTTTGCTGTTTGGCCGCATTTCTACCTGCAAGAAAATTTTACCACAAATCCTGTCGTGAAGCGACGATTAAAAAAAAAGAACCTAACCTAAGAACAACAAAACAACAATGTAGAACAAGAAAATAATATATTTAAAATTTTAAAAAGATATTTACAATTTTATATAAAAAAATGAAGTATGATGATGGAGATGGGTGACGTGAAATTACAATTAGATAGAAAATAAAGATAGAAAAATATTGAAGCGGAGCCTGAAGGTCAAATTGGCACACGCTGCGCTTGGAGTAGGAGTAGGCACACGCTGAGCTTGGAGTTTCTTGGCGGTGGTGGCACGCAGCGCCTGGTCTAGGCACACGCAGCGTCGGAAGTTGGCACACGTAGCGCTTGGAGTAGGCGCTCTCAGCGCCTGGAGTAAACAGTCGCAGCGCCTAAAGATAGCACGGGCACTAGTAGGTGGAGGCGCAGGCGACGACTCCAGATGAAGGCAAAGGCTTTCAGGATCCCGGAGTAGTGCGGCCCCCACTTGGTGTAGGCTAGGCGACGACCTCGGGTGAAGACAGAGGCTTGCAGGATCCCGGAGCAGTGCGGCCCCGTGCTTGGAGTAGGCTACGCCGACGACTTCAGGTGAAGACAGAGGCTTGCAGGATCCCGGAGCAGTGTGGCCCCGCGTTTGGAGTAGACTAGGCGACGACTTCAGGTGAAGACCGAGGCTTGCAGGATCCCGGAGCAGTGTGGCCCGGCGCTTGGAGTAGACTAGGCGACGACTTCAGGTGTAGACCGAGGCTTGCAGGATCCCGGGGCAGTGCGGCCCCGGGATAAGGCCTTTAGGAGATGCTTCAACTTTGGAAGCTGAAGCGAGACTGTCTGTATTGACCGATGATTCGGCTTTTATACCTTTTTAGAGAGAACGGGAAATTATTTAAATTAAAAGCAAATTTTTGTAAATGGCCCAGAGCAAAAGAGTATTATGTATGAGTATTTATGTGGAAATATTGAAATAAAAACATCGGACCGGTAACGAATTTGAATAAAAATTGCCATGGCAAACCAGATAAATAACGATGTCAAAACATGTCAATTTTTCGTTTTGGTCTCGTTATTAAGAAACGGCAAGTTTTAAGTAAGAAATGAGATATTATTGATATAGGAAAAAAGGTAGCGCAACAGCGCGCACGAAACCCGAAATTGCAGAGTTACGGAGAACTAAATAAAAGATCGAAAAAGATAGACTCCATTGACAGCGTGAAAATACGAAGTGAAAATGATTTGTTATGGTCTAAAAACGTTACAGGATCTTATGAAAATAAAGGTGATGCAAAATGAAAATCAAAAACAGAATGGAAAAATAAATTTAAAACAGTGTAAAATGATATGTAAGTACCATAACACTACAGACGTTGATTTAAAATCTATAGTCAAAGGGCTTATTATATCAGTATCCTTTTCTACTTCATTATTATCAGCACGTACAAATCTTCTGGTAGACGTTGATCTCCCTGATTGTCGAGAGGATTATTCTCAATTGTAACGATTGGAAGTGACGTTTAATTATTGAGTGGCATAGTACCCAATTTCCCACACATTTGACGCTGCTGCCAGTCGACGTTCTATGATATCAGCATGTATCGGGAAGCCATAAGATCTCTTTGGCATATTCCACAGCCGCCTTTTTCGACACATCAGGGACGAAATGGGATGACAGATTCTACTACGGCACCATCACACTCGGCCAACATTAATTTAATCAACTAGAATCATTTATTAGCCAAAAACGAAACGAAATTGCTGCAAAGTACTAAACCAGATTAAACTTATATACCTGATGTAACGTAACGCTGATTGGATCGAAATTCTACTCAAAAGCCGATACCTTATTATTAACAAATGAACACTTAAACAACTTAGTTAATGCAAAGTTACGCGATTGAGGCAGTCTGACATAATTTTATATTTTTAAATCTTTGTTTAGCTACCTAGAATTATGAATTTTTAAGTAAAAATTTTCCGAAACACCGAATTTAATCGTGGTTGACATTTACTCGTGAATGCAAAATGTTCTGGCCATAGCTTAACAAGCAAGCGGCATAACAAGCGTCGGCAGTTTAATTACAAGTGACGATAGAATTTGCACACGAATTAAATTGGCTCTATTTGTATGGTAATTTCTGCCCTCACATGTCTTTTTTAATAGTCATAGAATGAGCATATTTACGATGATATCACTAAATAGCAAACTAACCGGTTCATTTTCGTATATTATACATTAACCGTTTTTATGTCGTTAACGTTATAATTTTTTTTATTACATATTAGTATTCTTTGTCAGAGAGTTTACTTCTATAAAACATAATATGTAAGGTTTAAGAATTATTGAAGCGAAAAATAGTATTCTATATGAATATGCACCACTTCCTATTGAGAATAATGGTTATTACAGTAATCTGATAAAATAATATGACACAATTAGCATCAGTATAACTAAGTAAAAACATATAATATGAGATAGAAGGAAACACGTAAAATATGACTGAGGAAAACAAACTAGGAAATGGGCAACAGCGTTTTCTTAAATATCAGCTAGAAAAAAAAACTAAGTTTACCGACATACTTAATCGCATTCCTTCAAACAAAAGAATATAAAGGGCGGACTTTCTCTACCAGTCAACCCATTGTATACAATGGGTAATAATAACGGGCCTGGTATGTTTAAGGACATTGCTGAATTAATCTCGACTTGTGAAACCTGCTTAACCTACAAACACCTTAATCATTCTCCCTATGGTCTTATGGGTAAACCCAAACTTTGCTCCAGACCTTTTCAAACTATATCCTTAGATCTTATGGGTCCATTACCAATGACTCGAAGACGAAATCAGTATATTCTAGTGATTAACTGCAATTTTACTAAATATACTATGATTTTTCCCCTTAAACGTGCTACTTCAGCTAATATTATTAATGTTTTGGAAAATTCAGTTTTTCTAGTTCATGGCATTCCTCAAACTATTATAATGGACAACGCTGTTCAATTTCAGTCGCGAGAATTCCACTCATTTTTAAATTCTTATAATATTCCTTGTATTTTTCACACAGCTTTATATTGTCCTCAGGTTAATCCTACGGAGAAGTTTAATAGTACAATTATTACAGCTCTAGCATCTCTAGTAGGGGACGATCATAGATCCTGGGACAACCATCTTGCTAAGATTCAGTACGCAATGAACAGTGCTACGAATGTAGCTACTGGTTTTACTCCAAATTTTTTAGTCTTTGGTAGGGAAACAATACCTTGTGGTTCCTTCTATACTCCAACTCAGAACCTCGAGGAATTGGTATTTATGCCTCGTGATATTTACGCGTCTACTGCTGGTCTCCTCTCATCTATCTTTCACAAAGTTTAAACTAAACTTCACATAGCTCACGCTAAAAATAGCGCTCACTATGATCTTCGCCGGTCTTTTAAAGAATTTAATGTGTGAGACACTGTTTGGCGTAAAAACCATGTTTTAAGCGATGCCGGCGCATACTTAAATGCTAAACTTGCCCCTAAGTTCATCAAGTGCAAAGTAATAGCTAAACTATCACCACTAGTCTATGTGCTTGAAGACCCTAATGGAGTTAGAGGCAAATGGCACATCAAAGATGTAAAATCATAAATTTTCTTAACTTTTATTAACTGATAATTTGTATATATGTATAAATATCACCATCATTTTCACCTTATTATTTTTATTTCTTTTAATTTGTTTGTTTGTCTGGTGATCCAGTGTTCTTCAACATATCTTGCTTTAAGACCTCAAATTTTGGTTGGATTAATCTTCAATTTTTATTTTTGTTTCAGACACATCTCTTTGGTGATGTTGCATAAGTCATAGCGACTAATGCTTGCTTAAGATTAAGTTCTTTATCTTTATCTTCACTTGGGAACGGCAGACTACTCCCTTAATTTTCTTTATCTTTATCTTCACTTGGGAGCGGCTGACTACTCCCTTAATAATTTTTTTTCCACGCAGGAGCGGATGACAACTCCTTAAATAAGCCTGAGTGTCCTTTTGAAAACACACTTTTAGAGTGGTGTCTCTTCGACGAATTTTTTTTCCACGCTGGAGCGGATGACTACTCCTTAAATAAGCCTGAATGTCCTTTCGAAAACACACTTTAAGTGTGGTAGTCATTGAATGTGAACTCCACCCTTACCTGAATGCAGATGATGAATGTAAGAGATAGTATATCTGATTTTGCCTGTTGATGTCTGTTTCTGCAAAGCTGTGTTTTTATGGTTTATTTTAGAATATATTTAAAATTTTTGCTGAGTCAAAAATTTTTCAGGGTCGGGGGGAAAATGTAGTGTTATCGTACTTACATATCATTTTACACTGTTTTAAATTTATTTTTATTTTCTGTTTTTGATTTTCTTTTTGCATCACCTTTATTTCCATAGGACCCTGTAACGTTTTTAGACCATAACAAATCATTTTCACTTCGTATTTTCACGCTGTCAATGGAGTCTTTTTTTTCGATCTTTTATTTAGTTCTCCGTAACTCTGCAATTTCGGGTTTCGTGCGCGCTGTTGCGCTACCTTTTTTCCTATATCAATAATATCTCATTTCTTACTTAAAACTTGCCGTTTCTTAATAACGAGCCCAAAACGAAAAATTGACATGTTTTGACATCGTTATTTATCTGGTTTGCCATGGCAATTTTTATTCAAATTCGTTACCGGTCTGATGTTTTTATTTCAATATTTCCACATAAATACTCTTTTGCTCTGGGCCATTTACAAAAATTTGCTTTAAATTAAATAATTTCCCGTTCTCTCTAAAAAGGTATAAAAGCCGAATCATCGGTCAATACAGACAGTCTCGCTTCAGCTTCCAAAGTTGAAGCATCTCCTAAAGGCCTTATCCCGGGGCCGCACTGCCCCGGGATCCTGCAAGCCTCGGTCTTCACCTGAAGTCGTCGCCTAGTCTACTCCAAGCGCCGGGCCACACTGCTCCGGGATCCTGCAAGCCTCGGTCTTCACCTGAAGTCGTCGCCTAGTCTACTCCAATCGCGGGGCCACACTGCTCCGGGATCCTGCAAGCCTCTGTCTTCACCTGAAGTCGTCGGCGTAGCCTACTCCAAGCACGGGGCCGCACTGCTCCGGGATCCTGCAAGCCTCTGTCTTCACCCGAAGTCGTCGCCTAGCCTACTCCAAGTGCAGGGCCGTACTACTCCGGGATCCTGCAAGCCTTGCCTTCATCTGGAGTCGTCGCTTGCGCCTCCACCTACTAGTGCCCGTGCTATCTTTAGCCACTGTGCGTGCTTGCTCCAGGCGCTGCGAGACTCCAAGCTCAGCGTGTGCCTACTCCTACTCCAAGCGCAGCGTGTTCCACTTTGACCTTCAGGCTCCGCTTCAATATTCATCTATCTTTATTTTCTATTTAATTGTAATTCACGTCACCCATCACCATCATCATACTTCATTTCTTTATATAAAATTGTAAATATCTTTTTTAAATTTTAAATATATTATTTTCTTGTTCTATTTTTGTTGTTTCGTTGTTATTAGGTTAGGTTCTTTTTTTTTTAATTGTCGCTTCACGACACGTCTTTGTAAATTCGATGATTCAGAGCTATTGATGTAACTTGTGTACTTTTCATCATCATCATCATTACAACCTATCAAAGTCCATTGCTGAGCATAGGCCTCCCCCCAGCTCTTTGGTGGGATAGTTACCGTAATTGCCACTCTAGGCAGGTGTTTGGTAACCATAGTTTTTAATATTTTGAGTTGCAATATTGTAGTAATTTATCAAGAAAATTTGTAGTGTTAGTTTACAACATTTACATAACTTTTAGCATCCATGTTATGCCGTAGCATATATTATTATAACATAGCACATATATTTGTACGTGGTAGAGCCATGCTGCAGCTATATTAGTAGTATAGTTGTAGCACGAATGGGTCGGCTCGACCGGGGAAGAACCACGAAGTATAAGTACGCAGTATAAGCACGAAGTAAGTGAAGTAGAGGTTTACCTCTGCGTTTCGCTTGGTGAGTGCAGGTGGCCGGAGGCCCTTTTTACTGGAAATGAGGCATTCCATCTTAGTCCTCACGGGTGACAACGCATCTACATTTTGAATTGTAATAGAGGATAGATGTAGATGTCTATGGGCTGCAGCAACCACTTACCATCAGGTGGACTGTGTGCTCGTTTGTCACCCTTATACTATATTAAAAAAAAAAACAATTTATGTGTATTATTTCTGGATTCGAGGCTTCTATTTGAAAATTTTCAATTTCATTTCTTAGTTCTTGTTCATTATATTCGGGTATTTCAGGGTTTTGGCTCTAAATAATTTCGTCTTCCGTTTGCGTGTGGTCTATGTCACAGTACTGGGTGTCGTCATAAATATCGTCACCGTCTTCGTTAAGCGCGTATAACTCGTTCATATGAAAACCTTGAGGTTTCACAGGTGGTGTTGTACGCATGCTTACATCGGTTGATTGAAATTGTGGTCTTTGTAAATGAGGTGGTGGTCTATAACCAGTGGGTTGGTGATCTTGGTTAAAGTTTGGTCTATATCCGAACTGTGGTGTTACACCTAATTGTGGTTTATATCCTATGGGTTGTTGAGGGGGTTGTGACCTAATTCCAAATTGTTGGGGTTGCTGTGTTGGTAGCTTAATTTGCTTGCTTGGCGGTATTCCAAATTTAATTCTTGGTTCAAATTGCATATTGCGTTCTGGTTGAGATTGCTGAGGCTGTTGAAAGTGAGGTCTCGTGTTCGGTGTGTTTTGGGGTATGTTAATTTTAAAACTTTGTTGTGGCATTTGTGTATTTTGTGAGAAAAATGGCTTCATTGAAAATTTGTCAATGAAGGGATTTTGAGACACTGGCTGAGGTTTATGTTGGGCGTTGTTCGGTAACCGTAACATTTTCTTTCTCGCCTGATATTGGTATAAGAAATTAACTTGTTCAAGCACTATGATTAAAGCACTTTCTAAAGTGTCACATCCTTTTAACCGTGCAATGCGCAATAAATCCTCGGGCAAATTATATAAGATAACATTCATAGACATATGGTATATATATAGTATTTTACTCTTACGAAGGTTATATCTACTATTCTATTAACTTTCGCTATTAACATACTCTTTATATATTGTATTCTTTTGCAGAAATCGAGATATGATTCGTCGTTATTAATTTTTAAAGTTTCCAACTCTATCGCGATACACTCTTCAGACCGTGGATCACCAAAATGTTGCTCAAAAGTTAATTTTAATTCTCCCCAGGTTACAATATCTGGTCTTTCACTAATAAGAGCGGCAGCTCTACCTACTAACTTTGACGTAATCACTTGAAATATGTATAAATCTTGTTCTGTATTTCCTATTTCTCTACACAACTGTATAACATATTCACATTTACGATACTTATAAATAAGTTGAATTTAATTTAATTTACTTATTTCTAAATAAAAGAAATAATTACGCACTTCGAATTTTGGAAATAAAGCTACCACTTTCTAACACTTATAATTAAAATGGAATAGGATTGGAAAATGTAAATGGAATAGCGATTGAGTCTACTCACATACTGCCCATGTCCCTCCGATAAGTCTTAGTTCTGTAGCGTGACGTCCTCGCTGCTTTTTTTATCGACGAATTTATTTGGTTCGTGGATTTTCGTTGAAAACGTTAGAAACTGCTCGTCGTATTAAACTGAATTTAAGTAAAATGCGACGCGAAAATCCTACCGGCTGCGCCAGTTAAGTTATGGAGGGGCCGGAGGACGTTTTAAAATACTAATTTTATTAATTAAAAGATGTTTAATTGCTACAAGAACTCGCTTAAGACTAACTTAATATTCTATGCTTAAAAATTAATGCATGAGAGCCCACACAGGAGCCCGGCAGTTTCCGTTTGTCCACTCAGCACATGCCTGTGGTCCACAATCAGAATATTGTGCTGATGCGGACATCTTGGTGGGTCTCGCCACCCGTAACAAGATACTCAAGATATGATATTTTTTATGAACTACTTATTCTAAATGATTTACTTTTATAATTATTGTTCCTCAACAACTAGTTGTGACTTTTAATTAAATAGTAAATTTTAAATTTAATGCATAGTTTGTTTTTTTAAATAATCTATTGAAAAGATCGCATTCCTTAACAAATATAAAATTTGTTATGATGTGCGAGTTTTTTTATATACGTTTTAATATTTCAGACAACTTTTTAGTTTTTCTTTCGACGTTAAAATATTTTCTTATCATTCTGGTCTCTCGCCAAGGCTATCTATTTCTGCACAGAGAGGACGACACACTGGCCTAAGCCGCAAAGGAGAAAGCCGAGGTGTTAGGCTCTCTCTTTGCGTCCAACTTGACTCTTGTTGAGGGGGTAACATACCGTCGACCATCCCGCGGTATGAGTGGTCTATGCATGGTGTGAGGTTTATACAGCTCTCGATTCACAATGCACTCTTCTTCCTGGACGTCAGCATGTCGAGTGGGCCTGACGGAGTCCCTCCCATTGTGCTGAAGACGGGTGCTTCGGAATTGGCACTGGTTTTAACGCGTCTTTTCCGTTACTCCTACTCCCAAGCTGAGCCAAACCAAGGTGGTCCCGAATTCATGGAAGACAGCTTTTGTCCACCCGATCACTAAAAAGCGACCGCTCAGACCCATCTACTAATATCAACTAAATGCTTATTGCCGGCATCTCCTTGTTCTCCAAAATAATGGAATTCATTATAAACTACCAGCTCATAAGATACCATGAAGATCACCAGCTGATTAGTGACCACCAATACGGTTTTTGTCCGCGTAGATCAGCTGGTGATCTTCTGGGTTATTTGACTTATAGATTGGCAGAGGAAGTAGAAACTAAGGGAGGCATTGGCCGAAAGGTTGGACATATTAAAGGCCATCGATCGAGTTTGGTACAAAGTGCTTCTTTTGTAGCTCCCTTCCTAAAGGCTTCCCGAGAAATTGTGCAAATGGATCACAACTTTCCTTGCCGAAGATCGTAGTTGACGGTGCATGCTCTGATTACAAGCTTATCAATTCTGGTGTTCCACAAGGCTGCGTGCTAACATAAACGCTGTTTCTTCTCCATATCAATGATATGTTGGAAACTGGTTACATTCATTGCTATGCAGACGACAGCACTGGTGATGCCTTATATACCGGCCGTGCCAATAATTCTCGGGAATACTTTATGTTAGAAGAGCCACAGACAAGGTAGGCTACATCTTTTTTTTGTAGAAGCATGCGGTTCACCTGATGGTAAGTGGCTACCGCCACCCATGAACAAGTGCAACACCAAGGGAATTGCAGATGCGTTGCCGGCCTTTTAAAAGTGAGTAGGCTCTTTTCTTGAAGGTTCCTAAGTTGTATCGGTTTGGAAAAGTCGCTGATGGTAATCGATTCCACAAGGAAGTTGTGCAAGGAAGAAAACATCTTCTAAATCGCACAGTGGTAGACCGTCAATCATGCAAAAGGTATGGTATCGCGAGTTCAGTATCCAGTTGAGCGGCTGGAATTTGAAAAATTTCTCGGAGCACTCCCCGTGGTAGATACGATAAAACGCAAAGAGATGCAACATGTATTCGCAGCGCCAGTGAATCGAGCCGATTGGAAAGGACTCGGTCGTTGACGATTTGAGTCGCTTTGCGCTGGATTCCGTCAAGTGGAAGGAGCTGGCACTGGGGAGCCCAGCCCCGAGTAGGGAATAGTATTCCATGTGAGACCTAACCTGCGCCTTTTAAAGTTGCATGCGGTGTGCCGGCATGAAATACCGTCCCGCTCTGCTGAACTCACCAAGATTTTTATAGGCCAATTTGGCCTACTCTTTCAAGTGACCATGAAACTGTACGTCACTCGATATTTCGATGCCGAGGATGCCGATACTGCTTGAGACAACAAGGGGAGTGCCTTGAAACTAAGGAGATACAACGAAAGGGTTCTTTTTAGCGGTAAACGCACAAACTTGTGTCTTTTGAGGATTAAACTGGACTAGATTTAGTCGCTCTCAATCAGAGACTTTGCTTAGCAAAGACTTGTCTTCAGACACAAATTTGTACCCATACTCGGTGACGTTTTCCCGAAAAATAGTGGCACGGCCGGTGTATAGAGCATCACCAGTGCTGTCTTTCGCATATCAATGAATGTTACTAATTTGCAACATATCATTGATATGCAGAAGAAACAGCGTTGGTCATAGCACGCAGCTTTGTGGAACACCAGCTTTAATAGGCTTGTCATCGGAGCATGCACCGTCTTCTTAGACCTTGATGTTCCGATCATTCACAAAGTGGGTGATCCAATTGCACTATTTTTAAGGAAGAAGAAGGCTTCGAAAGAAGCTTTTTGTACCAGACCTGAGCGAAGGCCTTCGCTATTTCCAAACTAACGGCCAATATCTCCCCCTTGGAATTGATCGCTTACGTCCATCTATGTGTTAGGTAAACAAGAAGATTGTCAGCTGAGCGACCCCGACGGAAATCATACTGGCGGTCACTGATCAGCTGGTGCTCCTCAAAGTACCGCATGAGCTGGCAGTTAATAAAGGACTCCATTATTTCCGAGAACAATGAGGTAATGGCGATAGGCCTGCAGTTAGACAGATCAGGGCGGTTACCTGTTTTAGGGATCGTGTGCACGAAAGCTGTCTTCCGTGAATTTGGAACAACGCCTAGAGAGTAGGAGTAAATGAACAGACGCGTTAAAACTCACAAAACATCTTTATCATGTCCGTGACCATGGGTTGCTCTAAACACACGAATCGTCGGGAATTAGAATAAGTACATAAATTAAACGAGGTAAAATCCGTAAACCTATGTTTATCTTAGTAAGAATGGCTTTATTTGAGTAGAATATACGAAATTAAAAATTTACATTTAATTAAACAAAACTAAGACTAATAAATAGGATGTATTATCCACTATACTTGCGTATTATTTCTATATGTGTGTATATGTGTAGTAGTAGTGAAATTAAAAACCTTCCAGATCTTGGTTCACTTTTCAGATATTTAATTTTTTTTTGAAATACGGTAAACAATCGCTGTATACTACTACAAAATACTATTTTAAAAGATATTATTTCAAATTACTTACTCAATTTTTTCAATAATACAAATTAAAAACAAACTCACTTGATGGACTAATCATGTTAAACTTAAAGTTACAGCCTATGTACGTTCCACTGCTGGACACAGGCCTCCTCTTATTTCAAGGCAAGGAAATGTTCACCACGCTGCCCCAATGCGTGTTGGCGAACCTCACATGTCCTTGTCCATTCCTCACGACATTTTTCTTCACTGCTGATTACGTGGTAAATCAGCTTAAATTGCAATTAATATTTTCATTGGTGTCGGCAAGGATCGAGCCAGGGTTTCTCGCGTACTGTGAAACTTTCAGCAAGCGTTTAGCCCCTGAGCTACTACGGCTCTTCCTGAGTTACCACGGCTTTTCATTTATTCTGGACTAATCATGACCCATCATATCATAACTCCTAAAAAGTCTGCTAAACAAAGGCCTCCGCCAAGGAACACCTATATCAATCGTATCCTGTATATTTAACCAGGTCGTCACTCCACCTAGTATGGAGCCGCCATGTACATCGATACCAGTACGAGGCTGCAACTCGAGAACTTTTCTTCCCAGTGGGTTGTCGGCTACTTGTACTGATATAACTACCGTGAAATGTAGTTTATGCATTTACAAAGATGTAGGTGAATCAAACGACAACAAGACCTTCAAAATTCGTTAAGCCGTAAAGCTACCGCGGTGCGGATCACTAAGAAACAGAAATGTCTGCACTTAGAAACATAACCCTTTTCTGTGGTATAGTATGTGCCAAATCGATTGAGAAAAACGGACAATGACCTTTCGGTCGTTTAACCAGGGGTTACAAACCTTCAATATATAGGCACATTTTATATGTAGTACTTTCTTTATTTATAATGATTTTTTTATAATGATTGATATAATATATATTTATTAACTATTATTAAAAAGTTATGTGAAAGATCGCTGTAGAAGAAAAATCATCTATTGTTATAAAGTACTTTATTCATTTAACAACAAAAAACATTAATTTATAACACATATAAAGATTCGAATGATAACGACACCGAATAAGTACGTACTTATGCAAAAGATAAAACTTTATTTTTAATATTATATAAGAACTTTATTTTTATTCGGTGCAATCATCACTCGTATCTTCACTTGATGAACTATCTGTAACATTAATTATAAAGCGATCTGCAGTTTGGTCAATTCTATCATCCATGCCACGCATTTTTTGTTCAACCTTAAGGACATGCTGAACACAGTTTTTCCATTTATCTGGCGTGATTTGAGTTAAACCATCTTTAAGTAAATTTTTAACATCTTTTAACTTGAAAGTTGTTTTTTTTCGTGCAACGTACCCTTTCACATCTGCCCACACAAGTTCAATGGGGTTAAGCTCACAGTGATAAGGAGGTAACCTTACCACTGTGATGCTTTTTTCTTTTGCCATCTCGTCGGTGACGTAACTTCGATAGTTATCTTTAACTGCCTTTATTTTTTCCATTAAGTGGGTCTTTGTGTCCGAGGGCACGTATGCGATCTGTTTAGATTCTAGCCATTCCTGCATATTTTGTTTCCGCCAAGACATTGTTGGGGTTTTTTCTAAACGTCTGGAGTGGTAACTAGCGTTATCCATAACTATGACATCGCCGCTTTGCAGTTTTTCTATTACTTTTCTAAACCAGTCCTCGAAATGGAGAGCGTCCATACTCTCATGGTAGTCACCAGTAGATGATGATTCAAATACCCAATCACATCCCTCCAAAAAGCCATTTTCATTGCCAACGTGTACAACTATTAATCGCTTTCCTTTACCCGAAGGGGCTTTCGCGCCAGTAGAGTAGCCTTCTAACCGTGATTGACGAGAAGATTCAATTGTGGTGTCTTCCCATACCTTTCCCATAGTATGACCTGCGTTAATCCATGTTTCGTCAAGGTAAAAAATGTTACGTCCCTCGTTTCTTAATATTTGTATTTCTCTCAAATATCTGGTACGCCACAGAACTATCTCTGGGCGATCTATTAGACCACTTTTTCTGTTTCTCTTTATATATTTGAATTTTAAATGGCGCAACACACGTCGCAGGGAAGTTTTGCTCAAGTTTGGCAACTGGTCATCTTGATTTATACTGAGCAAAATTTTGTCTAAAGTCGGTAATTCTCCTGCAAGAAAGAACTGATGCACTTTCGCTCTTATAGCCGATTTATCAAAATCGTCCAACTTGTCAATTACAGACTTTTTTCTTTTATTAATTATTCCCTTTTCTGGTATTTTATGGGAATCTCTATACACGCTTAATACGCGATATATAGTGCTCTTGCTGACTCCTGAGATCTCCGAAACCTTTTCTACCATATTAACGTTTGAAGGATACACGTCTTCGGGCCAGGTGTTTTTGACATATTTGTATACATTAATGATAATCTCTTGTTCCCCGACCGACAAAGTGGTAGGTTTTCTCTTTTTTACTGGTGACGTTAAAGGTGCTCCAGAAGATGGGCCTGTAAATAAATGACAAAAATATACTACCATAGTACTACATCACATAAATACATATTGTTTTAGAAAATAAATACCACATGATCACATAAAAAGAGCGCTTTAAGAAATAGAAAGGCTACGTCGTCGCATTTGTACCTATTTGTACGTACCTGCTACGTTTATTATGGGTCGGCGACGTCTCTTTCCACTTGATGTTGAAGGACCGGGTCCTTCACCAAATTCTCCTGAACTCATGTCGATTTAGTAACGACCGTCACAGTAAAACTAATATAACAGATTCAAAAAACAAAAACTTAACGATATAACAAATTTAACAGTAAAAACTCAACTAAAACAATGCAATGAATGCTATGAATTACCCGAGACGTACACACGCAAGCGCTATCCGAACACGAATGAAAACAAAATGGCGGACCGGCCCAAAAAAGGTGACGCATCTCTGGCTGCCATTGTCACGTTTCTTTTAGAACGAACTGACGTAACGCGCGTTTTGTTTATTTTAAAGGGATGAATTTGCAAAAGCTCAATATGGTGATTATATTGCTTCAAATATTTTTTTAATATGAAACTGTTATTAAATGAATTGCTGCGTTACTTACCATAAATTGAAATATAAAATATAACACATTTTTCGCGATGTACCGTAAGATTTTACTATGTTTATAGGAACCACAGACAATATTATTTAAGAAACAAAAAAACAAAACATATGTGCTGACCTAGAAGTGGGAATAATATCAATATTTAAATATTGTTATCACATCTAAATTGAGATTTTGTAAGTTACGCCTTTTGACACTCGGCTCATATCTGAGGTCATTGTCCGTTTTTCTCAATCGATATGGCACATACTATAGTACGTGTCATGATAGCTTAGGGCTGAACGCTGCCCATATATTTTACAGTACCCGTGTTCTCTTCCCGTCGATACCATAAATAATGTTAATTTCAATTGCCTCAGTGCTCAGCGGTGAAGGAAAACATCGTGGGTAAACTTGCCTGTGTAAGGAATAAAATATTTCTGGGACTTGTGAAGTTCGCAAATTTACACTGGAACTACATCATCATCCTCATCATTACAGCCTTTCATAAGTCCACTGCTGAACATAGGCCTCCCCCAAAGAATGCCAAAAAGCACGTTCCTGAGCCACCTGCATCCATCGACTTCCTGCATGTCTTACCAGGTCGTCACTCCATCTCGTGGGGGGTCGCCCTACACTTCGCCTACCGGTATGAGGCTGCCACTCAAGAACTTTTCTTCCCCAACGGTTGTCAGTACTTCGTGCTATATGGCCGGCCCACTGCCACTTCAGCTTACTAATCCGTTGGGCTATGCCGGTTACTCTGGTTCTACTGCGGATATCCTCATTCCTAAGTTTTTCACGCAGAGAAACTTCGAACATAGCTCTCTCCATAGCTCGCTGAGCGACTTTGAGTTTCCTCATACGGCCAGCAGTGAAGGACCACGTTTCAGATTCGTAAGTCATCACTGGCAACACGCACTGGTTGTTCAATTTTGTTTTAAGGTTTTGAGGTATTTCTGACGAGAAGATGTGTCGTAGCTTCCCAAACGCTGCCCAGCCGAGTTGAATCCGTCGATTGACCTCTCGGTCGAAGTTGGACTTACCTAGTCGGGCTATTTGTCCCAGGTAAACATACTCGTCAACAACTTCGAGCTTAGTGCTCCAAACAACTACCGGCATAGGTGTGACATGGACATTAAACATAATCTTTGTTTTGTCCATGTTCATCTTACGACCTATACGTTGGGAGACACTATTGAGGACATTGAGCATAGTGCTTAGTTCCTCCAGCGATTCTGCCATGAGGACTATATCGTCGGCAAATCGAAGGTGAGTGATGTACTCGCCATTGATGTTAATATTGTATCCTTTCCAGTCCAGAAGCTTGAAAACGTCTTCCAATGCAGCGGTGAAGAGTTTCGGGGATATAACGTCACCCTGTCTTACACCTCTCTGCAATTGGATAGGTTTCGTACTCTGGTTCTGTACTCAGATAGCCATCGTAGCTCTACTAAACAAGCACTTCAGCACTTCGATATACCGACAGTCAACTTAGCACCGCTGAAGGGACTGCAGCACCGCCAAAATTTCGACGGAATTAAAGACTTTTTCATAGTCCACATACGCTAGGCATAGTGGCAAATTGTACTCTTCGGATTTCTGTACAACTTGTCGAAGGGTATGTATGTAGTCTATGGTGCTAAAGCCCTTTCGGAAACCAGCTTGTTCGGGAGGCTGGAAGTCGTCAAGTCTGCTTGCGAGACGATTCGTAATGACTCTCAAAAACAGCACGTAGACGCGGCTCAGAAGGGAAATCTGTCTGTAGTTCTTTAAGAGAGCATTGTCACCTTTCATGAAGAACAAGACCATCGCACTTCAAAGAGGATTCGCACCCAGAGCCTCACGATCTGACACACGCACGATAGTAAACTGTAAATGTGCATGAGCTGCAGTTTTCAATATCCGTCAGGAGGATTACAAGCTCACATGTTCTGACAAACTTTTGTACTTTTTCAATATCTAAGCAACCATTAACATATTTTTTAACAATCTATATTCTTTTCTTAATAAAGATTTAGGATATTGCTGAGTCACTGCCATAATTAATGTACGGTATACAATATCGTACGGCTGAGATAATATTCCCTGCTAATAAAGGGGATAGAGAATATGAACAAACTTTGAACATATCTAGATCTTATGTTTCACAATTTACTATTTAATTACTATAGTCAAACGGTGTTTGTAATTTCAAAGCCTCCATGAACAGAAAGCATATAAATATTTATGAACTTTAACCAAAGTAGTATAATATTTAGTTTCTAATCAAAATTTAACTGTAACATTGTTTAAAACATACGTTTAAAACTAAGTTAATTCTTTATTCTTACACAAGTTAGAAATTAATAATCTGATGATTAGTATATTTGGCGTATCCGTTGTGTTCATTTAGTTTTTTAAGATAATCTAATCTTTTCCCTCGACCTTAGTGGTCCATCTTTTTATAACAAAGGGGTGAAGACATAAGCTGAGAGTCTCAATGTTCGGTTTTGGAAAAGAGAAGATATTTAGTCATAAATGTTCATGTTAGTTCATAATTTGAAGTCTGTGCAGTAATTATACCTGTGGAAATCTGCGTATATAATAGTCTGACTTCCGCAATTTCCATTTATTTAAATTTTACTTATAGTTGCATTTTCATGAGTTCATGAGCACCAGATATAATAATAATATTAATAATAATAATAAAGAGTTTTATTTGTCTCAATTCACACATGGTAGTTAAAAGTGTACAAAAAATTATCACAAACTTATCTAGCAACATACTTAAGCAAAAACATACATTAAAAAAATTTAGAAAAACTGGCCTGTGAGGTCACCGTTGGTATTCTGCCACAGCCAACTTTAAAAAAAACACAGTATCTTAACCTAATCTTGGTATTGACGTGATACAACGTAAATAAAAGACTGAAATTTATGAACATATGTGCCATGTAATTCGGCAAGTTTATATAATATGATACTTAATACCTGTCTCCAATTTTTGTTGTTCAAGTAACCATACTTTGAATTTCTTTCTAAATGATTTTATATTCACGATCTCCTGTAAAGGAGGAAGGTATATTATTCAAAATTTTGGAGGCAGCATATTTAAAACATCCCTTCGCTTTAACACGCTTATAAGTTGGAAGTATATATAATAGTTTACCCCTTTGTCTCAAACGTGTTATTTGACATTTTGGAAATAACTTTTCATATAAATAATGAGGAGATTGCGAGTTATTTAACGACTGTACGAAACAAGCATATTTTAGTTTTCTGGTGAAACCCATATTTAGAATATTATTTTTGAGTAGATAAGGAGTTATGTGGTTAGTCTTAGGTATGTCAAAACAATAACGCATACACGCATTTTGAACCCTTTGTATTCTTCCTATAGTTTTCTGTGAAAGACAAGGACCATATACCAAATCGCAAATATGTAAATTTGACAAGACTAGACTGTTGCAAAGACGGAGCCGGATATTTGGTTTCAGAAAAGAACGAATTTTGTAAAGAGATTTTAAAGATCCAAAACATTTTCCTATTTTTTGCTGTACGTGTTGTTCAAACGTTACACCTTCATCCATTGACTGGTGACTTATTTTCTAACAGTGGTAGAGTAACTCGGCAGATTTTGCTGTCGCACGGATGGGCCGGCTCGAACCGGGGTGGTACCACGACCTCACAGAATACCAGCGTGAAGTAGAGGTTTACCTCTGCGTTTCGCTTGGTGAGTACAGGTGGCCGGAGGCCCTTTTTACCGGAAATGAGGCATTCCATCTTAGTCCTCACGGGTGACAACGCATCTGCATTTGGACTCGCAAACGAGGATAGATTGTAGATGTCTATGGGCCGCAGCAACCACTTACCATCAGATGGACTGTGTGCTCGTTTGTCACCCTTATCCTATAAAAAAAATGTTAAGGCCTAAGTAACGAATTCAATCTTCTCGAGGAATAGTTGTGCCATTGATCACGATAGTTGGATCAATTTTTTTGATTAATGCAACCTGATGACGTGTATCCATAATTATACAAGTACTTTTTTTAGGATTCAGTAGTAGGCCATGAGACTTTGACCAAAGCTCTATTAATTTTAGAACATCATTGAGGCTGGCCTCAATGGTGTTCCAGTTCCGAGTTACCAGTAACCGCTGTTGTAATACTGTCGTTTTTTGGTACGTATGGACGTACAATTGGGTGTCATCGGCATAAAGGTGATATTTGGAGTGGTGAACTACATTTTTTATGTCTGCTGTGTATATGGCGAAGAGTGTTGGGCTAAGAATGGACCCTTATATAACTCAGATAATTGACACTGGTTCTCGTCGTTGTTAGGAACATTCCACTGTAAATATGTAGTGGAGTCATAGTATGTAGTTATAGCGTCAGAGTCTGTGCTCTCACCTTATGCTTCATAATACGCGAGTAACCCGCGCCGGTATCACTAACATTGTCAGTCGCATATTAACGTATTCTTTTAGAACGTAAGGTTCCGCTGAGAAAATATGGTAGATAAATAATTAGTTAAGAAATAACATTAAAACTAAAAAATGTAAGAATCGCAAAATATTAATAGCAATATTTGAAAAACTTTCTAAAAAATAAGAGGCCTGCGCGGGAATGAAATATATTTGACTGTTGACTTATTTTCTTTTAAAAGAATAAGTATAATTATATTAATGGAATTAATTTAAAAATCATACATAAATAATTGAATTAAGAAATTTTGACTGTATATAGGTATTACATATTTCAATATTGTTTAAGATAGATAGCAAATGTGCTATATTATTATTTATATATTAACTCAGCCAAGGACTTGGCTACCCAAACATCTGCTTCTATTGAGCAGTAATGACGACATGTAATTTGGAATCTTGAATGGTTATGTTTATTAAAATAATTTAGAATTTAGCTTGCAAATCCTCAACTGTATTACTCCAGAAAATGACAATAAAATATAAAATAAAAATGGCAAAGTGCTAGAAATTGAATTGTTCTTAAATAGCAACAATATTCACAATCATCTGTACATGTATATAATTTACATTGGTTACTTAAATATGTATAGATGATTATTATCCCGGAAGTCAGTCTGAGTGAGATTAGAATGGCTTAGCCTTTATTTAGTCCCTAGACTTGTTTTTTCAAGTATATATTAGAATTACAGATACGACTTTTCTACAGACTTATTATATTATGTATAGATAAATGCTTAATAGGTATTTAATTTTTTTATGAGAAACATGTGCACCGTTCCATTTATAATTTCTAGGCCAACTGATTTAACCAGTTATATTTCTTTAACCATATTTTACCACATTACTAGTTTATTTTTTATAAGCGTTCAACTACATATCCAATTTCTTTTTGTATTATCCTTAACACACTTTTATTTATTATTAAACATATCTTAATATTGTTTTTACTCACTTTGTGCTACTTCCCTTAGGATGAGTTCTTCCAAATCAGCCAATTTTTTTATTGCAAGTGTACTTTACATAAAATACAAAGGTTTGGGTTAATCAAGGCATTTTTAAAGGTTTTGCGGTTAGAAATGTAAAAATGAAAAAAAGGGGTCCAGTTATAAACGACGTTCGGGGTTGTTGACATCGGCGTCGAAAGTCCAGTTTTTACTTCTCACTGACTTAATTGAGTGATAAAAATGATGCTTTTTAGACCTTTATAATTCAAGAAGTTTTATAGGTTTCTAGCTATTCAAGGGATGATCATTAGGGTTGCAAAATTATAAGTATATAGGTGTGAGTGCTTTTGAATTATGGAGTGTTCAAAAGTAACTCCAAATGGTTTGTGTAAATACACACAATGCCGGTGCGTCGCCTTATTCCTCTCTGACCATCTCTGTGTTAGTGAATACAATGTCCTCTAACAAGAAATAAATGAGAGATTTGTGCGTCTGATTTTTCATAATGTAATATTTACTCCAGTTTTATTTCACATTCGTAAAATAGTAAATCATGAAAAGATTTTTATAATACATGATACAATTATTGTATATGGTATTAAGACATTAATTAGACTAAGGAAAATTTAACTGGAAAGGTAAACTTTATTTTACTATATTCTCAATAAAGATAACGCGTTCTTAGCTATACATTCCTGAGTCAATGCTGGAGGTTAATGGGCAGCATACAATATCTTCCAACTGAGTTAATCTTCTGTGCTAATAAAGTTGGCTTCGGATCCTTTTAGGACTAATATATTCTATCTAAATAGTGTGCAAAAGTTATATTGTATTAGTTGCGAGGTTGTGCTGTTAAATTAGAGTGTTATGAAGTTTGTGGTCTCCAAATTATATTTAACGTGTATATCAAAGTTATGACATAAAACAAGCAGGGATATTTTTAGTATTAAAGTTAATTAGACTTATTTACACTCATTGTGTTATAGGGCTTCGGTTAAAACCTTTTAATAATAAACATACTCTAAATTTAATAATATTACCGTGAACAAGCGTTAGAGTAGTTACCCGTGATTTATTGCTAATATTGACTCAAATAAATAAAAAATATATCAACCCACTTCTGGGATTCGTAATATTATGAATACATTACCAGATTTTTTATTTTAGTGATAATTATTTATAAATGGATTTAGTCATTACCAGAATAATAGTTAGAATCTTAATTAATAAAATTAATTAGACATTTCATAAATTGTACAAATAACAATGAAAGTTTATTTTTAATCGCATAATAGTTATTCGGTAAAACAAATACTTCTCCATTTTGGTGAATATGCATACAAAAGTGTATACAACGCCATGTTACGGTCCAAAGTGTGTGGAGAGCCAGTACAATTAATTACAGGTTGGTTAGGCCTTTAATCTAAGTCCTCAAAAGGGTGACAATTCATATCTAACTTCCTTTGTTTGGATATTGTTTGCAAGTGTCTACTACAGTTGCCACTTACGTTTGCGGCAGCTTAGGAAGGGTTGAAGTGGAAGGAGACGAATATTTTTCCTCTGTTACTTTTATTTTCTAACTTACAAGTTAAATTAACTACTTCGATGATGTGATTACACAGGAATACTAGACTTAACTAACTTAGCTACTACTGGGCTATCTTAACAATTACGCCCTAGGTTTTATACAATATTGAATATTCTTAAGGCGCAGGTTGAGCAAAATGTCGCGCTAGTCGTTATTTGTGCGGTTTTAGTAGCTATCTACTTTTTATTTAAAAGATATATCAACAAAAAAAACACATTATATTTCTACATAATCTTGATTTCATAAGAGCTAAATCCATTTTTTTTAAAGTAATAAATATTAATATAATCTCCTTACAACGAAACCACATAAATGTGAAATTATTATTGATAACATGCATCTCCTCGTAAAGTAAGTATTATTTTATTTTTGCGATTTACACCAATGAATAGGCAATTTATTAATGAACATTTCTATTGTAAATTTTTTTTCAAAAGACCAAAATTTGATTTTATTAAGAAATTATTTTAAAATCTGGGCGTATTCACTGCCCACGGGCTTGCTCAAGTCAGTGAGCGCTGAGCTCTTCGACGTGAAGCCTGTGTCATCGGCCAGTGCACACGCTCACGTCATGTCAGTCGATAATATTATTACTTATTAGGTTATTTATAGGCAGTATTATTTGTTTGTTTTGGGTATAATTTTTCGTATTAGTTATACATATATTTGTTGTGTTTTTTACTGCGCGATGAAGCTTTTTGCGTGTATTTTCTTTGAAGTAAAAGCAAATAAAAAAATGAAGCACCATTAGCATAATTAACATTTCGACAAATATTATAATTTACACTATAAAAGGCTAATTCAATATTATCAGTATGGTATACAGTTAAAAATAATTCTAATACCCAACCGCAATATCTTATTAGGCTCTCTGGTACTGCCTTGTTGGTCTAGTGGTTGTAGTAGTGCGACTGCTGATCATGAGGTCCCGGCTTCGAATCCTGGGTCGGGCCAAAAGATCAGTTATGAGTTTTTCATTTATGTTCTAAGTTATAATTAGTATTACTAAGTTATAGTTTTTTGCTAAAATATAGTATATTATTTATTGCTTGTTTTTCTTCTTTTTCAAAAAATAATTGAGTACATAAGGTGTTCTATACTTAAATTCGGTAAAAAGTATCTAAATACGTACTAATGTACCTACTTTTTACTATAAACTAAAAAAAATTAAAACCAAATTTAACTAAAAAGACTAAACTGACCATTTATTTTTTAACTCAAAACAGGACATGGGCTTATTTATACTCTTAAAACTATAACTTTATACAATTAGTGTTCACTACAAAATTATATTCGGTATAGATGGTAATTATTAAATGCAACATATTTTTTTTAATTAGTAATTACATTTGTCACTGGATTAAATTTGCTTTAATAAAGTTGGTGATGATTTTAAATAAGAATATAATTCTGCTCAAGGTTTTTTTTATTGTTATCTTTGTTAACAACATCGCCTTTAGAACTGCAACCGTAAGTGTTTCTTTCAGACGTCCACAATTTATTCAAAATAAAAAAATACTCTTTCTACCGGAGCATTTGTACCAGGTAGACATAAAATATATTCGATTAAAAAAATTATGTTGAAGATTGTTGGCTTTGAATACTTCCATCCAACGAGTTACGGGACACTTTTGTGTCCCGGAGCTTTATTTGGGGACAATGGGACAGGTGACCGAGAAAAGGGACAGTCTCGTTCAAAACGGGACGTATGGTCACTTTACCTATAACCCGGCGACGGCTCCGTGGCGCAGTGGCTTAGCAATCAGTTGTTGCGCTGGGGGCCGCGGGTTTGAATCCCGCACGGAACAAATATTTGTAAGGCCTACAAATAATTGTTACGGGTCTGGATGTTTGTCCTTGTGCAATTTATGTTTGTAAACTGCCTCCACGAATCTCATTCTATATTACTCTCACTCTGCGAAACATCCTATTTATTTGTTTATTCTTTATTGCACCAAATATTTGTACAAAAGGCGAGCTATCTATCTATTTACCTATAGTGAGTAGGTATCTTTTAAACTCACAATTTTCAATGCTTCATTTTTAATATATAATTAATTATAAAATTTTATAATTAGATAATATATGAGAATACATAATTCTAATATAATGCAACTAATATACCGAATAAAAAAATTAAAATACATTTATCGTTGTACGCTGTGTGTATTTCCATAAAATAGTTTATTGATGTTAAAAAAATACTACGTCCGTACAGTAGGTGGCGTCTAACATATTATTTCTTGCGCGATTCTATATTGTAGCGAGTCGCCGCGGCACGGCACACAAATGCTCAAGGTCGTTCGCATGGAGTAGCCCCTTAAGTCACGTAAAAGACGTGCTGTTATTTGCTTAGCAGATGGAGCTTTAAGGTAGGTGACTTCCTGATGGCACTGTGTTGAATATTCTTAAATCACGTAAGTGAACTGAGTCACGTAGTGCTTTTATAATATGTAACATGCCTCTTTAAATTTACAAAAATAAATGTTTATCTAAATAAAAAACACAAAATATCGAAAACATATTTATCCGCATCTCTACTGGAAAAATAAAAGAACGATAAAGCCAACTTCGAAAAAACCGCTCAAGTGTTATGTCAAGGCCTTATCTATTAAATAAAGAAAACTATTGATATAAAATGAGTTATGATAAACGAAAATCCAGAATTATACTTACTCACATTTTTCATAGCATAAAAGGTTATTATGCTGTTGTGCCCTGTAGACTCCCCTTTACCTCCGACAATATACATTTATAACATTTGTATTAAGTATAGAATAAGGAACATTAAAATTAAAGTTCTTGTACAAGCAACACGTCTCCTTCATTCAGCACCTTCCTAGTTCCGATATTACATGGCGACCCTGTTAGGCGGTGCGCTGCGACAATGCACGCGCACCGCCGGGGCCTATTACTTAAAAGAAAAAAAAATATTATAAGAGATCTAAATTAAATTATGAAAAAAGATTAATGGAATGGACACAATACCGGACGTGGCGAAAAAAAATAAGAATATAAGAAAAGGACACAATATTACAATTTTTTAAAGAAAATTACAGAAAGAATTTAATAAACTAATGAAGATCAACTTAAAAAGATAAACTTTATGAAAATTTCAAAGGTAATATGAAGATTAAAATAATTAATAGCGATAATTATGAGAAGTATAATGAAGAAAGGAACAACAGTTGTACCCTAGCAAGCTTAGCCCAGAAGTATATGAAATTTGAATCAGAAAGAACAAAGATATTAAGAGGTAACTTCGCACCTTTGTGATTTTAACTCCATTTAAAACTTTATTTATCAATTTGTCATTATTTTTATGTTCTTCTTGCTATTATATTTGTTGAATTTAAGTATTAAATATTCTGTATTTAATACACCTATGTTTAAATTGAAAGTAATTATCAGATAATTTACGATTCAATTGATTTTTTTAAAATTTTTATTACTGTATCTGAAAAAATAATCAAAATGCAATAATTATAAATTAAGTTATGTATGCATTTCTGTGGCATGTTTTTATTAAGGTAAAAGACGATTTTATATTCCCTTTTTTCAGTTATTGTCATGTATATTATTTTATTACTGTGTCGTGCAAAAATTAATGAAATAATGTGATTGATTACATTTTTACGCCCTTAAATATACATAAATTAAATTTTTCATATTTTATAGTTAAAATAACACTTTTTCTTTTTAAGGACCACTAACTAATCTATATAAGTTAAATTCAATTTCAATTCGAAATTCAAATGTAACAAGAATCAATCTTTACACAGTGAATATAAAAGGTCTTTTAAACTTTTCTTATGAATGATATATCTATAAATATGACATGTAATGTTATGCAATGAGCTTATCTTAAAATAATAGAGAGCACCATGCGATATATGAACAGGTACATAAAAATAAATCCTAACATCATCATCATCATCATCATTACAGCCCTTCACAAGTCCACTGCTGAACATAGGCCTCCCCCAAGGAACGCCACAAAGCACGGTCCCTAGCCACCTGCATCCATCGACTTCCTGCATGTCTTACCAGGTCGTTACTCCATCTTGTGGGGGGACGCCCTACACTTCGCCTACCGGTACGGGGCTGCCACTCGAGAACCTTTCTTCCCTATCGGTTGTCGGTTCTTCGAGCTATATGGCCGGCCCACTGCCACTTCAGCTTACTAATCCGTTGGGCTATGTCGGTTACTCTGGTTCTACTGCGGATATCCTCATTCCTAAGTTTATCACGCAGAGAAACTCCGAGCATAGCCCTCTCCATAGCTCGCTGAGCGACCTTGAGCTTCCTCATACGGCCAACAGTGAAAGACCACGTCTCAGTTCCGTAAGTCATCACTGGCAACACGCACTGGTTGTTCAATTTTGTTTTAAGGTTTTGAGGTATTTCTGACGAGAAGATGTGTCGTAGCTTCCCAAACGCTGCCCAGCCGAGTTGAATCCGTCGATTGACCTCTCGGTCGAAGTTGGACTTACCTAGTCGGGCTATTTGTCCCAGGTAAACATACTCGTCAACAACTTCGAGCTTAGTGCTCCAAACAACTACCGGCATAGGTGTGACATGGACATTAAACATAATCTTTGTTTTGTCCATGTTCATCTTACGACCTATACGTTGGGAGACACTATTGAGGACATTGAGCATAGTGCTTAGTTCCTCCAGCGATTCTGCCATGAGGACTATATCGTCGGCAAATCGAAGGTGAGTGATGTACTCGCCATTGATGTTAATATTGTATCCTTTCCAGTCCAGAAGCTTGAAAACGTCTTCCAATGCAGCAGTGAAGAGTTTCGGGGATATAACGTCACCCTGTCTTACACCTCTCTGCAATTGGATAGGTTTCGTACTCTGGTTCTGTACTCGGATAGCCATCGTAGCTCTACTGTACAAACACTTCAGCACTTCGATATACCGACAGTCAACTTGGCACCGCTGAAGGGACTGCAGCACCGCCCAAATTTCGACGGAATCAAAGGCTTTCTCATAGTCCACATACGCCAGTCATAGTGGCAAATTGTACTCTTCGGACTTCTGTACAATTTGCCGTAGGGTATGTATGTGGTCTATGGTGCTAAATCCCTTTCGGAAACCGGCTTGTTCGGGAGGCTGGAAGTCGTCAAGTCTGCGCGCGAGACGATTCGTAATGACTCTCGAAAACAGCACGTAGACGCGGCTCAGAAGGGAAATCGGTCTGTAGTTCTACAAGAGAGCGTTGTCACCTTTCTTGAAGAACAAGACCCCCGCATTTCTGCTTCACGCCTCCGGTGTAATGCCACCATGGAGGACGAAATTAAAGAGCTTCTGAAGGACTTCAAGTACCGGTCTTCCACCCGCTTTCAGAAGCTCCGCTGTAATTCCATCCTCGCCTGGGGCCTTGCCGTTTTTAAGTTGCTGGAGAGCCATTCTAATCTCGCTCAGACTGACCGGGATATCTTCGGAATAGTGTCGGATGAGACTCGCTCTTGGATCGTTACTCACAATTGCGTGTGGCTCCAACGATGACGTGTACAGCTGCCCATAGAACCTCTCAATCTCACTCAAAATCTCAGATGCCCCGGAAACGATGCTGCCACATTCGGTCTTTAGCTTTGACAGTTGGCTCTTTCTGGCAGACAGATCTCTGGCAAAGACTTTGGAGCCTTGGTTCCGCTCGATCGCTTTTTTTTTTTTTTTATAGTAGAGGGGGCAAACGAGCATGCGGCTCACCTGATGGTAAGTGACTACCGCCGCCCATGAACAACTGCAACACCAGGGAGGGAATTGCAGATGCGTTGCCGGCCTTTTAAAAAGGAGTACGCTCTTTTCTTGAAGGTCCCTAAGTCGTATCGGTCCGGAAAAATCGCTGATGGTAATCGATTCCACAAGGAAGTCGTGCGAGGAAGAAAACATCTTCTAAATCGCACAGTGGTGGACCGCCAATCATCCAGATGGTGTGGATGGTATCGGGAGTTCTGCCGCGATGTGCGTTCGTGAAATTTGGCGGCTGGGATTAATCCGAACAATTCCTCAGAGCACTCCCCATGGTAGATGCGAAAGAAAATGCAAAGAGATGCAACATCTCTTCGCAGCGCCAATGAGTCGAGCCGATCGGAAAGAACTCGGTCGTCGACGATTCGAGCCGCTCTGCGCTGGATGCGGTCAAGTGGAAGGAGCTGGCACAGGGGAGCCCCTGCCCAGAGATGGGAACAGTATTCCATGTGAGGCCGAACCTGCGCCTTGTAAAGTTGCAGGCGGTGTGCCGGCATGAAATACTGTCCCGCTCTGCTGAGCACGCCAAGCTTTTTAGAGGCCAATTTGGCCTTCTCTTCCAAATGACCACGAAACTGCACGTCACTCGATATGTCGACGCCGAGGATTCCAATACTGGCTGAGGCAACCAGGGGAGTGCCTTGAAACTGAGGAGATACGACAAAGGGGTTCTTTTTAGCGGTAAACGCGCAAACTTGTGTCTTCTGAGGATTAAACTGGACAAGATTTAGTCGCCCCCAGTTCGAGACTTTGTCCAGCAAAGACTCGACTTCAGACACAAGTTTGTTTCGGTACTCGGAGACGTTTTCCCGAGAAATATTAGCACGGCCGGTGTATAGAGCATCACCAGTGCTGTCATCCGCATAGCAATGAATGTTACCAGTTAGCAACATATCATTGATATGCAGAAGAAACAGCGTTGGTGATAGCACACAGCCTTGTGGAACACCAGCGTTAATAGGCTTGTAGTCAGAACATGCACCGTCTACAACAACCTTGATGCTCCGATCTGCAAGGAAGCTGGTGATCCAATTGCACAATTTCTCGGGAAGCCCATAGGAAGGGAGCTTCGAGAGAAGCGCTTTGTGCCAAACCCGATCGAAGGCCTTCGCAATGTCCAGACTAACGGCCAACGCCTCCCCCTTGGACTCTACTGCCTCCGCCCATCTATGGGTCAGGTAGACCAGAAGATCACCAGCTGATCGACCCCCACGAAAACCGTATTGGCGGTCACTAATCAGCTGGTGATCCTCAAGGTACCGGATAAGCTGGCAGTTGATAATGGATTCCATTATTTTGGAGAACAAGGAGGTGATCGCGATAGGCCTATAGTTGGACGGGTCTGAGCGGTCGCCTTTTTTAGGGATCGGGTGGACAAAAGCTGTCTTCTATGAATTAAGGACTACGCCTTGGGAGTAGGAGTACCGAAAAAGACGCGTTAGGACCGGTGCCAACTCCGGAGCACACGTCCTCAGCACAATTGGGGGGATTCCGTCAGGCCCACTCGACTTCTGGATGTCCAGGGAGAGAAGTGCTTTGCGAACCGAGCGCTGTGAGAACAGCACATCCGGCATAGAGCACTCACACCGCGGGATGGTCGGCGGTGTTTTCCCCCCGTCATCAAGAGTCGAGTTGGACGCAAAAAGGGAGCCTAAAAGGTCGGCTTTGTCTTTTGCGTCATGGGCCAGTGAGTCGTCCTCCCTGTGCAGAGATAGTAGTGATGGCTTACAGAAATTCCCTTGGACAGCCTTGGCGAGAGACCAGAATGCACGGGTTCCCGAAGGAAGGCGAACTAGTTTCTCGCCAATTCTGCCTATGTGCTCTGACTTTGCCTTGGCAATAACTCTTTTGAAGGACCTGGAGGCGAAGTTATACTTCTTTTTAAGTGTGCTGGTGTTTACATCCCGAGTCGCCGAAGCCGCAGCCCAGGCTTGATAACACTCCTGCTTACTGCGTAATGCAGTTTTACAGGAGCGACCAAACCAAGGCTGAGATCTGCCTCCGATGGGTACCACAGATGATGGAATAAATAGTTCCATTCCCTGTAGCACCACATCAGTGACAGAGTCAGCAACAGCGCTGGGATCATCCGGCGAGAAGCAAACCCGCCCCCATGGGTAGGATGCAAAGAAAGACCGCATTCCGTCCCAATCCGCCGACCTGTAATGCCAAACACGGCGGCAACCTGCAGAACGCAACCGCGAAGGGAACGTGAGTGGCACCATACTCCGGATCAAACAGTGGTCCGAAGAGCCGAGAGGGGCATCGACGGAAACCTGATATCCGTCCGGATGAGAGGTCAGCAGAAGGTCCAACAGGGAAGGTGTATGATCCTCCACATCTGGAATCCGCGTAGGCGAAGTAACCAGTTGTGTCAGACCATATGCCAAGGCAAAGTCATAAACAGATCTCCCCGCATGATCGGTTAAACGTGAACCGAGCCATTCGGCATGGTGGGCGTTAAAATCGCCAAGGATCACGATCTCTGCGGATGGGACCTGTTGTAGCAAGGAATCTGTAGCCATTTGGACGTGGTCGATGAGTCGGTCTGTTTCGGCATTACCGCTATGGGACCTATAGAGGCATCCGTAGACGCGCGGATGGTCGTCGCTGTCTACGCGTAGCCAAAGGATGGACAGGTCCGAACCTTCAAGACTGCCGAGGCGTCGAGAACAGATGTCCTCTCTGACATACACGCAAACTCCAGCCCGAGGCACAAAGGAGTGCTCCAATTTGTACCCAGGGTAGGAGAGATACGAAATATCAGCCGGAGAGGAAACCTGCGTCTCGGTCAGGAAGAGCAAGGCCGGCTTCGCCGTCTCGAGATGGTAGTGGACGGCGTTTAGGTTAGAGTTAAGTCCCCTGATGTTGCAAAAATTCACGGATAGCGTGGCAGGGGTCGCCTTGGTATTGTTGCTCTGTTTACCCCGAGCAGTTATGTTTTTGAGCGGAATTTTGCCCCCCCCAGAATACGCGGGGCAGCCTGAGCACCCACGCTCAGGATTGGAGTAACATGGTCGTGGATGCTCAGCGAGGGATTCTCCAGGGGTACTGGTACCCTCCTGGGGTAGTCTATTGTGTAATTCCGCTACCATGTTGATGGGGGGGGGGGGATTGGGCCTTCGGCCACCTGCACTCACCACACGAAACGCAGAAGCAGAGCTTCTACTTCACGCCGGTATTCTGTGAGGTCGTGGTACTAACCCGGCTCGAGCTGGCCCATACGTGCAACAGCAAAAACTGCTGCATGGCTCTACCACCGTTAGCTTCTTCAATACGAGCTGTATTGAAGTTGCGTAAGTCTCGCCGCATGTATTTGGAGATCTGTCTGTTCAGTTGCCTGTATGCTGTCAAATCTGTTGAAGAATGTAGCCTCATCTCCCGTCTAACAGCCATGAGATTAAGAGTGTGATCGGAGAGTTTTTGTGTTCTTCTGCGGCGGGTCTTGCAGAACTTAGCTCCGACCGCATGGACAGTTTTCACGAGCTTGTCATTCATATCGTCCACTTCATTGCATTCTTCTAGGCACTGAAAACGGTTTTGTAACTCGAGCTGAAAGGTTTTGGGACTTTGGATAAGAGCACGAGGGGGACGGAGCGTTGACTTCATCAGACGAGACCTCTCCAACTTAACATTTAGGTTCAGTGTGCCTCTAACCATTCGGTGATCGCTGCCGGTTTTCACCCTCGCGATCACTGAGACATCACTGAACAGTTGTCGTCTGGTCGTCATAATGAAGTCAATCTCATTTTTTGTCGAACCGTCGGGGCTCGGCCAGGTCCACTTCCTGTGGAGCCGCTTCTTGAAGAAAGAGTTCATCATAAAGAGTCCCTCTTTCTCCATGAAGTCGGCCAGCTGCTGGCCCCTTGGGTTCCGTTGCCCTATTCCAAATTTCCCTACTTTCAGCTCACCGTTCTCTCTTGTACCTAGTTTTGCATTGAAGTCTCCCATTAACACCGTATATTGGGTTTTGGAGGAATACATGGCTCTAGAGATATCCTCATACATTTCCTCCACCTCCTCATCGGGGTGTGCCAAGGTTGGTGCGTAAACGTGTATGACCTTCAGCTAATACCGTTTGGTGATTCTGAGTATAAGGTACGCAACCCTCGTCGACACACTCCCGATCTTTACAACGTTGTTAACGAGAGACTTGTGGACGATAAATCCGACACCTCCTTGGGACAGATGGTCGCCCTCCCGGTGATAGAGCAAGTTGCCGGATTCGAGGATTACCGTGTCCTCTCCCTCTCTTCGGACTTCGGATAATCCTATAATATGCCAGCGCAACTTGTCTATCTCTTCTTCCAGCTCCACGATCTTCTCGTCAGTCCTCAGGGTGCGTGCGTTGTACGTTGCCAGTTCGAGTCGTCGTAGGTGGCAACCGAACCTCCACCGGAGATTCTTAGCACCCCCTGCCCCGCCGTTACCATGGTCGCCACCGTAGCCAGGTATAGCGGGGCCGCCGGGGACTGGAGGCCGTCTGTGTGTTGTTTTGATCATTGGGGCGTATTTGCCATAGTTGCCACGCTTGGCGAGCTGGTTGGCAACTGCAGTTTTTTATTGTAATTTTGGCTATTATCAGGAAGATGCTGCTGCCCATCTCCCGCCTGTTTCCCTTTGTCGCCTTTTACGACACCCACGGGAGGATATGGGGTAGTGGATATTCTTGACCGCCACTACACGGCAAAATCATAACAACATTCTAATAAAGACGAAAACAATAACTATCAGAAAATAAATAAGAAATGATCAGTTATAGTATTTACATAAATATAAAAATAATGAAATACAGTAAAGTAAAAAAGAAAATATTTTAAGAGGTTTAATAGTAATGTTCCTTAACGGTTAAAAACGGCAAAAAAAAAATTTTTTTTGACTGACAAAAAAGTTATCCCATTTGTACAAAATTAGAATGTATATAATTAAAACATATGAGGAATGGAAGAAAAGAATGTTCGAAAGTTAGAATACGAATGATTAAGTTGCTAAGTTTCCTCAATATTGGACTGATCACCAAATATTGATGAATGCTTAAACTCATGATATGGAATTCATTATGAGCGAGAATAATGCAAGTTAGTATATGGAAGTGGAACATGCAATTGAATAAAAATAACCGATACACTCAAATATTTATTAAGATTTTAGTAAAAAAAAAACACGGTCATGTATAAATAAATAAGGAAATAAGATTTATTAAGAGAATAGAAATAAAACATATGTTGACCTTGATAAACAAGTAACGGAGAGATACGGGAACGTCCATCACCGGTAAAGCATATAGTCCTCGAGCGGGGTATGTTTCCATGATTGGATGATAAAATCGGGAGTAACGGGTACTAGGGAACAATACCTTCAGTACAAGTGAGATGTGAACAAGTTTACTCATATTAGTACTGTTGGGAACCAGATTAGTCTTAAATTTGTTGCCCTTAATAATGGTACATAGAGGTCACATCCTTCGTTGAATCATAGTGTTAACTTAGTTTTCCTCCGTGACAATTGTTGGAGTCCTTTTAAAATGACTTAAAAGTTCACCTCAAGGTTGTGCGCACAACCCAAGGTACAAATCTACCTTGATATAGTATGATAAGAAAATGTTTATGTACCAATAAAATGAAATGAATATTACAGTTAATGATATTTAATGCCATGCTTAAAGTTACCGAAGAATAAAGTAAATATATAAAGTTAAAAAAAGTGAATTAAACAAAAGTATCTTGAAATGTAAGACAAGATATAAGAAAATATTTTATAAGGTTTATAAAAAAATGAAATCCTTTTTTTTTTGTCCCCTTTACTTCGACAATATACATTTATAACATTAGTATTCGCGAACTCAAAATTCGTGAGTTCAAACCTATCAGTGACTACTGTCGTGACACAACCATTTTAAGCTTACCTAGAGTGGTTAACTGGAATCAAAGGGATATCATTATTATCATCGTTACAGTTTATCACAAGTCTACTTATGAACATAGTCCATCGAAAGAATGCCAAAAAGCACAGACTTGAGCCACCTGCATACATCGACTTCTCGCATCTCTGACCAGGTCATCACTCCATATAGCGGGGAACCACCATGCACTTCATTTGCCATAACTGGGCTGCCACTCAAGAACTATCTTCTTTATCGATTGTTGAATGTTCGAGCTAAAAATGTATAAAATACATTGTATATTAAAATATAAATATGTACATTTTACTTATGTATTTGTGTATAAAAAACGATGCAGATTTATTATAGCTGTAGAAATAATGGAGTGACTTTGAAAGGACTACGCATTCATTCACAGCGTGATATTACATATAATATCTCAATGTTTCGTATTTCAAGCAACGCAAAACTGGAAAACATTTTTACTGGAACCTTTTATTTTACTCTTTTATAATAATAACGCATTAGTAATTATTTTGATTCTTAAGTGTGGATAGTGTAGTTAACTATAGGTTACAGCAGTCCCTTACCATATGATGGCCTGTATGCTAACTTGTCACCCTTACTTGTATAAAAAATTTCAGGCTCGAGAGTGAAAAAGCTGAACATGAGTATCTCCCGTTGTATGGAGGATTTGCCCAGAACTTAACGCCTGGCAGACGGAATGATGATCGTAGTACCAGACGTCACTCATCTTACAACTTGCTCCCGTGCGGTCTGGTTTTATATCTGACGTATACAACCACCTATCGGACTTGTCTCGCAAGGACACCCACAGAACCAAATGGAATGATGAATTCTTTTACGCCGCCAACAGAAGTTACTTCTTGCGTCAATTTTTTTTCCTATAAACTTAATGCTACAATCCAAGCCCAGAACTCAGTGGTTGAATACTCACACTAAGGCATGCGACTGCTAGTTACCTCAACTTAATATCTTTAAAGTTAACAAAATGCTATTTTAATATTAAATAACAGCCAAAGCTTAATCTGTAACGTTTTAAAAGGTTCAAAGGTGCAAAATAACTGTTAAGTAACGGTAGAATTTAATAAAAATTCTCCGTTACTTTTGGATCGAACTGATATATTTATATTAGCGATCCTCCCCGGCTTCGAACGAGTGATTACTGACTGAACCTCAACAACAGTGCCACCTTCCCTTTTTTTTTTTTTCGTGGGGAAATCCTCATGGATACCTCCGGCTGCGGGGGCAACCGGAAGGTTATGCCGGACTCCTACCGGCTAAAACCCCACGGTACCTCCTCGCACGTGTGCGCTGGGCCGCGGGAATCCAAATTCTTCCGCAGCCCCACACTAGTGCTGGCCCGATCTGTCCGGGCCTCGTCTCCTGCACGGGGTAGCGAGGTGTTCAGCTACCCCCCTCCACAGCCTCCAATCCCACCTGCGTATCGGACCCCCCCGAATCCGATACGCGGAGGCCATGGGGCCAGGAAAATCGAGCGCTTAGTAGTGCCCGCTTTCCCGACCCCAGCGGCGGATCTGGTCTATGGCTCCGCCGCCAACCAAGATTCGGCTGCGGAGGGTAGGGAGAGCGGCGCCTCGCAATACCGACACTTCTCTCCCCTCGCAGCCCCACCACCACCGCATCATTTAACGGTGCGGCCTCGTCTGAGTCGCGGAGGATGGGGCGAGTGGCGCATCGCCATACCAGCACTCCTCTTCCTCCGCGACTCCACCTCGGCTGCAGCGGTAGAGGGTGCGGACTCCCCTCTCACCGCAGCCCCCCGACGCACATCCGAAGTGGGCTTCTTAAGCCCACTCGGAGTGGCCACCTCGGGCCGGCCCTACACCACGGGCCAGCCAAGGGGTTCCTGTTTGTTCACCGCGGTTGACCAAGCCACGGCTACTAAGCCCCCCCGCCACGACAAGGCGGGAAACCGTTCGGGGGGGAGTGCCACCTACCCAACCCAACTACAGCTTTAAGCCATATAGGTAACTCCATATGTACCCCATAAAAAATTCAAAACCGGTCAAATCGTATAGAAGGAGAAGAATTACGAACCCTCGCATGCCGTAATTTTATATTTGTAGATATTATGGAAATGCTCTGTTTTCGCTATTCAATATAATAAAAATGCGGCTACCAAAATATATCATCTCAGTATTTATATTCCAAAAACCTACAAAATGAAACTGACATTTTCCTGGAAGTATTTTGAAAGAATTCGTTTGGTAACAATTAACTACTTCTTTATTCGTTAGAGTTAATATTAATAATATCCGAAAAAAAAACTTCTCTACATCTAATTACTGTTAATATTACGCTCATACAACAGAAAAATGACTTAATTACGTTTTCGACATTTTTCAGGAGAAGGGTTTCAATGTTTGGAATCGAATATATAAATGTAATTTAAATAACTAGAACTAATAATCGTAGAGTAAGAGGAGGGAGATATTCATGTTCAGCACTTTCACTCTCGAGCCTGGATTTTTTTTATACACGTAAGGGTGACAAGTTAGCACACAGGCCATCATATGGTAAGGGCCTGCTGTAACCCATAGTTAACTACACTATCCACACTTAAGAATCAAAATAATTACTAATGCTTTATTATTCTAAAAGAGTAAAATAAAAGGTTCCAGTAAAAAGGTTCTCCAGTTTTGCGTTGCTTGAAATACGAAACACTGAGATATTATTATGTTATATCACGCTGTGAATGCGTAGTCCTTTCAAAGTCACGCCATTAGTTCTACAGCTATAATAAATCTGCATCGTTTTTATATACAAATACATAAGTAAAATGTACATATTTATATTTTAATATACAATGTATTTTACACATATTTAGCTCGAACAATCAACAATCGATGGAGAAGATAGCTTTTGTTATTAAAATTATTAGTTTTGATTATGCTGATGTGTGTTACCCTGATGTGAGTCAAGTACTTATGTGCAAATTGGATAGTTTGTTAAATAATTGCATCCGTTTTATTTTTGGCCTTCATGAATGCGATCATGTATCCTTATATCGTTCTAAGCTTAAATGGCTCCCTATCCATAAGCGTAGATGCATCAGAATTTTTCGCACGCTATTTTCAATCTTATATGATCCATGCACTCCCCAATACCTGAAATGCAAGTTGCAGTATGTGGGTTCTTCGCACGATCGTAACCTGAGATCCTCCGAGGGAACTACTTTATGTGTTTTGTAAGACAGGGTGACGTTATTTCCCTGAAACTCTTCATTACTGCATTCGTAAACGTTTTCAAGCTACTGGACTGCGGCGTTAATGTCAATGGCGAGTACATCACTCAGCTTAGATCTGCCGACGATATAGTCCTTATGGCAGAATCACTGGAGGACCAGATCACTATGCTCTATGACCTCAATAGGATAAAACAAAAGTCATATGTAAAGTTCATGTCACACCTATTCCGGTAGTTGCTAGGGACACTAAATTTTTGACGAGTATTTTTACCCGGTACAAATAGTCAGACTAGGTAAGTCAAACTTTGGCCGAGCGGTCAATCGACGGATTCAACTCGGCTGGGCAGCGCTCAGGAAATTACGAGACATCATCTCGTCGGCATACCTCAAAACAAGTCTGTTCAACCAGTGCCTGTTGCTAGTGAAGACTTATGGATCTGAGACGTGGTCCTTCACCGCTGGCCGGATGAGCTCAAGGTCGCTTAGCGAGCTATAGAGAGGGCTGTGCTCGGGTTTCTCTGCGTGATAAGACTTAATAACGAGAATTTGCGTAGTTGAACCAGAGTAACCGACATAACCCAACGGATTAGTAAGTGGAAGTAGCAATGGACCGGCCATATAGCTTGAAGAACCCACAACCGATGGGGAGGAAAGGTTCGCGAGTGGCAGCATCGTACCTCACTAGATAGAGTGACGGCCTGGTAAGACATGCAGGAAGTCAATGAATTAAGTTGGCTCGAGACCGTGCCATGATGATGAAAATGGTAATTAAGTTATGTATATAAATATTATTATGAACATGTCATATATAACAATATACTCCATGGCAGTTTTTTGATACAACCACATAATTATCAAATGCGTTATTGTGTACATTTACGTCGCTGTAGCCCCTAATACGTTCGCACTTTACGGGGCTTCCCGCACGACTGTCAAAGTGTCAAATTCGCCGATATTTCTCCGTAGCTATGCAAAAACCAAGCCAATTCCCAAACTACATTCACGCCCTCTAACGAAAACTACTGTAAGAACAATTCTGGTGTTTCCTCTATAATGAGAATTTCAGCAACTCGAACTTGTGACATCAAAATGTAAATTTCACCTTTTTGCTAGTTACGTCATTGTTCTATTGGATGAGCGATTTATGAAAAATGGGATTACAAAACTATATTACTGGCAGGCCTAACAGATGTGGTTTTTTCTTCCTTTCATGTTTTTAACTCACGTTTACACTGAGAATTTTTACAGTGTAAATATAAAAAAAATATTAATATTTTTGATTACAGCGCTACCTATCGTGTCCAAATTTGATGATTTTGTTTTTGCACTAAACTAATATACATACATACATAAACATTAACACCTGTCACCCAGAGGGGTAGGCAGAGACTACGGACTTCCATTTTGCACGATCCTGACACACCTCTCTCATTTCCTCCACATCCATATACCTACGCATACACGCTCGTCGGTTAAGGGTACTCCTAACCTGGCCCATTTTTAATGTATCGCCGATTTGGTCGATAAACTTTCGTCTAGGGCATCCCTTCCCGACCCTGCCGTGATAAACTAATATATAATTCATAAATATAGAATTTCTTAGCTATGGAACAATATCTCTTCAAAACAAATAAATTGAGTAAATATAACAGTAATCGATCAAGTCGCTTAAAGTAACACGATCACTAACAAACCCACTAACGATTATAGCATCTAAAAATAACTTTTTTAATTTTGGTTTAGCCTTAAGTGGCCACAGCACCATATAGATATCGGGTCAGTTGTAGGGTTGGTTAGTAAGTTCGCGTCATTGCTTTTAAGAGACAAAAGCCCGGTTATATTTATTGGTAATCTGTCATTATAATATGAAAGTTTTCTTTGCAGATAAATTTTATTTTAGGTTGAGGTATGTACTTATAAATTTATTCTAATTTTGTTTTGCTGTGTTGATACTCTTTATTACCAATATGTGAGAATTGGGTTCGGAATTCTCAAATGATCGTTTCGTTATTCTGTCTTTCTTGAGAGCCTCGCTCGTTAGTAAACAGGGTTTACCATGTGCAAACGAGATTGGTACACGAAGAAGAAATTATGGTTATTGATGTAGAAGAAATATGTCAGTATGTCAAAACAGTCACAAATCATTTAATGAATGGGCGACAGTAGGAATTTATAAAAGTAGGCGAAGGTTATACGAGCTTTATGATGAAAGATCATATAATAGTAGTGTTATATTTAGAGATTATGTAAAAACATATTCTAAAATATTTAAAAAAGTGTGCTCCACTGCTAAGGCTTTACATTTAAGCAACAAAATTAAAACTGCATCCGACAAAATTAAAATGACCTGGAGAATAATAAATAGTGTAACGGGCAAGGTCAAACCGCGCAACTCGGATTTTCAATTGAATATTAACAATAATTTAACGCGATCTGATCAAGAAGTGTCGTGAAGCGACAATTAAAAGAGAAGGAAAACCTAACCTACGATCAGCAAAACAACCAAATAGACCAAGACAATAATATATTTAAGTTTTTAAAAGAGTATTTACAATTTTATATATCAAAAATGGAGTATGAATGTGAGGATGGATGATGTGATTTACAAATTATTTTTTTTAAAAAAAAGGTAATAAAAAAAGATTTATGTCGTAGCTGAGTCCGAAGATCCCAAGCGTGCTCTCAGCGCCTGGAACGAGCACGCACGGCGTAGGTGGGTAGGCATGGGCGTCTCTAGGGGACGACCTCAGGTGAATGCGGCGATTGCAGGATCGGCGACTTCAGCCCAGACAGGAGCTTGCAGGATCCTCAGCGACTTCAGACAGCGCAGTGGCCTGCAGGATCCGGTGACTGCAGGCGGGACAGAGGTTTGTAGGTTCCGGTGATTTCGGGCGGAACAGAGGTCTGTAGGTTCCGGCGACTCCAGGTAGAGTAGAGACTTGTGGGATCTCGGCGACTTCAGGCAGAGCAACGTTTTGTAGGATCCGGCGACTTCAGGCAGAGCAACGGATCGTAGAGTCCAGTGGCTTCAGGCAGGATAGAGGCTTGCAGGATCCCGGGGCTGAGCGGCCCCGGGATAAGGCCTTTAGAAGATGCTTCCGATACGAGAACTGAAGCAAGACTGAATTTCTTCACCGATTGTTCGGCTTTTATATCTTTCTAGAGAGAACGGAAAAATTATTTAAATTAAACGCAAATTTTTTGTAAATGGTCAAGAGGAAAGAGTATTTATGTGGAATTATCGAAATAGAAACTACAGACCGGTAACAAATTTGAATATAATTTCCATGGAGACCAAATAAACATCAGTAATAGAACATGTCAAATTTTAGTTTTAGGCTTGTTATAAGAAAATGGAAAGATTTAAGTGGAAAAGGAGATATTATTGAAATAATAAAAAAAGTAGCGCAACTACCCACACAAAGCCCGAAATTGTAGAGTTACGGAAAACTAACTAAAAGATCGAAAAAAGGTAGACTTCATTGACACCAATTTTAAAGTGCTGATAATGTGGAAATACGAAGTAGAAATGATTTGTGATTGTGTTCTTATGGTTTGAAATCGTTACAGGATCCTATGGAAATAAAGGTGATGTAAAATATCCCGATTTGAAGTGAATGCAGAGAATTGAAACAGAATGGAAAAATGGATTTAAATTAATGTAAAATGATAAGTAAGTAGCATAACACTACATTTTCCCCCCGACCCTGGAAAATTTTTGACTCAGCAAAAATTTTGACATGTACATTCTAAAATAAACCATAAAAACACAGCTTTGCAGAAACAGACATCACCAGTCAAAATCAGATATACTATCTCTTACATTCATCATCTGCATTCAGGTAAGGGTGGAGTTCACATTCAATGACTACCACTCTAAAAGTGTGTTTTCAAAACGACATTAAGGCTTATTTAAGGAGTAGTCAACCGCTCCTGTGTGGGAAGAAAAAAAATTAGCCGAAGAAACACCACTCTTAGAAGTGTGTTTTCAAAAGGACATTCAGGCTTATTTAAGGAGTTGTCAACCGCTCCTAAGTGAAGATAAAAATTAAGGGAGTAGTCAGCTGCTCCCAAGTGAAGATAAAGGTAAAGAAATACCTCAAGTAAGCTTTAGTCGCTATGACTTAAGTAAAGATTAAGAACGGCCAGAGCGGTAGGGCTCAAAGCCAGAGATCAGCAACATCACCAACGAGATGTGTCTGAAATAAAAATAAAAAGTGACGATTAACCAACGAAAGTTCGAGGTCCTAAAGCAAGATGTGTTGAAGAACACTGGATCAACAGACAAACAAACAAATTAAAAGAAATAAAAATTATTAGGTGAAAATGATGGTGATATTTATACATATATACAAATTAACAGTTAATAAAAGTTAAGAAAATTTATGATTTTACATCTTTAATGTGCCACTTGCCTCTAACTCCATTAGGGTCTTCAAGCACATAGACTAGTGGTGACAGTTTAGCTATCACTTTGCACTTGATGAACTTAGGGGCAAGTTTAGCATTAAAGTATGCGCCGGCATCGCTTAAAACATGGTTTTTACGCCAAACAGTGTCTCCCACATTGAATTCTTTAAAAGACCGACGAAGATCATAGCGAGCGCTATTTTTAGCGTGAGCTATGTGAAGTTTAGTTTGAACTTTGTGAAATATAGATGAGAGGAGACCAGCATTAGACGCGTAAATATCACGAGGCATAAATACCAATTCCTCGAGGTTCTGAGTTGGAGTATAGAAGGAACCACAAGGTATTGTTTCCCTACCAAAGACTAAAAAATTTGGAGTAAAACCAGTAGCTACATTTGTAGCGCTGTTCATTGCGTACTGAATCTTAGCAAGATGGTTGTCCCAGGATCTATGATCGTCTCCTACTAGAGATGCTAGAGCTGTAATAATTGTGCTATTAAACTTCTCCGTAGGATTAACCTGAGGACAATATAAAGCTGTGTGAAAAATACAAGTAAATTATAAGAATTTAAAAATGAGTGGAATTCTCGCGATTGAAATTGAACAGCGTTGTCCATTATAATAGTTTGAGGAATGCCATGAACTAGAAAAACTGAATTTTCCAAAACATTAATAATATTAGCTGAAGTAGCACGTTTAAGGGGAAAAATCATAGTATATTTAGTAAAATTGCAGTTAATCACTAGAATATACTGATTTCGTCTTCGAGTCATTGGTAATGGACCCATAAGATCTAAGGATATAGTTTGAAAAGGTCTGGAGCAAAGTTTGGGTTTACCCATAAGACCATAGGGAGAATGATTAAGGTGTTTGTAGGTTAAGCAGGTTTCACAAGTCGAGATTAATTCAGCAATGTCCTTAAACATACCAGGCCAATAGTATTTTAATGATATTTTCTTGAATGTTTTGAAGATACCAAGATGGAGTTCTGAAGGGGAACCATGGTTAGCTTCAATAAGTGCCTGTCTATCTTGAGGTAGTGGAACTTCTTTCCAAATAAAGTCATCGTTTAGACGATCGGGAGAATGGATACAGCGGTAAAGTTTGTTATCCCTGATAGTGTAGTTGGGATATGCGTCTGGATTGTTGGAACATCCGAGAAAAATTTTGTTGTAGTGTTCAAGTCTACGATCAGGTGGTTCTTCAATCGTAATGGGATGTACGCCTTGAGGTGAAGTTTCTCGTGTATTAGGACGTTCTTGATTTTTATGTCTTGATAATAAATCTGGAACAACATTATCCTTTCCTTTTTTATGTTTTATGACAAAGTTAAAGCATGATAAGTGTAAAGTCCAGCGAGCAAGTCTTCCTGATGGGTTTGATAAATTCTGAAACCATTTAAGCGCAGCATGATCAGTATATATTGTAAATTCTTTACCATTGTCTAGGTAACATCGCCAATGTTCTAATGCAGTTATTACAGCCAATGTTTCTCTTTCAGTAGTTGAGTAGTTCCGTTGATTTTTATTTAGTGCTTTACTCATGTAAGCAATCACGACTTCTTTATCATCTTGTTGTTGGGTAAGCATTGCTCCTATGCCATAATTTGATGCATCACAATGTACAGAGAAGGGTAGTTCGAAGTTAGGGCAAGCAAGGACAGGAGCAGTTACCAAAGCTTCTTTAAGTTTCTGGAAAGCAGCTGCAGCTTGTGAATTCCATAAAAATTTAGGAGCGTTCTTCCCAGAACAGGTTAGTTGGTTGAGTGGAGAGGCAATAGTGCTAAAGTTTGGAATGAATCTTCTGAACCAGCTGCAGGTGCCTATGAATTTTCGTACTTCTTTTCTGCAAGTAGGTACAGGATATTCTAAAATAGCTTTTATTTTATCTGGATCTGCACGTAAACCATACTCGTCCACAAGAAAACCAAGGTATTTGAGTTCTTTCTTGAAGAATTGACTCTTCTCAAAGTTAATAGTTAGATTGGCATATGATAGTTTTTCATGAACTTTCATGAGAAGCGATATGTGTTCATCAAAAGTCTCACTAATAATAACAATGTCGTCCAGATAGCAAAATACCTTGTTCTTAAATTCAGGAGTAAACAGCATATCCATTAATCTTTGTAGAGTTGCAGGTGAGTTGGTGAGGCCAAAAGGCATTACTTTAAATCTAAACATACCTCTTCCTGGTACATAAAAGGCAGTTTTATCTTTATCCGTAGGATTCAAGGGAATTTCCCAAAATGCTTTTGCAATATCAATGCTTGATAAGTATTTGGCATTCTTCAGGTTGTCCAAAATTTCGCTTATTAGTGGCAACTTATAAGCATCACGACGTGAGTGAGTTAAGCTTCCTGCTGTCAACACAGAAACGCCATTCACCATTCTTCTTCGGAGTGATGAGAACTGGAGATAACCAAGGACTTTCGCATTGTTCAATGACCTTCCATCCCAGCATCTTGTCAACTTAATTAATTAACGCCTTTTGTTTTTCAGGAGACAGTCTATAACATCTTTGTTTGATTGGAAGAGAATCACCAGTATCAATCTTGTGGGTGATTAAATGTGTGCTTCCCAGGATACCTTTTTCCTCAAAAGAAATTGTTTTGAAGCGTTGGATGATGTCGTTAGCGATGTTCTTTTGGTTAGGAGTTAAATGCTCATAAGGTAAAACTTTAGTATCTTTAGTTTCGATAGCAGAACATTTAGATTCTGTAAAGTTAAGAGAAGATAAAACACTAGGTAAAAGATTAAATTTTCTCCAAAAGTCAATACCTAATATTAGCGAAGGAAATATTTCAGGGAAAACATAAGCTTTAATTAAATGAGTTTGATTATTAAAATGAACAGGTAAGTCAAAATAACCCAAGGAATTAATTTTTTGATTATTAGCAGTAGAGACAGTAATAAGATCTGACTTGAAAAGTTTGCAGCCCAGTTTAAGAATTTCCAAATGAGAATTATTACCCAGAATAGTTACTGAACTGCCAGAATCTAGTAAACCAGATAAAGTTAAGTTATAAATTTTGACATTAACGAATGGACGATTAAGATCTTGTTCCTTGGAGTAGAGTGTAGAAGAGATTTTGTAACAAGAAAAGGTGTTTTGAATTGTTTTAATCCAATTAGTCGAATCGTCGTTATCAAAGTTTAAGTTACTTTTCAAGTCAGTAGTTAGTTTTTTGAACTAGTATTAGGTTTGGGAGAACAAGTAGGGCAATCTGCAGTTTTAAAACCTTTAAGACCACATTTGAAACAAATCACGAATCGTGGTTGAGTACAAGTGTTCAAAGTATGACCTTGTTTGCGACAGCGAACACAAAAAGAGCTATCTTGAGGAGCTTTGGTTTGAGAGAGACTATTAACTTGCCTAGAAGGGTATTTGTAGGATGAAGTGAATTTATTCATGAGGGGAGGAGAAGGTCCTGAGTTATTAGAAGAATTTGAAGAGTCAACTGAACTTGAAGTGGAATGCTTGTAGTTGAATTCAGAAATAAGAGGACTTTGTTGTACATTTGGTTCTTTAAATTGTTTGTCTCTGTCTAGGAATTTTTCATAGTTTTGGCAAGTAGCCAAAAGAGAGTCGATAGAGTCAATGTCTTTTAGAGCTGCGAAGACTGAATAGCATGGGCGAATATTCCTCAAAATAATCTCCAATTGTTCTGTTTCAGAAAGTTTCTTCGAAAGACGAGAAAACATTCCAGACATGATGGAAATATAGATGACAATAGGTTCATCTCGACCTTGAGTTCGATTCCTAATCGCTTCTAAAAGTTTGTGATCATAATCAAAACCACCAAAGTCTTTGATTAATAATGAAGAAAGTTCGTTCCACGTTAAGTTTGGATTCTGATTATATTTAAATCTGAACCAATGAAGAGCATTGTCAGTGAAAATTTCAAACGCTTGTGAAATCAACAAGTCTTTGGACAAGCCACGAGCTATACAGTATTCTTCCAGTTTTTGAAGAAAGGATCTTGGACAGCTTTTACCATTGAAGGTGTGTCTTTTCAGATCTTTGAAGACGTTGGATGGAGAAAAAGATTGAGGTGGTGGTGGAGGATACGGGGTATGGACCTGAATAGAAGTTTGAGAAACAAGAGGGAGTTCCGTGACAGTCGGGTCAACCGTAACAGTCAGGTCAACAGGAGGGTCAAGTGATGGAACGTCATTTTCAGTTGAAGGTGGAGTCAAGGATTCGAATTGTTTAGCCATAGCGTCATATTTCATCTTCAAAGTCTCGAAATTAGCTTTAAAGTCTGGATATAAGTCAGTATCTATTCGCTCTAATCTGTAAAAAACATGGTTAATAAAAGTTTCTATTAGTCGTAAATATTTGGTTTCACCTTGTAAAATTTTTTTAATTTTACAGTCCAGATATCAATGTAGAATCAATTTGAGACAAGTCATCCTCGATCGGAATTGGAGAAGTCAGAATATCTTCAGGGTGAGAATTCGCAACTAAACGTAAAACTTGTTTTTTTAGAAGCAAAACAGTATTAGCTGGTTCCTCACATCTAATCTTCACTTCGTATTCAAGTTCGGCCTTGTTAAGGAATTCGTACTTAATAACCCTTTTCATTGTTATAATTACGTGTAAAGTTAAGTTTAAGAAATAAAAATATTATTAAAAATCGTACCTCTAAGTTATCTAGAATAAAAAATATTATAGTGATGAATGTAACTTAGAGTGATGAATGTAAATGAAGTGTTATTTGTAGGCCTAAATATAATCCAAATAAGTTGAAAAACTAGAAGAAGTTTTGTTTTAGAATTTTGAAGGTATGAAAAGGATGTGTAAATGAATGATGAATAGTAAGTTAAGAACAAAAGGGAAAGCAATTAAATCAAAAGGAACTAGACAAGGCGCAGTAAAGGTGAAGAATTAAGAGAGAAAGAGGACTTTTACGTTGGGCGCCAAACTGTCGTGAAGCGACAATTAAAAGAGAAGGAAAACCTAACCTACGATCAGCAAAACAACCAAATAGACCAAGACAATAATATATTTAAGTTTTTAAAAGAGTATTTACAATTTTATATATCAAAAATGGAGTATGAATGTGAGGATGGATGATGTGATTTACAAATTATTTTTTTAAAAAAAAAGGTAATAAAAAAAGATTTATGTCGTAGCTGAGTCCGAAGATCCCAAGCGTGCTCTCAGCGCCTGGAACGAGCACGCACGGCGTAGGTGGGTAGGCGTGGGCGTCTCTAGGGGACGACCTCAGGTGAATGCGGCGATTGCAGGATCGGCGACTTCAGCCCAGACAGGAGCTTGCAGGATCCTCAGCGACTTCAGACAGCGCAGTGGCCTGCAGGATCCGGTGACTGCAGGCGAGACAGAGGTTTGTAGGTTCCGGTGATTTCGGGCGGAACAGAGGTCTGTAGGTTCCGGCGACTCCAGGTAGAGTAGAGACTTGTGGGATCTCGGCGACTTCAGGCAGAGCAACGTTTTGTAGGATCCGGCGACTTCAGGCAGAGCAACGGATCGTAGAGTCCAGTGGCTTCAGGCAGGATAGAGGCTTGCAGGATCCCGGGGCTGAGCGGCCCCGGGATAAGGCCTTTAGAAGATGCTTCCGATACGAGAACTGAAGCAAGACTGAATTTCTTCACCGATTGTTCGGCTTTTATATCTTTCTAGAGAGAACGGAAAAATTATTTAAATTAAACGCAAATTTTTTGTAAATGGTCAAGAGGAAAGAGTATTTATGTGGAATTATCGAAATAGAAACTACAGACCGGTAACAAATTTGAATATAATTTCCATGGAGACCAAATAAACATCAGTAATAGAACATGTCAAATTTTAGTTTTAGGCTTGTTATAAGAAAATGGAAAGATTTAAGTGGAAAAGGAGATATTATTGAAATAATAAAAAAAGTAGCGCAACTACCCACACAAAGCCCGAAATTGTAGAGTTACGGAAAACTAACTAAAAGATCGAAAAAAGGTAGACTTCATTGACACCAATTTTAAAGTGCTGATAATGTGGAAATACGAAGTAGAAATGATTTGTGATTGTGTTCTTATGGTTTGAAATCGTTACAGGATCCTATGGAAATAAAGGTGATGTAAAATATCCCGATTTGAAGTGAATGCAGAGAATTGAAACAGAATGGAAAAATGGATTTAAATTAATGTAAAATGATAAGTAAGTAGCATAACACTACAGAAGTTGCTAAGGCTTATGAAAAACATTTTACTGATGTTCCTTTTTTGACAACAAAATCATTAAATTCTTCTCCTACTGTCACCGAATCATTGCTCAAACAAAATGTAAAGGCTTGTTCTAATACTTTTAAATTCCATAGAGTACTGCCAAAAGATATCGTTAAATATTTTAAAGCTATTGATGTTAAGAAAACGGCAGATTTATGGGGGATTTCCGTTAAAGTTATTTTATCTATAATAGATATATTAGCACCTTATCTAGCCACTATATTTAATATAAGCGTCGAATCTGGTGTGTTTCCTGCTTTAATGAAACATAGTAAAGTCATACCTATATTTAAATCTGGTAGTACAATAGACCCCGCCAATTTTAGACCAATTTCTGTACTACCAACATTAAGTAAAATTCTTGAAAAAATTATATTAGATCAGATGTTAAGGTTCTTTAATATTAATAAATTGCTACATAAAAATTTCACAGAATCAGTAATTCATTTATGGGGCAATGTATACGCTTTTGCAACAAAATCCCAGAACATATTCAAAGTTTATCAATAAACAAGTTTAAAAGTTTTATTAAAGAAAAACTGTACAAAAAGGGTTATTATAATATCAAGGAATACATGAATGAAAATAACCCCTGGGAATAAGGTGATCGCCACCATGCTGGTTCTATTAAAAATTATTTAAAAATTGTATAAATGAAATTATTGTTAAGTGAAATATGTTTGAAAAAAAAGACCCGCTGGGTTTCTTGCTGGTTCTTCCCAGGACAGAGGTATTTTTCGAACCAGTGGTAAATAAAAAATGACTTTCAATAAGAATTATGTAATAATCAATATTGAATAAAAAATTATTCTATTCTAAATCAATTCGGTTTTACAAGGGGTCGCTCGACAACTGACGCTGGAGTTGAGCTTATTAAACATATTTTTTGTGCATGGGAGAATTCAGAGGATGCTTTGGGTATATTTTGTGACCTTTCCAAGGCCTTCGACTGTGTTCACCATGAGACATTAATCAGGAAGCTACAGTACTATGGTGTCAAGAACACAGCGCTTAAACTTATTATTTCATATTTAAGTAATAGAAAGCAGAAGGTTATTATCAATGGTAAAAGTTCTTCCGGGTCACCTGTACTAATGGGTGTTCCTCAGGGCTCGATTCTCGGCCCGGATATTAATGACTTACCTCACCTTGTAGGGGATAGTCATGATATAGTATTATTTGCTGATGATACTTCCTTGATTTTTAAACTTAAACGTCAATCTTTGCAATGTGACGAAGTGAATAATGCTATATCAAAATTAGTGCATTGGTTTAACGTTAATAATATGCATTTGAACGGAAATAAAACTAATTGTGTTAAATTTACAACAACGAATGTTAAAAATCTGAATACCAATGTGTTTTTAAATGGGGAGGAATTGAGCCCTGTTGTATCCACTGTTTTTCTTGGCATCACTCTTGACACAAAGCTTCAGTGGGCTCCCATATATTCAAATTAGCAAGCAGACTAAGTTCTGCAGCTTATGCTGTAAAAAAGATTAGAGGTCTCACTAGTGTCGAGACAGCTAGATTAGTTTATTTTAGTTATTTCCATAGCATAATGTCTTATGGGATTGTGCTATGGGGAAATGCGGCTGATTCAGAAACTATTTTTGTTTTACAGAAGAGGACCATTAGAGCTATTTACAATCTAAAACCGAGAGAGTCTCTTAGAGATAAATTTAAAGAAATTAATATATTAACTTTGGCCTCTCAGTATATTTACGAAAATTTAATGTATGTTCACAAAAACAAAGATAGTTTTAGTAAAAAAAGTGATATACATTCTGTAAACACTAGGAACAAACACAAGCTAGTGATGCCAGTTTCTCGACTCCACAGAGTCAGTAATTCATTCTTGGGGCAATGTATACGCTATTACAACAAGGTCCCGGAAAGTGTACAAGTTCTCTCTATTACCAAGTTTAAATGTTTTATTAAGCTGAATCTGTATAAAAAGGGTTATTATAGTATAAATGAATACATGGTTGATAATAACCCCTGGGAATGAGGTGGTCGCTTCCAAGCAGTTTCTAAAATAAATTTTGTAAATAGTTCGTAATCATTTATATTGTAAAATTTATTTTAAAAAAAATGTCCCGCTGGGTTTCTTGCTGGTTCTTCCCAGGACAGAGGGTATTTTTTCGAACCAGTGGTAAAGAAAAAAATGACTTTCAATAAGAATTACACATGTAATGTATATTGAATAAAAATTATTCTATTCTATTCTATGAATTATACACTAATGCACTTAAATTAAAATGATCTTTTTCTCTTTTTATCAATACGTTCGAGGTTCGATTCCACTAATAACCATAGGCCTCTTCCATTGCTGGCAAGATGCAATACCGGGTATCTTGATTTATCGTTGCCAGTCTGTGTATTTTACATATGGCGAAAACAAATAAACGCAAATAGTGGAAGCATATTCTCACACCGCCAGTACACGGTAATGGCGGTGTTAAAATACACTTGCACTATATACTTCCACTACCCCACATCGTCCCGTGAGTGTCGTAAGAGGTGACAGAGGGAAACAAACCAGGAGAAAGGCAGCAGCGTGTTCCTAATAAACAACTAGAAAATAAAACTAAGGATGCCAACCCGCCCGCTTAGCTTGGCAACTGTGGTAAGTATACCTCTTATGAGAGAGGCCTAATATCCGTTTTGTGATACCGCCATCTATCGGACGCCATGAAATATTACTGGATCTTTCCGTAGTCACCGGTTTTGTCTCCTGTGGGAGGAAATAAAGTGATGGATTCTCTTACACTGCCACCATGGCGGCAAATATACATAATATACTACGTAAGTCACTCTAGTACTTACTATGTAATATATGTAAGTAGGTACTTATGTATATCTACTCCTTCATTCCTTTGTAATTTCCTGTTGCCTAAAGGTCTTGAAGGATTTAAGCAAATTATTTTTATATTACACACACACACACACACGCACGCACGCACGCACGCACGCACGCAGGCACGCACGCACGCACGCGCGCACGCACGTACGCACGCACGCACGCACGCACGCACGCACGCATGCACGCACGCACGCACGCACGCACGCACGCACGCACGCACGCACGCACGCACGCACGCACGCACGCACGCACGCACGCACGCACGCACGCACGCACGCACGCACGCACGCACGCACGCACGCACGCACGCACGCACGCACGCACGCACGCACGCACGCACGCACGCACGCACGCACGCACGCACTCACGCACGCACGCACGCACGCACGCACGCTAGCACGCACGCACACACACACACACACACACACACACACACACACAAACATACAAACACGCAAACACGCAAACACACAAACACGCAAACACACAAACACACAAACACTCAAACACAAACACACTAACACACACAAACACATAAACACACACAAACACACACACACACACACACACACAAACACACACACACACACACACATACACACACACAAACACACAAAAACACACACACACACACACACGCAAACACGCAAACACGCAAACACGCAAACACGCAAACACGCAAACACGCAAACACACAAACACACAAACACACTCAAACACACAAACACACACACACACAAAGACACACGCAAACACGCAAACACGCAAACACACACACACACACACACACGCGCGCGCACACACCGCTCACGTGTAAATTAGTTTTTAGTTTTTAAATTTTTTTTTTATTCTTTCTCGTTTATTGTAACTTTAATTACAGAAACTGCAATTATAAGTCATAATGTCGCACGAAGTGTACTAAAGTTAAAGTTATGTTGATAAATGTTACATTAGGGGACGAGAGTCTTGTGATTAGTCATACAGGTATTTCCTAGTACTAACACCAAGCTCTCACAAAATAAAATGGTTATACCTCCAATATTATAAGGCAATGTAAACTTGTGAGAGCAAATAAAGTAAACATTATTATTATTATTATTACAGTTCATTTCTTTTTTCAATATGACATCAACGTTAAGCAATGTTGACATGATGCTAATGTAAGGAATAAAAAAAGTAATTTCTTAAAAACTATTTTTATAGGATTTATTTAAATATTAAATCATGAGTAATAAGGGGACGGTCTTTAAATACGGTCGGTTTTAAAAATTTATTTTGAATAAAAGTTGAATAGAACGTTTAAAATAGAACATAAAATTTTAGTGCCGTGAGTGTGATACCATTTAATTTCGATTAAATTTTCGCTCCATTTCTTTTCAGCAAAAGGTTAGTCAATAGAGATTAGGATATAAAGAGTAAATACGAAATTATTTGCGACAATTTTGCTTTACGATAGCAATAGAATTTAATTAAAATAAAAAACCTCGAAAAATAGTTTTTTATTAAAATAAGAGGGACGATAAATTCTGGTAGATAAAAGTGAAAGCAAACTTTGCGTTTATAGTTCACACAACAAAGTTCGAATGTCGTCCTTTTAAATCTAACCGAATAAATTACTAATACAGAATCATAGAAACTTTCAACTGGCTTAATTAATGAAATGGTTTTTAAGATTTTAAAGTTAGTGTTAGGTTTTACAAAATGTAGATCGGTAGGTGTGATGTGGCATGAAATCGTACCTAGCAATAATATTATACACATAAATGATATAAAGAGCACATTGTAAGAAAGATCAATAATTGTTGAACTTATAAATTTTTCTTTAAATCGATTAATTACTATTTTTCATAAAAAAGGGGTTTTAGTGGCTTATGGTGTGGATTTATCAAGTCAATATTGTGGCGTAAACACGATAATTTTTGAAAATACCAATTGTTCAACTCAATCTATTTTTAAAACTTTTCATCTCTCATGTGGGAAACTATGGAATGTAAATGGCAGTTTAATTTTGTTTTGTTTAGTTATAAATATTTTTTTCGTCTAGAAATGGTAAAATTTTCGGCGGTTTGAGAGCCTTGTATTAATTTATTTTACTAAATAGGCCACATCCGCATTCCGAGCCACAGCCATATAGTATTTTATTTACACCGGGCTCAAATGCCATCGTGAACCGTTTGTTATAGCGGCTCGTGCAGAATAATATCGATCGCCGTAGAAATACGAAATATTCAAGAAATCAAATTTGATACATACTTGACCAAGGTAAGATATTATTATTTAATTTTATAATCACAGATTTTAATTACAATATTTTGTTTCGCTAAAAGCACGCAGGATTTATATATAAATTATACGTCTTGGACTTACTATAGACCTGAATGTGTGTCGGTATTTGCTACTGGAACTCCTCGACGAGAAGAACTAGATCTATATGCCACGTTTGGTTTCGTTTTGTTAGTTATAATGAGACCTTACTTCCGGACTTGATTTTGTGACTTGAAAGTGTACTTTGAAGACTGCTACTGGAACTTCTCGACGATGCAAACTAGATGTGCCGAGTTTGAGCTTGCTTTGTTAGATATGATGAGACCTTACCTCCGGACTTGATAGAGTGACTTGAAAGTGTAATTTGAAGACAGCTACTGGAACTCCTCGACGAATAGAAATAGATGTGCCGAGTTTGGGCTCGCTTTGTTAGTTATAATGAGACCTTACCTCCGGACTACATAGAGTGACTTCAAAGTGTACTTTGATTACTGCTACTGAAACTCCTCGACGAGGAGGAGAACTAAATGTGCCGAGTTTAGCCTCGTTTTGTTAGCTATAGAATTTAATAGATATATAGAATAGACCTTACCTCCGGACTTGACGGACTGACTTCAAGGTGTACTTTGTTGACTACTACTGGAACTCATTGACGAATAGAACTACAATTAACATTTTTTTATTTTTTTCACTATCACTGATCATTGTCAGTCATGCACTTTAAAGTTTGACATAAGGATATATATATATATATATATATATATATATATATATATATATATATATATATATATATATATATATATACATATATATCATCATTACAGTCTTTTATAAGTCCACTGCTGAACATAGGCCTCCCCCAAGGAATGCCACAAAGCACGGTCCTGAGCCACCTGCATCCATCGACTTCCTGCATGTCTTACCAGGTCTTCACTCCATTTCGTGGGGGGTCACCCTACACTTCGCCTACCGGTACGAGGCTGCCACTCGAGAACCTTTCTTCCCCATCGGTTGTCAGTTCTTCGAGCTATACGGCCGGCCCATTGCCACTTCAGCTTACTATTCCGTTGGGCTATGTCGGTCAGTCTGGTTTTACTGCGGATGTCCTTATTTCTAAGTTTATCACGCAGAGAAACCCCGAGCATAGCCCTCTCCATAGCTCGCTGAGCGACCTTGAGCTTCCTCATACGGCCAGTAGTGAAGGACCACGTCTCAGATCCGTAAGTCATCACTGGCAACACGCACTGGTTGTACAATTTCGTTTTTAAGTTTTGAGATATGTCTAACGAAAAGATGTGTCGTAGTTTCCCGAACGCTGCCCAGCCGAGTTGAATCCGTCGATTGACCTCTCGGTCGAAAATGGACTTACCTAGTCGGACTATTTGCCCCAAGTAAACATACTCGTCAACAACTTCGAGCTTAGTGATCCCAACAACTACCGGCATAGGTGTGACATGGAAGTTAAACATGATTTTTGTTTTGTCCATGTTCGTCTTAAGATCTATCCGTTGGGAGACATTATTTGAGGACATTGAGCATAGTGCTAAGGTCGTCCAGCGATTCTGCCATAAGGACTATATCGTCGGCAAATCTAAGGTGAGTGAAGTACTCGCCATTGATGTTATTACCGCATCCTTTCCAGTCCAGTAGCTTGAAAACGTCTTCCAATGCAGAAGTGAAGAGTTTCGGGGATATAACGTCACCCTGTCTTACATCTCTCTGCAATTGCAAAGGTTTCGTACTCTGTTTCTGTACTCAAACAGCCCTCGTAGCTCTGCTGTACAAACACTTCAGCACTTCGATATACCGACAGTCAACTTGGCACCGCTGAAGAGACTGCAGCACTGCCCAAATTTCGACGGAATCAAAAGCTTCCTCACAGTCCACATACGCAAGGCAAAGTGGCAGATTATACTCTTCTGTCTTCTGTACAATTTGCCATAGGGTGTGTATGTGGTCCATAGTAAAAGTAAAAGTAAAAGTCCATAGTTAAGTCCTTTTGAGAAACCGGCTTGTTTGGGAGGCTAGAAGTCGTCAAATCTGCATACGAGACGATTCGTAATGATTCTCGAAAACAGCACGTAGACGCGGCTCGGAAGGGAAATCGCTCTGCAGTTCTTCAAGAAAGCGTTGTCGCCTTTTTTGAAGAACAAGACCACCTCACTTCTGCTCCAGGCCTCCGGAGTAGTGCCACCATGGAGGACGGAATTAAAGAGCTTCTGAAGGACTTCTAGTATCGGTTTTCCACCCGCTTTTAGAAGCTCCGCTGTAATGCCATCCTCGCCCGGGGACTTACCGTTTTTAAGGTGCTGGAGAGCCATTCTAATCTCGCTCAGACTGATGTCCGGGATATCTTCGGAATAGTGTCGGATAAGACTCGCTCTTGAATCGTTACTCACACTTGCTCGTTGCTTGTGGCTCCAACGATGACGTGTACAGCTGCCCTTTGAACCTCTCAATCTCACTCAAAATCTCAGGTGTCCCGGAAACGATGCTGCCACATTCGGTCTTCGGCTTTGACAGTTGGCCCTTTCTGGCAGACCTCTGATCTCTGGCAAAGACTTTGGAGCCTTAGTTCCGCTCGATCGCTTCTTCAATACAAGCTGTATTGAAGTTGCGCAAGTCCCGCCACATGCATTTGGAGATCTTTCTTTACAGTTGCCTGTATGCTGTCAAATCTGTTGAAGAATGTGGCTTCATCTCCCGTTTAACAGCCATGAGATTAAGGAGGTCTCGGATTTATCGTCCACAAGCCTCTCGTTAACAACATTGTAAAGATTGTGAGTGTGTCGACGAGGGTTGCGTACCTTATACTCAGAATCACCAAACGGTATTCGCTGAAGGTCATATAGGCCATTCATTCCTCCAAAACTAGGCACAAGAGGAAACGGTGAGCTGAAAGTAGGGAAATTCGGAATAAGGCAAGGGAACCCAAGGAGCCAACAGCTGGCCGACTTTATGGAGAAATAGGGACTCTTTATGATGGACTCTTTCTTCCAGAAGCAGCCTCACAGGAAGTGGACCTGGTCGAGCCCTGACGGTTCGACAAAAAATGTGATTGACTTCATTATGGCGACAAGACGACAACTGTTCAGTGATGTCTCAGTGCTCGCGAGGATAAAACCCGGCAGCAATCACCGAATGGTGAGAGGCACACTGAGCCTTAACGTTAAGTTGGATAGGTCACCTGTAATGAAGTCAACGCTCCGTCCCTCTCGTGCTCTAATCCAAAGTCCTGTCACCTTTCAGCTCGAGCTACGGATACGTTTTCAGTGCTGAGAAGATTGCAATGCAGCGGACGATATGAATGACAAGCTCGTGGAAACTGTCCATGCGGACGGAGCTAAGTTTTGCAAGACCCAACGCAAAAGAACACAAAAACTCTCCGTTCACACTCTTAATCTCATTTCTGTTAGACGAGATATGAAGCTGCAGTCTGCAGTAGATTTGAGAGCATACAGGCAACTGAACAGACTGATCTCCAAATATATGCAGCGGGACTTACGCAACTTTAATACTGCTCGTATTGAAGAAGCGATCGAGCGGAACCAGGGCTCCAAAGTCTTTGCTAGAGATCTGTCTGCCAGAAAGAGCCAACTGTCGAAGCTGAAGAATGAATGTGGCAGCGTCGTTTCCGGGACAACTGAGATTTTGAGTGAGATTGAGAGGTTCTATGAAAAGCTGTTCACATCATAGTTGAAGCCACATCGTAAGTGTGAGTAACGATCCAAGACCGAATCTTATCCGACACTATTCCGAAGATATCCCGGACGTCAGTCTGAGCAAGATTAAAATGGCTCTCCAGCACCTTAAAATCAGCAACGCCCCAGGCGAGGATGAAATTACAGCGGAGCTTTTGAAAGTGGGTGGAAAACCGGTACTTGAAGTCCTTCAGAGGCTCTTTAATTCCGTCCTCCATTGTATTACACCGGCGTGGAGCAGAAGTGCGGTGGTCGTGTTCTTCAAGAAAGGTGACAACGCTCTCTTGACTACAGACCGATATCCCTCCTGAGCCGCGACTACGTGCTGTTTTCGAGAATCATTACGAAGCGTCTCGCGCTCAGACTTGACGACTTCCAGCCTCCCGAACAAGTCGGTTTGCGAAAAGGCTTTAGCACTATAGAACACATACATACCCTTCGGCAAATTGTACAAAAGTCTGAGGAGTACAATTTGCCACTATATCTGGCGTATATGGACAACGAGAAAGCCTTTAATTCCGTCAAAATTTGGGCGGTGCTGCAATCTCTTCAGCGGTGCCAAGTTGACCTTCGGTATATCAAAATGCTGAAGTGCTTGTACAATAGGGCTACGATGGCTATCCGGGTACAGAACCAGAGTACGAAACCTATCCAATTGCAGAGAGGTGTAAGACAAGGTGACGTTATATCCCCGAAACTCTTCACCGCTGCATTTGAAGACTATTTGATGCTTCTGGACTGGAAGGGATACGGTATTGACATCAATGGCGAAGACATCACTCATCTACAATTTGCCGACAATATATCCCTTATGGCAGAACAGCTGGAGGACCAAAGCACTATGCTCAAATGATCTCAAAAGTGTTTCCCAACGGATAGGTCTCAAGATGAACATGGACATGAGCGAATATGTTTACCTGGGACAAATGGTCCGACTAGGTAAGTCCAACTTCGGCCGAGAGGTCAATCGACGGATTCAACTCGGTTGGGCAGCTTTCGGGAAATTACGTCACATCTTCTCGTCAGGTATACCTCAAAACTTGAAAACGAGACTGTACAATCAATGCGTGTTGCCAGTGATGACCTGAGACGTGGTCCTTCACTGCTGGCCGGATAAGGAGGCTCATGGTTATTCGTGGTAGAACCATGCTGCAGCTTCATTGTTAGTATAGTTATAGCAGGAATGGGTCGACTCTACCGGGGAAAGACCAAGCTCTCACAGAGTACCAGCGTAAAATAGCAGCTTAACACTGCTGTGTTTTGTATTGTGAGTGTTGAGAACCGGAGACCATTTTTACCGAAAATGAGGCATTTCATCCTAGTCCTCACGAGTGACAACGCATCTGCATTTTGAATCGCAAACGAGGATAAATGTAAATGTCTATGGGCCACAGCAACCTCTTACCATCAGATGAACTGTGTGTTCTTTTCTCACACGATCCTATAAAAAAAGGTCGCTCAGCGAGCTATGGAGAGGGCTATGCTCGGAGTTTCTCTGCGTGATAAACTTAGAAATGAGGACATCCGCAGTAAAACCAGACTGACCGACATAGCCCAATGGAAAAGTAAGCTGAAGTGGCAATGGGCCGGCCATATAGCTCGAAGAACCGATAACCGATGGGGAAAAAGGTTCTTGAGTGGTAGCCTCATACCGGCGGACGTAGTTTTGGGCGTCCCCCCACTAGATGGAGTGACGAACTGGTAAGACATGCAGGAAGTCGATGGATGCAGGTGGCTCAGGACCGTGATATTTGGCATATCTTTGGGTAGGCCCATGTCCAGCAGTGGACTTGTGAATAGCTGTAATGAAGATAATGATAACCTCATTTCCGTAAAATATGATGTACAAATGTAACCAGCGGTGAAATAAAACATTTTGAGGAAATCTGCATGTCTGGGGAATTTAGTATTTCGAGGATGCGAAGACGCACTCGAGCAGCATAGCATAGAAGCCCAGCAATGGTACGTACAAACAATAATAAAGTTGTACCTATACCTTTTACAACTAATATGTGGTAAAAGATACTCAATTACGCACGAGTTTTTCAGTGTGTGAAGTAAATTGATGAAGTAACAAATTACCAGTAAACAATAATTAACAATTTAAATGGAGACCGAGAAAAAATTTAAGTTTTTCTATTCTACGTATTTCTTTGATTTTACTGATTATGAACATAATTTTTACATACTTTTTCTTTTATGATCTTGAATTGCATAAAAGTCAAACATGATAACACGCATGCGTGGCTAAGCCACTCCCCAATCCTTCTACGATTTCAAGGGATCATCTTAATTAAAAAATGGTCAAGTATGGTGGGCCTCGCGTCTGGGACAGCTTTCATCTGCTGTGCAATTTGTGCTGGCGGACGGGGGATGTCCCGGATGATTGGCGATCCGCAGTCATTGTGCCTTTATATAAAGGTAAAGGTTCACATTTTGACTGCGGGTGCTATCGGGCGATCAGCTTGACCAGTTTAGCAAGTAAAGTTTACTCGAAGGTATTGACACGTAGGATGCAAGAGAAATCGGAAAGATTTCTATGGGAGGCATAATGCGGATTTAGACCTGGAAGAGGATGCACGGATCAAATGTTTTCTCTACGCATGATCATGGAGAAGCTTCTGGCTGCTAACCAGAAGATTTTCTGTGCTTTTGTGGATCTTGAGAAAGCATTTGATAAGGTTGTAAGGAAGAAAATGTGGGAACTTTTGCCGGGGTATGGTGTGGATGGTCGATTGCTAAGGGCTGTGCAGTCACTTTACTGTGACTGTAAAGCCTGTGTGCGGGTAGGGCATGACCTGTCACCCATGTTTGGCGTCCAAACGGGCGTAAAACAGGTGTCATGTCTTTCTGGCTGTTCATACTGTATCTCGACAACTGTTTTCAGAAGCTGAAAGATAGCTGTTTGGGTGTGAAATTGGGTGACATTAATGTAAATTGTCTGCTGTATGCTGATGATGCAGTGCTTATTGCACCATCAGAGGCAGAACTGCAGGCATTAGTCACGTGTATGAAAGAGGAATGTGAAATTAAAGGTCTCCGTTTGAATGCTAATAAAACTAAGGTTCTGGTATTTGAAAGGGACGAAGAGAGAACGAAGTGTGAAATATGGTTAAATCAGGAATGTCTAGAACAGGTAAATGAAAGTGTATACTTGGGGGGTGCTTTTAGCCGGGATGGAAGATGTGATTTAGATGTGGACAGGCGTGTCGCTGCCGAGAACAAAGTCAATGGTGCCCTGACTGCGTTAGTCAAAAGGTAAGGCGTAGTGAAGAGTGCACGCCTTGCAATACATAACGCAGTGTTGTTACCGACTTTGTTATATGGCAGTGAAACCTGGGTATGCCAGAAGAAGCATAAAAGCAAGTTCAATGCAGTGGAGATGCGATCTCTTCGTAAAATGTGCGGCGTTACCATGGCCGACCGAAAGCGTAACGAAGAGTTTCGCAATATGGCAGGTTTGAAAGATGACCTTATCACAAAAATTGATAAGGGCGTGCTTTAATGGTTTGGGCACGTTGAGCAAATGAGTGAAGACCGAATGGTGAAGAAAATATAAAGCGCGAAAGTTAATATTAAATGGTGTCGAGGTAGACCGAGGCTAACTTTCGAAGACCATGTGAGTAAATTGCTCGAAGAGGGGAGGGTCAAGAGTACTCGGATACCTAGACGTGCATGTATGAAGAAGTCAATGAATCTGAAAGAAGCGAAAGAGGTATTTAAGGATCGTGAAACTTGGCGATCTGTTCTCTCTGGCTACCCCGTCAGGAATTGTGCGTGAAGATAAGTAAGTAATCTTAATTAAATAAGCAACAACAAAAGGACGCATATTGATTTCTTATATTTACGCGAACACTACGTATTTAAATAAAACTAGTTTTTACGGATTGTATCGCGTATATAAACTTATTACTTACTTTTATTAAGTGGCGAAGCTTGCGTAGACACTTATTGATTCCACGATGTCTGTCCGTCTGTCCCAAGATTGTCTCGAGAATGGTTTCGAATTTTCAAATTCTGTTTTCAGCAATCGATTACTGATCACCCAGGTATCTGAACCTCCTCTTTTGAAACTGATTGCTCAACGGCAACCGTTAGAAACCGCTACAAAGCTGATTGCTTCGCCACTTTGCTATGCTGTTAGCTTGCTAGGTTTATTTTATATCCCCGACGTTCAAATCTAATATAGTGACGGGGGCGATCCTGAACGTGTTCACAAACCCATATTTCGCCATAAAAAGTAATCAAGTTAATAAGTTACTACCGAATGATTAGATTAATATTTATTTAAAATAGTTGATTTTGTTTAGTTAAATTTCTTGTTCTCTACGAAAATTAATTCCAAGTTCCTGATAGTTTACGTAGTCTAATACTTATTAGACCTTTAATTTTATTTTCATCTTTTGATGAAGTTGGATAGTAGAAACTTTATCGGAAATTTAACAAAAGCCTTCACGTTTTAGAATAAGCTTAAGTGAATGCCTCACAATTTGGAATCACTCGTATACTGGCTCCTTATACTAATCGAATCGTAACATGCCATGTTCCCCGTGGTGGCACTGCCGTTTCGCGGTAGTAAAAGGTAAGAGATTGGTACAAACCCAGACGGACTCCGAAAAAATATTTCTATATAGTAATGTAGTCTTAGTTTCACATTCAATCCCATCGCAATTTATTATTCTCATTGATTAGCCCGTAAAAGTAATCTGCAGAGCACGAACCTGTCCGGTTTGTCTTATTTGACAAATTAAAGATGTTAACAATTAATTACAACTAACCCCAGCTTTACTCCCAACACCTCAACACTTGGGAAGATACACCACCGTCGATAATACTACACGTGCATCTTTAATATAACGGATTTCTGCAAAGTAACGCCTGATTATATTACGTTAGTATATATATCCGTCTCCTGGGCACAGACCTCCTTTTTTACTGAGAAGGCTTTACGACAAGAAAGTGTCCACCACACGGTGAACCAATGGCCTTTAGTTGACTTGAAGTTTTGTTTTTAATTCTCAGACAGGTGAATGAGAAGAAGAAGCAAACCTGCACCTGGGTGTTTTCCTTCACATTTAAAATTGCAATTAAAAATATCATTGTGGGGATCTATATCAAGTTGCTCGCGTGCTGTGAAATTTACAGCGAGCGCTAAGCCCCTGAACTACCACGGCTCTTCTCGTTATAAATAATAAATATTAATGTAACTCATAGTTCGGCTTAAGTCATACTTTTATTAAGGGAACATAAGTGTGTTTCAAATATCTCATCGTTGATTGGGTAAAATTCGCATAAATAGCGTGTTATTTTGTATTGTCCTTTTTGCGAAATAATGAAAAGTCCAATCAAATGGTTTAGTCTCTTCAAACGATAAAAAATAATTTTAATACTTTAAAATATCACGTTGTAATTATACTCTTCTGCATGCACTTTATATGCGACAAGTGTCCAAAAATTTTAATGCAACTGAACAAAATTTTAATATTACCTACACTAACAGCCCTAACAATACTTCGACAGCATATTGCCTTTAAATGCAATTTGTCTTGTGTAACACTTAATATCTTAACGTTTCTCATCGCATTTAATTTGAAACCTTAATATCTTAATAATTAGCTTCAGATATAATTAAATATAATAAAAAGCTTATTTTGTATTGTATCAGTAAAATATAGGTAAGTTTAGATTCAGGGAAATTATTAATCGTAAAAAAGCATCATTAAGCTCGTGAATATAATGCATTGAACTTCATCAGCTTCAACAGCTTTAAGGTTAAACTTAGCGTGATTCATAATATTTTATAATATACCTATTTATAATATTAAGCTGAAATAATGAGTACGGTGGGTAAATGTCCTGAATCCTGCTGATATCCTGTGATAGCAAATTGTAACCTAAATAAAATAATTATCAAAATGGACCCGCAAAATAACTAATAGCTTCCGATACCATATTGACATCGTGAAGTCGTATTTTAAACAAAATGTAGGAGTACAGGTTAGCTGAGACAATATTTATGACATTCTGAAATAAATAAAATGTAACTTTTTTTGCAAATTTGCAAGCCATTATAAATGAACTTAATAGTAATTGAACGTTATAAGTTTATTTTAGGAATTTGTACATAAACTATTTAAAACTAATTAACTAAAAAGTTTTTAGCCTTATTTTTGGGTGTTTAGCATTTAATGACTTTTCAATTAGCTACCTTTTAATATTTCTAACTGTGGATGAAAATTTGTTAACTTTTAATTTGTTTTTCTCTTATTTTCTATTGCATTCACTTTTACGTAAGGAAACAAAGGATGAAACTTAATGTTCTAGGGAATTATCTTCCAATCATTGAGCCATGGTAACTCAGGGGCTTAACGCTCGTTGTAACTTTCACATTGAGTATGTGTCACTATGATCTAGTTCTGCATTAACCTTTTGTTTTTGTCTGCTTTTTAGTTTTTTTTTGTAATAGCTATTTTAAGGACTGCATTATAAATTTACACTAACGAGGGCTGGTTTGACTTACTATTATTTAATCATCTCACCAATTCAAAATCTATCCCATAAACGAAATCGAATTTCACAAGCTGGTGATGTGGTGCTGCGTTACCAGAGTAACTGCGTAACCCCGTATACACTAAAGTGGCAATTATGGACAAAACTTTAATAAAATGCATTCCCGTTAACGAATTGTTGAAAAGATCTTTATATCCATCAGCGAAATTCTAAAGTTGTTGATGTACGTACTCAAGAAGAACTGAAGAAAAGAAAAAGCAAACCGTTAGTTTATATGAATGATTTTACTTAAACAGTTAACAATTATCTGATATATCTGACTGTTTTACGGATTTTATCGCGTTTAACTTTTTGATTCCTGACGTTTCGGGTGCTTTACAGTACCCGTGGTCACGGGTACTGAGGTGTTTGACCTCCCGATGTCATAGTTAGTCCAGCTACCTTCAGTATTTAAATATTAATTTTTGGTTCGATCTACGCAGAATGACCTAGTATCTTGAAGTCTTACATAGATATGCTTTCATAGTTAAATCCAAAGATCTTCCCGCGATTGAAGCTTCCTGACGCTTATGTCAATTGCGGTTACAATAAAAATGGTTTAAGTAAAATTATCAAATTATTTGTCGCATTATTCTTAAGCGAAAAAACACAGTTTTATTATTTTATTTTATTACAATATAGACACTTATTTTCATTTTTGACTTTACATATTTATTTTTAATTGATTTTAATATAAAGCCCCAAATATTGTTACTTTATCTGGTACATTTATACGTGGTGGTATTAAAATTATTATCAGATTTTTCTGTAAACCACTGAACCAATTTGGTGACACTTTTAAAATAAGAGTAGTAACTACATCTACTTCGAATAATGTTACAATTAGAAAGCATGTTTATTTGAAGTAGGTTTAGAATAGACATAGTAAAGGAGAATGCCCATTAATGTATGGAATCGCGTACCATGTTGCATCAAAATCAAACTTTGTTTTTTATGAACTACACTGATCATATTAACTCCTACTCCTAAAAACAAGTTCTATATTTTCGACATAACCAACGACCAATTTTAAATAGACACGTTCAACACAGACGAACTTTATGGCTCTATAAACAGTATGGCGGGTGGAAGGGAAAAGGGGAGATCTCTCGCCGGGCACGGTGTTCTGCCCGGGGTGCGGCTAACGCTCCAATTGGTAGTTCGGAGCTGTTCTATATATGCTGTTTTAACTTCGGGACTTTGTAAGCGCGATTTAGGCTTCGATGTGTTTCGCCTGTGGCGCGACGACAGCGCCGCCACATCACCCCCCTGCTCAGACCGGAGGTCGATAGTGCAGTCCGATTGTCGGTGCGTCCTTAATGCCGGTGGGGAATGCATGCTGTGTGCGTAAGGGCAAGTGACGCCGGTGCGAACTTTATGCCGGCGTGTAATGCATGCCGTACTACGCACTTGCAAGTGATGCCAGTGAAAACGTTGAGCTAGAGAAAGTGCCAGGGATTGCCTTGTAGTCTGCGGTGAGTCGAGAAGAAGGCAAGTCATCTGCGAGAGTGTCGTGAAGTAGAGGCGAGCAGTAAGGCTCAAAGCCGTACCGAACACTGTAGCGCAGAGAGTAGCTTGAAGGAACAGGAAGCATTATTATTCCAGCGCTGCGATGAACCGTTGTAAAGCTGGATGGCTTGCAGAATATGAAGACTGCAGAAAATATCTTCTCGGGAGCGAATGAATGGGGTACTTGAGGACGATGACGAAGGTTTTGAAGTTGTAGTTTCCAAAGATTATTGGTTGCGTGTTCATATCACGTCGGTTGGTCACCACTTTGGCGGGTGGAAGGAAAAGGGGAGATCTCCCGCCGGGCAAGGTGTTCTGCCCGGGGAGCGGCCAACGCTCCGAGTGGTAATTCGGAGCTATTCTATATATGCTGTTTTAACTTCGGGACTTTGTAAGCGCGATTTAGGCTTCGATGTGTTTCGCTTGTGGCGCGGCGACAGCGCCGCCACAACAGCGTTATCCACTAATATCAGTAAGAATTAAGAGTTATATCAACATATAGCCGTGCTAAAGGATGCGTGGCTGAAACTCGGAGATTTGCCTCTTTTTTTGCGCTTAGATGCAATGAAAAGGGGCTACCCTCCGGGAAGCGGGGAAGCGAGGTGGTGAATACTCTAAGCATACCCACGAAAGCCGGCTGCGTGGTTATGTGGGACTCACTGAGAAACCTAAGTGCATACCCACTAAACCACCTGTGAGACTGACCTTGGCTTGTGTGGCGTGTGTTCAGTAGTGAACTTGTGAAGGGCTGTAATGATGGTGATGATGATGATGATGATGATGATGACTGTGATTACACTATCACACTAATACCAATAAAATATAATCATAAGGGTGACCAGTCAGACTGAAAAAAAATGCTCGTTGAGTCTAGAGAGCGTCTTGAATAATAACCCTTTAATAATCTTAAGATACTATTCATGACAGACACTATTGCTCATGGTCATGTTATTGTCGTAAATTGATTGAGTAAGGGATAGAAAAAATAAAACAAACAAGTCCATTTTTAATAATAGCTTTTGGGTTTTTTAACAGCGATTAAAAGTCAAAAACAATTATTTAATATACATTTACTTAAATGATACATTCATCATACTCCTGAAAAAAATTGTCTAAAGCCGTTGCCGGCGCAGTTATGTCATTATACCGTCCCCAGCTCAAATACCACAATATCGTCATTATAAGAGCACAGCAGCCCACTGTTCGCTTACTGACGAGGCAGCTGCAGCAATAGCCTACTATGGTATCTAATGTGTTAGCCACAGCATCATTTCTGCTAATCAATAAATACGTGTGATAAGTACGACTGTTGACATATCTAGATTTAATCCTAAGTATAATGGAACAAACTCATTAATTAAACACGTTCTGGCCTTAATCATTAAGAATCTAAGGTGACACGAGATTTATTAAAGAGAGTTGCCAACCTTTCATTTCTATCACCTGTTCTCAACTTAACTAAGTAAATATTTAAAGCAATCGTGGCATTTGCCACAATTGCATTAAGTATTGTAAGTAGTGTATCGTATAAAAGTCTAGCGACTTGGGATACAGTTTGACAAATCATAAAACTGATCTGAGTTCATGCCAAGCCAAAAGTGACACAAATATGTAGGCATAATTAAAATATTTGAGAAATCTATATCTCGAATAATGTCGAATTGACTACCGGTAAAATCTGTTAACTGGGAAGATAATTTGCTCCAACGGCCATGATCCAGGTGGTGACGACAGATTCGTGCTGTCGGTGGCACATAGAATTTATAATTAAGTAATAACAGATTCTTTATAGAAAAGGGAACCAGTAAATGTTCTGTTTCAAAACAATTAAAAAATATACAGTGATTGGATGTGCTAGTGGCACGCTTATACATAGAAGACATAATTGTTGGATTTGATCTAACTTCGTGTGTAGTGTAACAGTGTGTAGGTTTTGTTGTTTAAGTGGGGGCGGCTCAGGAATATTGAGATCCCCACTTCATCACGACGTTGCACTTCTCTTGTAGCTGATCTCCAACAAGCAGCATATACTCTTTCCAATCTTGAGATCTAAAAATATAATACAAAATATTTCACAATAGGTTATAAACTTGATAAAAGTTTGTACTGTAATGTGATGTAACTGTTAGGAAAACATGATAATGATCGGGCAATAATTGTGTCAAAATAAATAATATTATCTAATACCTACATTATTTATTTGTGAAAGCTTCACTTGTCTAAACACATCTAATAATAGTATTATCACTATCAACTATAGATTAGAGAAAAGTAGAACATTAAAAAGAATTTGCTTTTTTTATATTACAACATAAATAAAAATATTTACCAAATGCAGCGGAACATGTCTAACTAAAATGTTTCTCTCTTGTCAATCTTGTCTTATAAGATATGTTCTAGTTGCACGTAGAATAGAATTGCCAGCAAAACATAATTTTCTATGACCAAGAGCAGGCAATCCTTCACTGATTGTGTTTGCTCCATCTTGAAGCAGTGTCAAACAATCTGTACAAAACACACATTCTGAAGACAACTGCAATAAAAACCATGAATAAAAAGTCTGTTATTACACCTTGTGGCGTTATCTATCTTCTGTAACATATTCACAGAAGTTACACCTGTATGTAATCAAGGATAAAGCCTGGTTTAGCTATCCATTGACTCCCGTCAAGTTGGGGGTTGATACGTATTTTTACAGAAAAATTACACTATTATAAGCACACACACAAAGTTACAACATGCGGAAACGCGTAATTTTTGAGAAAAAAGTTATTGAAAATCAATTATTCTTGCATTGTTTATATCCAATCCTACCATAAAACTGACGCCAGTTTGTAATGTCATTTTCGTCAGTAGGGATGTCGATTCTTTCTGAAAAAGGTCGATTTTAAATCGATTCAAATCGTAAGCTGATATATCGATTCACAAAAAATCGATTTCTAAAATATCTATATTTTTTATGTTTGCATTTATAATGTAAATATAATTCCATTTTATGAAAAACAAGAAAAATACCATAATAAATGATCTCTTATTGAAGTTTGTTTTATTTTAACAGTACCAATTAGGGCAGATAACAAATAAAATAGGTTAGGTTCAACTTATGTCAAAGAACCGAATTGATTGACCCCGACTCCACCTGGTACGAGTCTGTCCTACCCCTAAAGTGGTTTTAAAGAGCCGGAGGCGCGTAGGGGGAGCAGCCTCTGCCTGCTGTAACAAATTGTAGGCATCGGACGAGCCGGAGCGGCTGAGGCTGGTCGGCAAAGGCGACCAACAAGCCGAAGCTGCGGAGGCGAGGAGGGATGCCTGCGATTTTTTACGCTAAGGCGTAGAGGCTGCTCTTCCCGCAGCGCCGGAGACGTAGCAGTCTCAAAATAGATACAGAAATCCTTCTGAATCAGTCCCCCTATATTTTATGATGAGGGGGATTTTTTTCTCATAAAATGGATTTATATTTAGATTATAAATGCAAACATGAAAAAATATAGATATTTTAGAAATCGATTTTTCGGGAATCGATACATCAGCTAACATTTCGAATAGTGATGTGAATCTCAAAATAATGCGTCCGTCTGCTTAGGCACCTTGAAATACTATTACCAACTATCTGCTGGTTCAAGTGGCCGCCAAAATCTCCTAAAAACTACGCGATGTGGTGCATCAATATGTTGTGAAGCAGTGTACTATAAAATATCACTTGATACTAAAATAAATGAATACATAGCTTAAAGGACAACAAACATCCAAGCCAATAAAATAATATTTATTAAAAATATATTGCGAGTAAATATTTTATGTTGAAGATTATAGTAACGAAATAAACATTATCTATTGTGTTCGTGTAGATTACATTTCAATTTGATAAATAGTGAGTGATTAAATTTTAAACCGATTTATCGAGAAGTGTATTTTTTTTCTGAAAGTGTACGCTGTTGGCCCTGTGGCCTTGACAGCTTCATCTAATTAGGCTCATAGGCGAGGACTTACGAACTATTGAGTGCAACGACTGCAATCTCGAGGCACCCCGACAGCTTCTTTCGGAATGAGGTTCCTCGAGCTGTGGGGGGGGGGCTCGATGCGATTCAAGGGCCCCTTATAAGGAGGTACGAACCTCGGCTTGAATCACTATCGCATTTTGTTTATCGCCATATCGCCCCGTATCACGTGTGTTGAACCTCGTGTACGGGGTGGGGCTGTGACCACGCGTTCGCCGGCGAACGCGGTGTGCCCTAGTGCTCTGTACTAGAGTAGTGTCTGAGTATGTGAAGTGTACGTTCAGATTGCACTATTTAAATTTCCAGTTGTAGCACAGAGTCTGGATTTGTGCCTAGTGTATAGCAAAAGGCTTAACCCCCCACTACATGGGACGTATAACATAACTGAGGACTAGTGGGAATACTACATACCTACTCCTTCGGGGAAATACAAGCATGATGTTATGTTTATTAATTGAGTAATAATGACTAGCAGGAGTACTACACACCTCAGCTAACTATTTCGGGAAAATACAGGCGTGATGTTATGTTTATTAATTTAATCTTATTTCTATCTAATTATTTGTATATAGTAAATTAACATTAATAATGTTTTGTGTCTATATCAGGCATGTTTGAATATGTCGTGATTAATCGAATATCAATCTTTTAATAATTATTTAATCGAAAATCGATTCTGGTATGTTTGAATCGAATCGGAGATCGATTATTTTTTAACTAAATCGATATGCCTGCTATAAACGTCATTTATAGGGAGTAAAATCATAGACATAGAGCATGGACTGAGACATCCAATAAAACTGACTATACCCTAAATCCATACTTTTAAACTTAAAAGTGAATTCCCTATTCAAAAATCAAATCCCCGGACGAGTAATGTCGTCAAATAATATGAAACTAATTACGATAAAATGTTGGTCTTGAGGCGCGAGACTTTTTGGTACCACTTTTGGTATTCTCCTTTAAATTCCTGTATTATTTAATTTCCAAATTTTCCGGTTATGACACTTTGGTGTACTATTATATCTTAGCATCAGTCAAGTGATAGGTTTGTATGTTGTATAAATCCAATTTCAGGAATGAAAGTAAAGTCAAAGACCGCTATTGACAAGCTACCTGGCGTCAACTATAGAGAATGTTAATTAGTATTAAGCTTTTCATTTCAAGGTAATTTGGAGACGGTCCAAAATTGTACCAAGCGCAGGCCTAGTTTATGTACTAGTATGGAAATAAATTAAAATAAAATATTAAACCACTTTTGATCATTCAAATCCACGAATTTGCCTTCAATTCAGTGGTATTAATATTTTATTCTCACCAAAAACTGCAACACTAATGGCGGATTGATGTCGTTTTGGTTAGATGTTAGCTGTCATCTCTAAAACATGCTATAAATACTATATCACCTATAGCCTATCAGGTAGATTTATTATGTAAAATAGCTAAAATGTCTCGAAACTAGCAGGAAAGTAAAGCAAAAAAGTTGTATTTTTTTATCAAAACACGAATAAAGTGTAATAAAGATTATGTATGTGCTTTTTTGATCTTAAAACAACTAACGTTCTTGTTGATATTTATAAACAAATATAAAAAGTACTACCTAATTCCAGACAAGAAGATTGTTGAGATAAATCAAAGGTGTCTACACACAATATTATTTCATTGCATTCATTAGTGTGTACTAATGCACACTTCATATATGTCTATCTAGGCTGCTGAAGTGCATTACAGTTGTTACAAAAGAATTCGCATCCTAAATACGTTTCCGGCGTACAAATATTTTCATATAACAGGTCCTCAGCGTATCAGAGTATGCCTTGAGACTTGACAGACATTTAAAGCCTGGATAATGTCATAACAAAGGTGAACAGTCCTATGAATTGTAGAAAGTGAAAAATTAGGTAAATCATGTTTTAGATACTTAAGGTAATATAAATAAAACAGCTTAATTTTTTATTTATTTATCGTACTTCAAAATCCACTCTTACTAAAATGCCATCCAGAATTGGGGCCGGTGCGGTTATGGAATTTTGATACCGAGTCCAACACAAATACTAGACAACGGTCATTATGTGGGCACAGCAACCCACTGTCTGTTGTGCAGAAGCGCAACTGCAATAATAACCTGCAATGATCTCATCCCAACTTGTCCCTTGTCTCGCCAACAGTATATATGTATAATAAGCTCTGCCCGAGTGATGTCGAGATTTTATACGGCCTCTTATTAAAACAGAGTCTTGTTGCGATGATATTAATTGGGTCACAACTTGTCTGTACCCAGTCTTTGTTGACACCAAAGACACAATATACTGAAAGTATTGGCATTAGAGCGCTGGAGCTCATTATCAAGATTTGTGCCGAGAGATAATTCTTGTAATACGTTTACAAAACATTGTGAACATATTGGTGCATTTTCATCCATCTAGAACAAAACAATATTACTTTATTAAACTATCTACATTGCAGAAGCGCATTTTAAACAGTGCAACATGTTTTAACAGGTGAACTGAAAGATAATTACATCATATTAAGATTTTGCAGCCATTATGAATTACTTAAGTAGAAATTAATAAATAACAGACTACAGATAGAAGCATGTCATTCAAATGCGTTTAATAGCTTAAGGAATCATCTTTCTTTAGTACATACTTGCTTACTGATTCAAAATGTGATTCTACAGAATACAGATGTCCGATATCAACGGAATCGAAATCTCACATAAATTATTAAGTCCATAAAACAAAAGCAGAGTCAAACAAGTAGTGACTGATCCAAATCCAAACAAAAAACCAAATCGCCAAAGAAATCCACAATTAAACACATTCACGAGTTCAGAACTACACACACAAAATTACTACACAAATTAAAACAGAAATATAAAACAATAAATACTTTAGAAACTTAAAAAACTAAATTCGCATTTAAAGTGACGGTTGAAGAAAAATTTTCAAACAAATACAAAATACTCATAACAAATCTGTCATTCATATCTGTTTGTAATAGAAGCACTATTTTGAGCGACCTAGTAACACGTCACGGTGGCGTATTGGCTACGCGTTCAAGTTGGGCCACTGAGACCGGGTTCAAATCTAACCTGTACATTTGACTTTTTGTGAATGTTTTAAGTTTCAATTTGAATTCTAAATACTATAAACAAAACAAACATATAATAAAACTTATAAATTATAAACTCGACAAAATGGATTTTCTGCAAAATATTACTTTCCGCCGTGCACGGACTCTGTCGGATTCAAATACAAAATATGATAACAGTTATGAACTAAACGAAACACTTGATGACAGCACAAGTAGTTTACCGAATAAAAACGTATTGATCGAAAATAGCGATGAATTAGTGTCTAACTTTAAAGGACGAATTAAAGAACTTTTGTCCGAATTAAATAATGCTCGTCAGGAGATTGAGTGCCTTTCCACAGAAAACAGTAATCTTAAACATATCAATGAAGAGTTAATGAAAAAAAATTATTCCTTAACAAATAACACCTGCAACCAATCATTTAATAAACAAATACAAAATACTACACCTATTAAAAGAAAACAAAAACAAGGTACACATTCACAGTCAAGTGAGAAGTCAACTAAGAATTCTACTATTCAAAGTGAAATAACCATAACAAAATATCCCGTTAAGAAACAAGAAAGCAAATTAGAGAAGGAAAAGGATAGTATAAAGAAGAGAAAATTATGTATTCTAAATGGCTGCAACTACAACGGCACACTAAGTATTATAGAGCGCACATTTGAAGAAAAATTTAACTACTGTCAATTTATGAAACGTAACAGTAGTTTGAAAGAACTCATGTCAGACATCAAGAACAAGATCTATAATTTTGATGAAGAAGATTATTGTATAATTATGATTGGTGAAAGTGACTTTAAAAAGAATGTGGATTCAATTGAATTAGTCAGATTGATTAGAGAAACGCTAATAGAAATAAGTAACACAAATATAATTTTATGTACCCCCACATATGTACTAGGAGCCCCTATATATAATTACCGAGTAGAAATGTTTAAAAATTTACTTTATATGGACATTGAAAATTATAAATATGCATATTTCTTTGATACTAACTACGACTTAACTTATGAAATGTTGTCGAATAAAACAGGTAAAATTAACAGATTAGGTATAAAATGTATATTTGTAAGTATCTATAAGCGTATTCTTGTTGACTTATGCCGCCTCTACACGTTGGCCAACACGCTGGCGAATGTGTTGGCCAACAACGATGGCCATCGTGTGGAGCGGGTGTTTAAGCTACGTTGGTACGTATTGGGACGATGGCCCACAAGTTGGCGCGAGATCCGTCTGGTGTCGGTTTTTTACAAAAGATCAAAGGGTTGTGGCAGAGTATTGGCCGCCGCGTCCACACGTTGGGCGCACGTTTAGTTTGCTACGAGCTCTCAGAGTGATCGCACGCACGCACGCTTAAATTTTATATGCACGCATCGTAACTAGTGTCTACATAACGGCAGTAACAATGACCAATGAATAAACTTTTCGCTTTATAGAGCCCTACCAAGCTGAAAATTGTTTGTAAAACACAAGTCTTTTTAAAAAAAAATGTTATTATACACAGGATTTTCTCCTATATCGTGGAGGCAGTTTAGAACATAAATTGCATAAGGACAAACATTCAGACCCGGAGAAATTATGTGCAGGCTATACAAATACTTGTTCCGTGCGGGATTTGAACCCGCGGCCCCCAGGGCAGCAACTCATTGCTAAGCCACTACGCCACGGAGCCGTCAAGAAATAAAATTTCTTTTTTCCATTTCTTTTTGATCACCCTTATCTTATACACATTCACGTTGTAGTGATTGATGTATTCATTTATTTATTTTTAGAAAGGGAATGGGATGTACGGACCAGGTCTTTTCCTTGCGGTGCATAGCCGAAAAGTGTTTGGCTAAAAACAAGAAAGTCTACTGCGCCTTCGTAGATCTAGAAAAGGCCTATGATAGAGTGGTGAGGAATGAATTGTGGTCAGCACTGTCCATGAACGGTGTGAGCAGTATCCTCATACGAGCATTGCAATCTCTTTATAGGGATTCTAGTGCTTGTGTAAGGATAAACGGGGCATACACTGAATGGTTTAATATCGAAAAAGGTGTTAGACAGGGATGTGTAGCGTCACCGTGGCTGTTTAATCTGTTCATGGACAATTGTTTGACAGATTTAAAAGAGAATGAAAGTGGGTTGAGAATGAATGAGTTACTCGTCAAATGTTTTCTCTATGCTGATGACCAAGTATTACTTGCGTCTTCGGCCGAGGAGTTGCAGGAGATGGTAACTGCTATGAGTGGAGCTTTTGTTAGAAAGGGAATGAAGATGAATGTAAGGAAGACGAAAGTGATGGTGTTTTGAAAAAGTTTGTGACAGACTGCAATATCGTGATTGAAGATGAACAAATTGAACAGGTGAAAGAGTTTGTGTATCTGGGGTCAAAGTTTACAAGAGATGGAAAGTGTGAGAGTGATATCGAAAGAAGAGTGAATGCAGGAAACATGGTGAATGGAGCTTTGCACTCCTTTATGAGCAGTCGGAAGGTGTCTAACAAGGCTCGTTTGGCTGTGCATGAGGGGTGTTGGTGTTGGTTCCGACACTCATGTACGGAAGTGAAAGTTGGGTATGGCAGAAGAAACATGAAAGCAGAATAAATGCAGTTGAGATGAGAGCATTAAGAAGTATGATAGGAGTTAAACTGAGTGACAGGATAAGAAATAGTGAGATAAGGAAACGTTGTGGTCTGAAAGAAGATGTAGTGACAAAAATTGAGAAAGGTATGCTGAGATGGTTTGGCCACGTCGAGAGAATGAATGAAGAACGATTGACGAAAAAAGTGTATAAGGCGAGTGTGAATGAAAGTGTTGGAAGGGGTAGACCTAGGCGGACATTTCTAGACCAAATTAGGGACGTCTTGAAAAAAGGCCAGGATAAGAGTACCCTAAACCGTAGAGCATGTATGAAGGGAATAATGAAAGTGGACGAAGCGAAACAAGTATGTAAGGATCGTAGCAAGTGGAAAGAAGTGGTCTCTGCCTACCCCTACGGGAAAGAGGCGTGATTATATGTATGTATTTATTTATTGATGTATTAATGCTATATTATAGGTAGCATACTAAAATCAAATTAAATTGTAGGATACTAAAATCATGTTTGTACTGTCTTTATTATTCCCTATTAGTTTCTTTATTTCGTTAATAATACTTTAATTTTTAGCTATGGAAGAGCGAAGCCACCTGTTACAGGCATTATTTTGCTTACTAGGTGACCTCGATCACTGATCGTATAATGTAACTTTAATGTTTGACAAAATAAATTATTTATTATTATTATTATTTAGTTTTATTCTATAATTATATAATAAGAATAACCCTTTTTAAAAAGGCTTTGTTTAATAAAATTTTACAACAGTTTTATAGACAGGCTTCGAATATTTTCCAGGCCTTAGTTGTAAAAGTGTTAATTATACCTATGCCTAGGTGTGTTAATGTTTATATAGTTTACTTATCTGTATAACGTTAGTGTATAATAAAGAAATATTAAAAATTTATATTATAAATATTAAATATTAAAAATAGTGAAAATTAAATAAAAAAATAGTGGTATGCTGTGAAAAAATAAACCGCAGCAGCCGTTAGCGCTTCAATAATCATTTTAATAAATTCGTCCGCACATTGGCCTGAACCGAAGCAAACTGAACGACCTTCCAACGTGTGGACGCGATCACAATTTCTTGGCCAATATCTCTGCCAACACATTCGCCAGCGTGTTGGCCAACGTGTAGAGGCGGCATTAGAAACTGATTTCAATTCGCCAACATTAATAACGACTGACAGTGTCAAACAAAACAGCTTTTTTCGGTCCATCTAGTAAGACATCTCTTGATAACATACAACAATTTATATTATTTCACCAGAATATAGCAGGCATATTAAACAAAATAGAGCATTTTGAAATAGTAATGACCGATTTGAGGAAGCATATTGGAGATATAGACTTTATTTGCTTTAGCGAAACCTTTTTAAAATCTGGTCATGAAGGCAACCTACATTTAGAAAATTACAATTTAGCTGCTAATTTCTCAAGACAGGATAAAAAACGGGGTGGGACATGTATACTAGTAAAAAAAGGTATATATTTTACTCCGTTGTCGGTAATTAATGATTTTGCGACAACATATTGTTTTGAATGTTGCGGTATAGAAGTGCCGAGTTATAATCTTTGTGTAATTTGTATTTATAGAACACCAGATTCCGACACATCTATTTTTTTTAAAAATCTAGAACTTGTATTATTCAAATTAACTCTTAATAGTAAAAAACATATCGTTATATGCGGAGATTGGAACATAGACGTTCTCAAAGAAAATACGCAGAAAAAGGAATTAATATCAGTCCTCAAGAACTTTAATTTGCTAACTCACATAAACTTACCTACTAGAAAAAAATCTAGTATTGACCAAATAGTCAGTAATATTTCAACCAATAATGTGAATACTAATATACATAACTTAGCTCTCTCGGACCATGATACAGGTCAATCATTAATTTTCTATCTTCCAAAAAATAACAATAATGTTAAATCAATAAAATATTGGTATGAGACTGTGAGAGATTTCAATGAAAATAACATTAATAAATTTCTAGAATGCATAACAGCTTTAAGCTTTGATGAAGTATACAGAGAAACATGCTGCAACAAGTCGTTTAACGTTTTTCATGACCTTTATACTCTTTTTTTCAAATTGTGTTTTCCCGTAATACGTGTTAAGAAAGGCAATAAACCTGTAAAAAATAAATGGATAAGTAAGGGATTAAAATTATCGTGCATTAAAAAAAGAACATTATATTATAAATATATACATGATGCTATAAGCAAAAACTTTCACAAGAAAAATTATCTTATATATTCTAAAATATTAAAGAAATGTATATCAAAATCTCAACGAATAAATAATGATAAATATATTTTTAACTCTAAAAATAAATGTAAAGCGACATGGTCTATTATAAAACATAATTTTGATAGTTCTGTTGATAAAAGTAATATTGAAAACTTAGTTTACCAAGATAAAACTATTAATAACCCTAATGATATATGTAACCTTATTAACAACTATTTTATTGAACTTACTCATAAAGATAATTTTGATGAATTGAATAATGACTTGAATAACATTAATATTCCCGCTCAAAGAGATAGTTTGTTTTTAACCCCAGTAACCGACACTGACATTATGAAAATTATTAACTCTTTGAATGATACACACGCTACCGGTTATGACGAACTCACAACAAGAATAATTAAATTAAGTGCTAAACATATAGCAATTCCTCTGAGTTACATAATTAATTTGTCGTTAGAACAAGGAATATTTCCTAATAGACTAAAAATATCCGTAATTAGACCTCTATTTAAAAAAGGTGATCGTACAAACATTGATAATTATAGGCCTATCACATTAATACCAATAATGGCAAAAATTTTTGAAAAAGTAATGCATGATAAAATTAGTAATTATATTAATAAGAATGACATTCTTGTTGACAATCAATTTGGATTTAGAAAAAGTAGTTCCACTGCACTAGCTTGCTTTAATTTAATTAAGCTGGTCACAGAAGCACTTAATAACAAAATGTCGACAATATCAATATTTCTAGATATGAGCAAAGCATTTGACTTTGTCTCGCATAAACGATTACTTTTCAAACTTGAGAGGTATGGAATTAGAGGAAAGTCACATGATTGGTTTAAAAGCTATCTGTCGAATCGCCAGCAAAGAACATTACTCTCAAAAATAGAAAATAATTCGAAAGTTACATATGAATCTGAACTTAAACCTAATAGTTGTGGTGTGCCGCAGGGCAGCATTCTAGGGCCATTTTTATTCATTATTTATATTAATGATCTCTGTAGTAACCTAAAACATGAATGCACATTGTTTGCTGACGACACTACACTAACCATAAGCTGTTTAAACAAAAATAATCTCGAATTTGAAACTAATAATGAGTTACAAAATGCAGTGCAATGGCTACAAGAGAATAATCTACATGTAAATTTAAATAAAACTAAATTAATACAGTACCAAACTCTAAATTCAAAGTGCCACCCTGTTAAAATACAATATAATAATACTGTTTTGCAACCAGTACAATCTACATTACTTTTAGGTATAATTATTGATGGTAAATTGAACTGGAAAGAACATGTAGATAAAGTGTGTAGTAAACTCGATAAATTTGTATTCGCTCTTCGCAAACTAAGACTCACAGCCAGTAAAGAAACAGTCCTCAGTGCATATCATGGATACGTCTCTTCAGTACTTCGCTATGGATTAGTTATATGGGGTAATTCAGTGAATATAGGCAGGGCGTTTAAAGTACAAAAAAAATGTATTAGATCCATGTGTGGCGCTAATTATTTAGATAATTGTAAGCCAAATTAAAGATACTTCCACTGCCCTGTCTCTATATTTTTGAAATATGTTTGTTCGTTAAGAGATATTCCTATCTATTTCCAATAAATGAACGTGTTTCCAAGAGGATCCAAGACAGAAACCCAAACCAATTGGTGGCACCATCCCAAAGACTTTATTTGTATAGTCGTAATGCCCACTGCATGGCAATAACAATCTTTAATAAGCTGCCACCACAGATCAGACAGTTGCCTATAAATAAATTTAAACGTGCAATATTTTCTTGGCTTTTGGATATGTGTTTTTATTCTGTTAACGATTTCATAGATTATAAATTTATAAATTATACATAAATGAATGCTCCCAATATTGTATTAATAATAATAATAATATATATTTACAATTGATAATTCCTATATAATGTTATAAATGTATAAATTTGTTTAAATAAGTACTATAAAGTGTTAAATATTATTCTAATTGTAATATTTCTACACCGAATACGGTAGTATATGTGAATCATTCTATAATTTCAACATCTGTAATTACCATATACTAAGAAATAAACGATATTCTATTCTTTTCTATTCTATTCACAACCAAGCTCGGAATAAATAAAAATATAATTTGACAGAAATGACATTTGACAAATAACCGTGTCTTTTTTACTTTTTTATCATTGGAAGGGCACCATCTTGTAAAACCATCAAAACTTGGAATTGCATTTTTATTTTTAGCAAGTTATTTAGTTTGATTTATTTCTCATTTTATTTTTTTAACAAAGTCCCTCAATTTTACTCTTTTTTACGGTATATTGTACATAGAGTGGGCCAGAAATGGACTGTCTCCTTTAAATAACTTCTGTTTTTTGACATATCGTCGTTCGGCATTCAGTACCGCGAATGTGAAATTTTTTTTTTTTTTATAGGATAAGGGTGACAAACGAGCACACAGTCCACCTGATGGTAAGTGGTTGCTGCGGCCCATAGACATCTACATCTATCCTCGTTTGCGAATCAAAATGCAGATGCGTTGTCACCCGTGAGGACTAAGATGGAATGCCTCATTTCCAGTAAAAAGGGCCTCCGGCCAGCTGCACTCACCAAGCGAAACGCAGAGGTTATCCTCTACTTCACGCTGGTTTTCTGTGAGGTCGTGGTACCACCCTGGTTCGAGCCGGCCCATCCGTGCAGCAAAAGCTGCCGCGTGGCTCTACCACTGTTTAAATTATACCTAGCTCCACTGTATAAATATTGCAAATTTTTATTATTTCTTTATTCGATAGTATTCAATCAAATACGCGATTCTGTATTTAAAATATGACTAAAAAAACTGTCCAAAATAGAGAAAATACGATGAAAGTATTACCGCGAATATAACTACCTCCCTCTCGCTTTCGCATTACCGCGAATTCGCCAGTGCCGCCATAGTAAATGAAGGAGTAAGTTGCGTGCCACGTTTGAAGGTAAGTTTTAAAATGCTAATTAAATACTTTTTGATTGAAACTATATTAACCAGAAAGGTAATAGTATGTACATTGTCATGAAGCAAAGTTTTTCAACTATATTCCAATTATAATTCCATAAACTTTACTTTAATATTTGATGTCACAATCGCGGATTTGATTTGATCCTTTTCTATCCGTAACTGTTACGTTCGCGGTTTTCACATAAGTATATTCAGAATTCGAGTATTTATTTTAAGTATATATTTTGTTTAAATTTTGGTAAATTGAAGGCTGTAGTTTGCCAGGTTGTTAAGCATAAATTTCCTACAAATTTATAAATGCAAAAGTCAATGTGTTACCGCTCGCTAGAGAATAACAAGATGGTTAATAATAACTATTTAACGATTTCTTTCCATACCTATTTCATCGTCGCATTATTATTCAAGTGTTGAATTAAAATGCATTTTTGTTGCAGAATCATGGCAGATACACAGGGATCTTCTTCAGACGAAGAATTAATTAAGGAAATGGGGTTTAGCAAGCCTTTGTTAGATAGGGCTCGTAATAAAAATCCCTGCACCCATAAATTATTATCTTTGTTGAAGCCTGTACCACCTGTTGCTATTTCAAGACCGCCAAAAAAATGGAACCCTTGGTCAATGAACTTAATAATAATGTACCTGACTATTATTTTGCGTCATGTTCTGAAAAATAAAATTTACCAGATTCATTAAACCTTGAAAACTTCGTCTCGGGTTCTTCAATTCTTCTTAAACCATACCTTGAAAGTAGAGAACCTAATAATATTGATTATAGTACAACAGATCTGCCCGACTCACGATCTGAAAATGTAGAAATCAATTTTGCCGGCTGCGTTCCAGTTACCTTACTATCCGATTCTAAAGACTGCCTAAATCCGCGACAAGGTGGTAGTGATAATGATACCATCAAGATTAATGAAATATCATTACCAAAACGTACTATTGAAAAGATAAAACGGATGGAAGGAAAAAAATATACTGGATTCAGAAAGGACGGAAATAAATGGTTTCAAGACGTTGCAAGAGAAGAAAGAGTAATGAAAATGCGCTGTTCTTCTAATGTGTGTTTAAGAGGAGGTTTGAAATGCAAAGAAATTTCAGAGAATGATAGCAAAAGAGATTTTCAAACAATTTTTTGATATGAATTGGAGTGAAAAGAAGGTGTATGTAAAATCCATGATAGATGTAAAGTTACCTGCTCGTAGAAGAAGAAATCATGATGATAGTAATTCAAGGAAAGGCTCAACTAAAATTTATCATTTATTGGTTAGGCACTGTCGAGTTCGTGTTTGTAGAATTTTGTTTCTGAATACATTAGACATCAAAGAGTGGACAGTAAGATATTGGATAGATACACATAACAAACCTATTCAGGAGGCCAGAGAGACAAATGTCGCTCTGGCTAGGAAAAGACAGAAAAGCAAGAAGGAGGACTGTATTGTTAATTTTATAAATTCTTTACCGAAAGTTCCGTCACATTACTGTAGAAAGTCTTCTAGCAAGTTGTATCTTGAACCGATCGTATGAAATATTAACCATTTATATACATTATACTGTCATCATCAACGTCAAGGAGAAGATTCAATAGCAAGCAAAAGAACCTTTGAGAGACCACATAAAAAAAATGAATATTGGGACATTTCAGCCAAAAAAAGATGCCTGTGATACGTGTAGCCAATTAAGAATTGGAAACATTTTAAAATCGGATTATGATGCCCATTTATTAGAAAAAGATCTGGCCAGATGTGCTTAAACCAAAGATAAACAAGACGCAATTGATGGTCATTGTTACGTCTTCACAGTTGATCTTCAAGCTGTTAAATTATCTCCAAATTTAAATACTAGCAGTATGTACTACAAGACAAAACTTTGTGTATACAACTATACGGTATACAATTTAGCAGATCATCGGGTGAGATGCTATTGGTTCACTGAAACTGATACGTACTTATCAGCTTCGACATTTGCCAGTTGTCTGATAGATATTTTATCTGAATATCTAGCAGAAAAGCAGATACCAATAATAGTCTATTCTGATGGGTGTACTTACCAAAACCAAAATGCAGTAATGTCAAATGCCTTACTTGAGTTGGCTATTCAAAAGAATGTTGTGATCTACCAAAAATATCTCGTTAAAGACCACACACAGATGGAGTGTGATTCTGCACATAGCTGCATTGAACGCAGATTAAAAAATATAGAAATATATTTGCCTAGTCAATATGCCAGTGTGGCAAGTGCAGCAAGAAGCAAGCCATTTCCATATGAGCAAAAGATGGTCACTCATGATTTTTTTAAAGATTTTTCTATAAAGGAAGTCTTGAGATATGACTCGATAAGACCATCTCAAAGACAAAGCGCAGTAGTGACGGATGTCAAGGCTTTACTATACGATCCTGATGGAAGAATAAAATTTAAATTGACCCATGATTTGAAAACCCAATGTGAAGACCTACCCAGGAGCTTATCCACTTTAGCTTATCCACCACTGCACACAAATCCCATACCAATAAAAAAACAAAAATACCAACATTTACAAGAGTTAAAACAGTATTTGCCCCGAGACTGCCATGCTTTTTATGACAACTTACCCCATTTAGAATAAGAATAAGCTTTAACTTCTTTCTGCATTATTTTTGGAAAATACACATTTTTTTTATACTTGTTTATAACCGTTGAAAACGTTGCAATTGTTGTTATTTATTTTTTTTTATAGAAGAAGAAGAGAACTTAATTTGATTGTTATTATGACACTTTAGAAAACCGTTAATTTAAGAACTGATTTTTTTAACATTGATAATTATTTTATAAGTACACGGTGATAATATGATACCTACGGTGATATAGGATATAGAAATATTTTGTCTCTAGTTCAGACTGATTTTTTTACTAAATAAATATTATGTACATTTCACAGTAACGACCTGTTTTTTATATTATGCTGGTATTATCGAATTGATTGTAGTGAGTATCTCTTTATCAGAACTTTAGTTGTTTTGAGTGTATCAGTTGTAGAGTCGCGTTTTTACATTGTAAGTTACTGGATGAATAGTCTATGGTTTTATTTATGAAATAAAGATCGGTCCGTAACTATTTATAGCAGCTTATCTTGATGCAGATTACTTCCTCTGCATCTCTTTAGGAAATTTAAAGATGTTAAGTCTCTTGCGCAATTGGACTTTAGATCATCAATCAATTAAATAATCAGCGAATTTTATTTGCTGTTTCCAGTCGTATTGATTTACATATGATTTCTCACATAACGAAACGGGGGTAATGGATTCATGGACTATTAACTCTAAAAGTTGTAGTATAGATACACCGGGGTTTAGCCGGCTATAACTAGGAACAACATTTACTATGTTGTGTTTCAATTATTATGGATACTATAAAAAAAAACGTGGCGTAATATTATGTACTAACAAACAGTATGTACATATGGTTAATTTATCCGGAAATTAAAATATTTTAATACTCTAGAGTAATATATATATAATAGAGTAATACTCTAGAGTAATCAATTAAATTTTCACTGCTACATAATTAATAAGCAGCACTCGACAAGACGACAGTGATAAGGGTCAATTCGTAGGACGTGAGGTTACACAGATTTCTAATTATGCGTCATAAATTAGATTTTTGTAGTGAGGTAACATGAATAATGATATGGTCAGCTGGAAAACACGTAAATACAGTAGTAATGCCTTTTATACTATTTCAGACATACGCATATATTAAAAATAAGGACTTTTTAACCTGCCTTGAACAAGTTCGTTAAAAACTTCGTAAATACAAGACTTTTATTATATCGTTTTAAGAATTATCGTATTTACCATGATGGAAAATATAAATCATAAACCCAAAGGAAAAAAAAATATAGTATCACTCATATCAACCATAAAATATCAAGACAAAGATTTCGTGTACGCACTAATAATTTTCATTTCTTATTTAAAAACATAAAAATAACTTTAAAAACAAAATCCGGTATAAAATTTTGTGCAATAATGTAATATTAGAAAACTCTACACAGCTAATATTCAATCAGCTTTAAGTTAGCTAAGCATGTATTTATTGAGAGATGGCTTTCCTATGTTGGACTTTAAATGATTAATATAATAATTATGACTTGTCTAAAAACTAACAATGGCAAGCAAACCATGGCAGAATAGTCGGTAAATTTAGCAGAGAGAGGATAAAATACAAACTCATATCATATTTTGTTTCCAGAAATGCCTATATCTACAAGAAGTAATTTTGAAATAAAATGAACCACGCAATATTACTCGTTATAAAAAGTAGATTTGACATAAGAGTAAAAAAGGATAACATTTTAGATTTTTAAGTATGTATTAAGACAAAGTGTGAAAGAATTATAATTCGAGGGGACGTCAGAAGCTACGATGTGGAACAAGTTTTATTATTTTTAGTTCTTTGGGGTCAGTTTTTAATTTTTATGAAAATTTAAACACTTTAAACCTTTTAAGTGGACTAAGTAGCTTGATGACACCAACCCGCAGCATGGCGTCCAGCTCGGCATCGACCCGCTCGCGCATCGCGTACGGCACCAGCCGCACGCGACAGATCACCGGCACGGCGCCTGTCCGCACGCGAAGCATTGCTCGCCCACCGGTAAATCGCCCAAGACCGTCATCAAATTGTTTAAAACTGTCGAGTAATATATTATTTTTTTTTAAATTTATCTAAATGTTGTATAGAATTTATTCGGTTATTGTGAAATTTCGAAATGTCTATTCCTATTTCCGCTACCAATTGTCTTTCTAGCAACACAGTTGTCCCCACGGAGCAAATACAAAGAGGTGCTGTAATTAGATTTCACTATTTTTTTTTAAATAAAAAACGTTACCCCCTACACTAGGGTTTTCTCCTGCATCGTGGAGATAACTTAAAACATAAATTATTGAACGAGGACAAACATCAAAATCTGGAACGATTATTTGTAAGCCATACAAATACTCGTTCCGTGCGGGATACGAACCCGCGGCCCCGGCGCAGGAACTCATTGCTAAGCCACTGCGCCACGCAGCCGTTATGTATGTAACAACGCATGACAATTTGCGGGCTGTGGGCGGTAGCGAAGTCACCATAGAAGCCATAAAGTCCGGCTTGCCCTACCAAACTGCTCAATCAATAATATCAACTAATAAAATAAGTCGTAAACTGTTTCAAATTTCCCGCTTGCTCCTCTCTTCTACACACGTCATGACCTCGTAGCCTTATTATGTAACGTCAACACTTGGCAGATTGCATTACTGTGCGATACTGCTGTCATAAAAAAAGGGTTGAGTTGAGAGATTAGTCGTCTCTCTCGCACGCGAGGGCTTTTTAACGGGCTTTTGAGAAGATGATCGTACCTCGTGGCAAAATGATCTATTATGAAATATAACTACGAATGTTTATATAGCAATTTGTATGCAGCGATAAGCCTGACTTTTGATATGAAGTTAGTTGGACGCAGTGCAACTTCACTTCACATTTCAATGTTTACTCTGTGTGTTTACTTAAACGAATCTATGGAATTAATATGGGTTGGGAGTTAAAAATTTATAATTTTTTAAAAAAAATTTGTGAAAATGGAGGATAATAGTGTTCCTTGTGATGAATTAAAGTGTGTTAAAGTGCTAATCGGCGAGGAAAAAGTAAAATCTTTCAACTTTGTTGAGAAAAAACAGCGCATATCCACATAAACAGTTATTGGTACAATTAAAACGTTCACCAACATTTCACGCGGACATAATCAAATCTTTCTTTAAAAAAGAGAGACGACTCGATTTAGAATATAGATCATTTGTTTTTTTAATTTTGTACAATGTTTTTACTTTGTTCATGCTTTCCTTTTATTCATGTATTATAATGTGTCGCCATCTAGTGTCAAATATATTTAATTATATTTGAAAGCCGACGCAGAGTTTTTTCTATAACTATTCTAATAAATTAGGTATAAAATTACTTATAAGTGAAATGTGATGCCATCCATAGCATCAGAGCGTCTATCTGAGTAGTTTATACATTATAAAACACAACACTTCTTCCTTTTCTTATCACATCCTTCTTAATACTACGAAAATACATCAATTTGTGATTTTCGACACATAATCGCACAGGACAGACGCTGAAAGTATACTAACTAAGGCCACGGCCACTGTGATGATGTCAGGACCAAGTTAGAATCACAGTGCACAGTTGCTTAGGCCGTCTCCTCTTTGTATTTGCTCTGTGGTTGTTCCTCTTTCTATTACACACAAATCAACTTTTTATCTTATTGCAGTTATATTGTAGGTACCTTAACTTCTATTATTCTATTAACCCTGCCGGCTGGACTTTACTGCCGTCATAAAACGTGAGTGTTAACTTATATGGTAATAATGTCAAATAATTAAATCTTTAAAGTTGAGCCAGTATCAAGTTTTTTATACGTGGTAGACCCAAGGTGCAGCTATATTTATAGTTTAGTTGTAGCACGAATGGGTCGGCTCGACTGGGGAAAGATCACGCTCTCACAGAATACCATTGTAAAATAGCAGCTTAATGCTTTTAAATTAAACTATTTAACAGTGGTAGAGCCACGCGGCAGCTTTTGCTGTCGCACGGATGGGCCGGTTCGAACCGGGGTGGTACCACGACCTCACAGAAAACCAGCGTGAAGTAGAGGTTTACCTCTGCGTTTCGCTTGGTGAGTGCAGGTGGCTGGAGGCCCTTTTTACTGGAAATGAGGCATTCCATCTTAGTCCTCACGGGTGACAACGCATCTACATTTTGAATTGTAATGGAGGATAGATGTAGATGTCTATGGGCCGCAGCAGCCACTTACCACCAGGTGGACTCTGTGCTCGTTTGTCACCCTTATCCTATATAAAAAAAACTAATTTTACGGATTTTATCGCATATATTAACCTGTTTTATATTCCCGACGTTTTGAGCACTTTACAGCACCCATGGTCACGTGAGGGACTAAGGTGTATGACGTCCCAATGTCATAGTTAACCACGGCTACCTCCAGATTAAAAAGCTTTATGCTGCTGTGTTTCATATTGTGAGTATAGGGAACCGGAGACCCTTCTTGCTGGAAAAGAGGCATTCCATCTTTTTTCTCATGAATGACAACGCATCTGCATTTTGATTCGCAAATGAGGATATATGTAGATTTCTATGCGTTACAGCAACCACTTACCGTCAGGTGGACTGTGTACTCGTTTGTCATCTTATTTCTATTAAAAAAAAATCCATAATTAAAACTTTTAGATCAACAATAATAGGAATGATAACCGGTTTGTAGACCCTCAAAGACATTTAAAACATACGATGATCCATTTTTTCACCCTCAAGAGCTCCTCAAGAGGGAAGCCCGCTCGTCCTACTCCATGTGCAGGGTTCGCGCGTTGCGTTCACAGCGCCTCGCGCTATGCTCGGACATCTAGCGGCGGGTGCTACCCGTACCCGTGTACCGCACTCCACTCATGCCTTCCTCTATTTCTGTTGCCCACCTTAAGGAGACAAACTCGTTTTAAATGTCCAATTTGTTCACAATTATCGCAGGTAAAACTACGATACCGGCATTGACGCCAATTATGACGCCAATCGCCACATATTATGCAGTTGCCCAATTGCACCACATTCACTTTACTGATATGACGGTTAACGTCTATTGAGCCAACAATTTGTCGCTCACGTTTTAGTGAACATGCTTCATATCCCATCCTCGTAGCGACCTAAAATAAACCACTTTCGATTATTCCATGTCTATTCACAAGCCTTGCCTAACCATCTAGCCTACATACTATATAATGTATTACATGGAAGTGAGTGAAAACTGGGTAATAAAATTAACTTTGCATTCATATATACAGGTTAAGCTAATATAATGCGTGTACAAACATCGCAGTTTTTTGTAATTATGACTCCACTTATTGGCTCACAATTCTAAGTTTTTTTTTACAGGATAAGGGTGACAAACGAGCACACAGTCCGCCTGATGGTAAGTGGTTGCTGATTCCATCTTAGTCCTCACCCGTGAGGCCTAAGATGGAATGCCTCTTTTCCAGTAAAAAAGGTCTCCGGTTCTCTACACTCACCATAAGAAACACAGCAGCGTTAAGCTGCTACTTTACGCTGGTATTCTGTGAGAGCGTGGTCCTTCCCCGGTTGAGCCGACCCCTTCGTGCTACAACCATAATATAGCTGCAGCATGGCTCTACCACGTATAATATGTTTTTAAAAGAGAAAATCTCAACAGTTTTTCAAAACTTTGGGGCATAATTGTATGTAAGCATAAGATGAATGATTTACTATAATATGATAACTAAAAATTAATTAAAAATGTTAATTACATAAGTACTCTAATGTTAAGAGGACATCTTTTAAAAGGTCATACACTAGCGGTCGTCAGGCCGTCTGCACAAATTAATCAATGAACATAATTAAGCACGCCTTAAAGTATTTTTTTTTATTTTACAACTTTAGTAGCTTCAACGAATAATAAAGGAAAGTCATATATGAAAATTATTCAAAATATTTATTAGAGGTTTTTAAATTAACTAGCGTGATAAAGCTATAGAAAAATGATAGAGCCATGTTGCGGTTATGATTGTAGCACGAATACTCCTTGATTGTTCGAGCCGAGCAAACGAAGAAGGACCATATATTCATGATACTAGCGTATAATAGCAGTTTAATGTTGCTGTATTTTGTGTGGTACGTGTAGAAAACCAGAGAGATAATATTTACAATAAACGAGGCATTACATTTTACATAAAATGAGGCATTCCATGCTTAGGTGTGACAGAGCTTTGCGTTTTGATTCTTATTCAATTCTAGATATCTATGGGTTACAGCATACACTTTACAGCAGTTGGAGTTTGTACTTATTTGATACCCTTAACTAATATATAAAAAAATGTTATTTGTTTGTTTGTTTGTTATAATTTGCGTTTTATGTGCTGCCATACCGTTCATTAGATTACAGTAAAAATTTTGTGATCTTTTTGCTTGAATTTGCGCGAAGGTTATAGGCATAGTACCGAAAAAAATTTACGCTGGTATTCTATGAGAGCGTGGTCCTTCCCCGGTCGAGCCGACCCATTCGTGCTACAACTATACTACTAATATAGCTGCAGCATGGACCTATCACGTACAAAATAAATCTGATAATGCGAGAAATGAAAGTAACCGCGACTTGTCGTAGCCTACTAGCTAGTAAAGTTATTAGTTGTAATACATGCCTTACTGTAATTAATTGCGATATTATTATTTTATTTTCAGTATTTTATTGAATATTTGTACAAAAAATGAAGCGACAGTAGACATTTTACTTTGCGACTACAAAGCGTGATAGTTTCACTACCTTTCACCTTTAATTTAACCGTTTTCATCAGCATTATCAGCCCACAAAATTTCACCGTTGGACACGGGCTTCTCCCGTTGTAGAGATGGGCCTTTAAGGCAAATTATTCTTGCAACTTAGTGGCCCCTATCCCGCAGTGGATTTTTGCAGGCTGATGAAGAAGAAGAAAATGACACCGGGATGACTTCGGTTTTCCAGTTTAATATCATGTTGATCGATTGCCTGGTCACTAAATAAACAACAATCCAACATTTTATTTAAATAGTTGAGAACTTTGGTCACAGAGGTAAATAGTTAATAACATGTGTATTTTATAACTTCGGCCATTAAGGTGTGATAAATTTGGTAAAATATCAGGTACAGTCAGGTCTGGCAACTTTACCAATGGATGTTAACTTTGCTATCAGGGGTATACTGGTACAAAATTAAGATTAACACGGAAAACGTCACGTTTTTCGAGATAAGCCATGTTTTGGATGAAAATACAATAACTAATTGACAGCATTGCTTTCGATATGGCAACATGAGAGTTAATTGTGGCATTTTATTTTAACGCGGAATTGTGCCGGCCAAATAACCCCTTTGTTCAGTGCTTCAGAACTTTAGTTTTTTATGTTTGAAATACTCAATGTAGGTATCTATATCTTTGTATTATCATAATATTAATGGTTATCAGATATAAATGGTTATAAAATGTAATATACCGTTTTTAACATGTTGGTCTTAACATTTATATATAAAACTAACATGGCAGAGTTACCATAATAGTGATGATGTGACGGTTACTTTGCCATGTTTTGTTACAACCAAGGGTTATCGCTATCAACCTCTATTTTTAACCGATTACAACAATTTTTTTATTTAAACAAAGTGTTTTGCACTTGACAATCTATGTTTGTATGTATATTTATATCGATGTTTCACCGAAGCAGCCCATAAGACCGATTTTACTAAATGAGTCGTCAAATAATTCAACTTTATTAAAAGTGAAGGAAAAGAAAAGAGAAATCTACATTATTTTTATTGCGTTGTCGGGTATTCATAATATTATTATTATTATTTTTCATAATTTCAATTTAGTGTATTGATATTAAGCAAAACATTAATTGTCATTTTCAATGATTATTAATGTTTTGCTATTGTGGGAAAACAATATTTAGATTGATTGCAACAATTATGACCTAACATTATTTTATTACGACCCGTAATAAAATGGTGATGATGACTGATTAAAAAACGAATACTTGTTTGATATATTTTAGATTTTTCTTAAGAAATTATTGTGACAAGATTTAAATAAATAAATGAAGTGTATAATCAAGGATTTTTGACAACACTGATAAATATTTTCAAGTTTGTATGAAAAATTGAAAATGGGCGAGCAATTTTGCCACAAGCGTAAACTTTCCTATTTGCAACAAAATTAAAGAAGCAAATCATAACTCTCGGTGTTGTGTATTATATTATGAGGTAAACTTACCTTCAACCATGAAGTCAAATCCTACGAAAATATGATTATAAACCCTGATGGCAAAGTTGCCACTAAGTGGGGTTAACTTTGCCATTTTATATTTTTGAGTATTTTGTCTATTTAATGTTAGCATTTGTTTAAATCATTAATAGATACCAAGTCTATGAAGATTATAATGTCACATTTAACATTGCCCAGCCTCACAGTACATTTTTTCTTGGAAAATTGGTGTTAAACTTCTAAGTCCTTCCAAAAATGGCAAAGTTGCCAGATTTCACGGTACTATATTATTCAAATGGATGTTCTGTAGGATTGTAATCTAATGTTACTACGCTCAAGGGAAGGTTCGGAGTGATATATACTTCACAGTGTTATTTTATAAAAGCTGCAATGTTTTTATAAAACTTATATTCATTATGTTACATTACTAAAACTACTCCCGTGATACATATTCTTAAACTTGCAAAGATAAAGTAAATTCGTCAGCTATTACAAGTAGCCATCACCGAAATTAAGCACTTTACATATTTGAATACACTTTTAAAATATTGTATAACTACAGTGGACCCCCGGTAATCCGGCCCATGTCTAATTCGGCACCCCCTGTAATCCGACATGGTCTATTATTTATTATTCGATATTTTTTTGACAATCTTCGCAAATGCATGATTGAACAAGTTAGAACTTGATTCATAATTTTTGATTATTTTAGTATGTACATTTGTTTGTACACAATTATTTCCTAATGTTTTTTTATAGGAGAGGGGGCAAACGAGCATGCGGCTCATCTGATGGTAAATGACTACCGCCACCCATGAACAACTGCAACACCAGGGAGGGAATTGCAGATGCGTTACTGGCCTTTTAAAAAGGAGTACGCTCTTTTCTTGAAGGTCCCTAAGTCGTATCGGTCCGGAAAAATCGCTGATGGTAATCGATTCCACAAGGACGTCGTGCGAGGAAGAAAACAACTTCTAAATCGCACAGTGGTGGACCGCCAATCATCCAGATGGTGTAGATGGTATTGGCAGTTCTGCCGCGATGTGCGTTCGTGAAATTTGGCGGCTGGGATTAATCCGAACAATTCCTCAGAGCACTCCCCGTGGTAAATACGAAAGAAAATGCAAAGGGATGCAACATCTCTTCGCAGTGCTAATGAATCGAGCTGATCGGAAAGGACCCAGTCGTCGATGATTTGACCAACTCTGCGCTGGATGCGATCAAGTGGAAGGAGCTGGCACTGGGGAGCCCCTGCCCCAGAGATGGGAACATTATTCCATGTGAGGCCGAACCTGCGCTTTGTAAAGTAGCAGGCGGTGTGCCGGCATGAAATACTGTCCCGCTCTGCTGAGCAAGCCAAGCTTTTTAGAGGCCAATTTGGCCTTCTCTTCCAAGTGACCACGAAACTGCACGTCACTCAATATGTCGACTCCGAGGATTCCTTGTATTGAAGGGGAGTGCCTTGAAACTGATGGGACACGACGAAGGGGTTCTTTTTAATGTAAAGTAATTGCATATTTTTTCTAAGTTCTATAGCATTAATGATGTTAATTTTGTAATAAAATGTAAGCTCCCTATGTATTGTGTTGTTTAATTTACTAAATTTGACATACATAATGAAGTATAATTTGTAATTCAGAGTAAATATATAACATATAGAATCTTATCATTGGATCTGGAATTTGTCGGATTACAAGGTAGTCTTTGATTAAGAATTCCGGACTATAGGGGGTCTTAGGCAGTACTCTATAATCCGACAAATTCGACAGTCCGACACTGCCCTGCAAAATGTTTGTCGGATTACCGCGGGTCCACTGTACTTACAATACTAACATAGTTTTAAGTCAATATTGTTACTAACAACTTCACAAACAATATATGAACCATGGTGTGAAATAAAATTATTATTATTATGGGAGGTAAATAGTTTTCTTTTCTGACTGGGCTTCACCAATATATAAATGGAAATGATAAATATACATAAATATAAATATATTAAAATAGTGAAATAAATACATAAAAAAGCGTAAATAAATAATAAGCCAATCAGATGTAAGCTCTTGGCAGGGGTGACCAAGGGCCGAGGGTTAGGGGGAAAGGAAAAGAAACCGGCGGACGCTGCGGGCGGTATCGAGGAGCACCGCCTTCTACATTTGCGCCAGGAGCGGTCCGTCACGTAGTCCCAGTCGCCTCAGATGAGCTGAGAGGCTAACTGGGATTATTATTATTATTTATTATAAAGCATTTAGAAATTACTTGAAATAACTTTATTGTTCTGATGTAATGCAGTAAAGTATACATACTTTTTTAAAACTACATGAATTTTATAGTTATAGAACGTAGTGCAGCAAAGTCATAATAGTATATATATAAAGGGTAATTGAGTATAGTACAGAGACTAATTTTGTAGTTAGGAATAATAATTAATTCGTTTACACTAATTAATTATCCAACGAGTCGAGGAGAAACTAGTAACGGAATACGACAAGCGTACCGTTCCACGTCAGAGCCAAGACTGTCCTAACGGCGGCCGCGCCGTCCGTTTTATACAAGCAAAACGAGCGCCACTACAGGTGCAATGGTGCAGGTGTGCAGAACACGTGTAATTTACAAGAATTCTGTCTAACTGCACCGACGGCTACCGCGCCGCACGTGCAATGGTGCTGGTCCCGTCATATATATAAAAATATAATGCAAACTTTGCACACATTTTCTGAAATACCTTTTCATTTTGTTATCACTTCAAAATTACATTATTAAGTGAATCCCTTATTTTATCTGTCATTTTTCTTTTGTTAAAATTGTGTTATGTATTCTGTAATGCAGGGAAACTGAGCAAGGGCATGTCCATCAAGCTCAAGTCAGGTCGGTAGTTACCGTTACAGCCTACCAAGAGTCCGCTCTTAGATTGCCTCATAGGGGAGATATTTGCAATAGTTTCCACGTTTGGCACGCGTGTTGGCTACCGCAGTATTTTTATCTTTTAGCTGTTAATAGAAATAGGCTTCAGCTCATCTCCTATTTTTTTCCTCAATCGTCGCTTTTGCCTTTATCGATACCCATGGGAAGATATGGGGTAGTGGATATTCTTACATCGCCACTGCACGGTTACTACAAATCAGTAGTACTTACGATTGCACACACTGAAATCTTTAATGCATTAAAGAAGTTCAAGACTAGAATGTATTCTGCAATTTTTCAAATGCTGCCCAAACAAGATGGATCCTTCGATTGACGTCTAGGTTGAAGTTGGATTTATCTAGTGTTATGTTTTGTTCTTGGTTTAGGTGATAGAGCCACGGTGCAGCTATACTTGTAGCACTAATGGATTGGCTTGACCGGGGATTGGCAGCGTACCGCTGCTGTGTTTTGTATGGTGAGTGTAGAGAACCGGAGACCCTTTTTACTGGAAAAGAGACATTCCGTCTAAGTCCTCAGGGATGACAACGTATCTGCATTTTGATTATTAATTGAGGGTAAATGTAGCCTCCACTTACCATCAGGTGAATTGTATGCTCGTTTTTCACCCTATTATATAAAAAAATTAAGTCACGGTATGACCGATACAGCTTATTGATATTATATTGAAAAACACAAAAAAAGAGATGTTTTTCATTAATGCCTCTGAAAACATCAATCGAAGGGTTTTCTGAATTATCCAGTACATAGAGCGTATATAAGGGTTAATATGAGGACTCATTTGCCTCAACTTATTCGAACTCGACGTAAAACTTACTTTTTTATGCAAAAGAAAATTTGTGGTCAGGCTTGACTAATGGACAATTTCAAGAACAATACATATCTGGAAACTAACAAAAAATATTAAATCGTGAATGCTTTAATAAAAGTACCTGATATAGGTCAGCCATTATTTAATTAAACATGATAACGGAATAGTTTGCCTCTTTGATATTTTCAAAATATATTTCTCTGAAACATTCAGTTATTTTTTAAATATTTTATCGAGAACTGAATTGTAATTGCCGTGCGTTGACAGTCTACACCTCGTATACGTATTAAATACACCTATGATTGACTAACCGCAATCGGTTGCACATAGTTGTAATCCGGCTCTAAGCGTATTAAAATTTCAGTAAATAGCCGTGACAAGTTATATTACATTGGTTTATTGAACAGAACGGCGAAAGAAGTGACACTGCATTCGCCAATACCTCTGCCGATAATAGCAATTATTGCAAGTCCTTTTGGTATAGGAGAGGACTTTTTATTACATGTTAAAACAAGCTGCAGCTATATTACATCACGAATATCCGGTCTTTTTCCGATCCCGTGGTTCTTACTTCTCCGTTGAACTCGGTCTTACAGAACACTATCGTAAAATTACAACATTATATTACTGTGCTTCGTATGATGTGTGAATTACACATTTTACGGTAAGGAAGCATTCTATCCTAGTCCTCAGCGAAGAAAAGGCTACAACCTTTTGATTCTTAATAGAGGATAAGATGTAGGTCTTTATAGGCTACAGGATCCCTTTACTATCAGGTAGACGGTGTGATCGTTTGTCACCCCTCTTCTATAAAATTAAAAATACCTTGTCTCTTAGTGAATTGTTAATGATATAATACTGTATGTCTGGGTATTTAGCACAGTAAATAATTAAGGACAAAATTAATAACTTACTAGTTTTAACTAGTACATTTAAGTGCCTAGGATCCGCGTGAAAAATAAAAATGATGTGAAACATTTTTGTGGAAGCGTAACACTTGATTATGTTTCGTTGAGAGGTGACATATTGGATGTATTATCGACGGTGGTGTGTTTTTGTCGTGATAGTGAACGCAATTTAGGGAGAGAGGTAGCTGCTCTTCAAACTAGTTAAGATTTACAATATTAATAATCATCTTCATTCAGGCAAATTAGTTGTTTATAGGTGCCAAGTTTAAAAAGAAGGTGCTTAAAATTTTCACCGCAACGAACTGTTAAAATTTGCGTTGCTAGCAAATCGTATCGCTAGCAACGCAATAATGTCATTAGATATACAATAAATATTAATAGCAAGGAATTTAATGCTACTTAGGTGCTGCAAGTAAAGGCAATGACAAGGCGCCCCAAATAAAAATAAAGTCGCTATCCAGCACAAAGCAGATGCAAAATTTAGGTTTTCTAAAAATTAGAATAAAATTAAAATTGCTTTTACAAAAAGCTCAAATTAGGGGCTTTTTCGGTGCTAATTAGGTACCAAGTTTAAAAATTAGTTGCTCAAAATTTTCACCGCAACAAACTGTTGAAATTTGCGTTGCTGGTAAAACATATCGCTATAAACGCAAACGACTCAAAGAAAGCGTATCATCGTCATCATCACCATCACAGTGCATCAAAATACTCTCTTAGACTCCCCATTGATTGCATGTTAATACTAAATTTCCATAATTCAATGGAGCCCCCATATATCGAAAGTAGCAAGCAGCTAAGTCTGCTGTGTGCTCGTTTGTCACCCTATTCTGTTAAAAAAAATGTTGTGTTGTTAATTGTGTAACATACATGATTGTATTGTGCCCTCTAGCTAAATATAGCAAAACTACGCTGCATATTTATTAGGAAAACATTTCAGCTATTCCATAGTAGGTGAAGCTAATAAATGTAAGGTAAAAACCCGTTTTAGGAATCTGAACTATCCTATATATATATATATATATCCTATAGACCGTTTCGATATGAAAGTGTCGATAATGTTGTTCTACGAGTAGGTTACTAAGTTTGTAATGCTTTACGATATAATAATAGGGAATATGCACGCTTTTTTATTATATAAATCTATTTATTATGACTCCCGTCACACCAAAAAAGTCATATAAACTTTTTAAGTCACAAATAACGTATTAAATGAAATGAAATGTCATGAAATGAAATATTTAATTTCCAATAGTTAAGAATCAATTCAAATAGCAGTCACATTGGTGGCATCTTGGATGACGTCACTAGGTCCATTAAACGCTATAATAATATAATTAAATATATATTTAATGTAAGAAAAATATGATAGGTCGGTCGGCGTCGAAGGCACATTGCGAAACATCAAATCCAATAAGCTAGCGCCTCCATGTTTTCAAATTCGTTTCTTTTATAAAAATGTACTTTAAATCTAATATATTTAAAAAAGGTACTGCACTTAAAAGTCATTATACGACAAATTATTATACAAATTCACAATTTTGCGCGTTAACCGCTAAAAATAACACCTTTGTCGTATCTCCCCAATTTCAGAGCACTTCCCTTTTTGTCGCAGCCAGGAGCGGAATCTTCAGCGTAAACATATCGAATAACCTGCAGAAGGATGGTCACTTGGAAGAGAAAGCTAAATTGGCTTTTAAAAAGCTTGACATACTCCGTAGATCGGGACAGTATTTCATGCCTACACACCGTTTGCAGCTTTTCAAGCGCTGGTTCGGCCTCACATGGAATACTGTTCCCATCTCTGAGCCGGGGCTCACCAGTGCTAGCTCCTTCCACTTGACCGCATAGAGAGCAGAGCGGTTCGAATCGTCGACGACCGAGTTCTTTTTGATTGGCTCGATTCACTGGCGCTATGTAGGGATGTTTCCTCTCTTTGAATTTTATATCGTATTTAAGACGGAGAGTGCTCTGACGAATTGTTCGGATTAATTCCAGCCAACTAACTTCACCAACACACATCGCGACAAAACTTACGTTACCATCCACATCATTTGGATGCTGAGCGACCCACTACCGAGCGGTTTATTAGAAGTTTTCTTAGGAATCATTTACTATAGGCGGTTTTTATAGACCGATACGACTTAGGGACTGTCAAGAAACGAGCTTACTCCATTTTAAAAGGCCGAAAAAGCATCTGCAATTCTCCTGCTTTTGTAGAATTATATATATTTTTTTTTTTTTTTTTTATAGGATAAGGGTGACAAACGAGCACACAGTCCACCTGATGGTAAGTGGTTGCTGCGGCCCATAGACATCTACATCTATCCTCTATTCAAATCAAAATGTAGATGCGTTGTCACCCGTGAGGACTAAGATGGAATGCCTCATTTCCAGTAAAAAGGGCCTCCGGCCACCTGCACTCACCAAGCGAAACGCAGAGGTAAACCTCTACTTCACGCTGGTTTTCTGTGAGGTCGTGGTACCACCCCGGTTCGAGCCGGCCCATCCGTGCGACAGCAAAAGCTGCCGCCTGGCTCTACCACTGTTAAAAATTTTATTTATTTTTATTTATTTAAGAATCTTTATTGCACTTAAGATGTACAATTGGCGGACTTAATGCCTTTAGGCATTCTCTACCAGTCAACCACGAGCTAAGCAGAGAAACTTAAGCAGGTGCCGAATAAAATATATATATATATATATATATATATATATATATATATACACATATATATATATATATATATATATATATATATACATATATATATATATATATATATATATATATATATATAAAAATAACTAAAAATAATATAATAATAATAATAAATTATAATAATATTCTTTCCCTTTCTCCCTAACCCTTGGCCGTTTGGTCTCCTCTGCCGAGGGCTTCCATCTGGTTGGGTTTTTATTTATTTATGTATTTTTTATGTATTTATTTTATTTTGTTAATATTTATGTATGTTTATCATTTTCATTAACAATTATATATTTATACAGCCCAACCAGATGAGTAAACTATATAGATACCCCAATAATAATAAAATCTTTATTGACATTTTTATAGTTTACATACTTTTTACAAATATATGCAATACATCAAGAGGACTAATTTGAAAAATGGGTAGAATCCTGAGTCTCCTAACTAAGTTACTTAGTAACCTGTATTTAGGAATATATATATATATATATATATATATATATATATATATATATATATATATATATATATATATATTAGTATAAAATAATAATATAATAAAAACTTGAGAATATATACGTGAATGTAAATATAAACATATACATACTATACTTGTAAATACAAAAATAAATATATATAACTACAAATAACATAAATAATATACTCTATACATGATACATAAACATACATAATTTTAAACAATACATAATACATACATTTAAGCATACTTACATACGAACATATTATACAAATACAACTTAAGTAATTTATAATACACTTATACAGAAACATTTAAATAAGAAGGTCAATTGCTGAAAGAAGAAAGGTAGTGATCAGTCACAATTCTTTTAAAGGCTGCAACATAAGTCGGTTTCCTGATATGAGGAGGTAATTTATTCCACAGCCTTATGGCCTCAGCGGCAAACGACTGAGACATAAATTAAGTACGGCGAGGAAAAACACATAAAGTAGTTTTCTCGGAGGATCTCAGGTTACGATCGTGGGAAGAACCCAAATACTGAAACTTGCATTTCAGGTATTGGGGAGTGCATGGATCATATAGGATTGAAAATAGCGTGCGAAGAATTGTGATGCATCTACGCTTATGGATAGGGAGCCATTTAAGCTTAGAACGATATAAGGTTACATGATCGTATTTACGAAGGCCAAAAATAAAACGGATGCAATTATTTAACAAACGATCCAATTTGCACAGAAGTACTTGACTCACATCAGGGTAACACACATCAGCATAATCAATGACTGGTAAAACAAGTGTTCGCACCAACATAGCCTTAGTCTCGGTTGAAAGGAAATTCTTGAAACGATAAAGGCCACGCAGGGTGATTGTCACTCTCCGGCTTATTTCAGATACCTGAGATTGCCAACTTAAATTAGCATCAATCTTTAACCCAAGGTCTTTAACTACATGTCTAAGAGGAATATTTGTGCTTTTGTAAACAATAGGTTCCAGTGAATTGAAGTCTAATTTAGCTACACGACGAGGGCTACCGAGAATTATGGCTTGACATTTAGCAGGATTGACAGCAACTCCATAACTTGGGCACCAGTCGCAGATGACTTGAAGATCTATATTTAAAATTTCAATCGCAGAGTTAACCTCTGGATCTGGATCAATCTGAGCGTACAGCTGTAAATCGTTAGCATACAGATGGTAGGAGCATTTGAAATTTACAGTTATGAGATTTATAAAAATAGAAAATAATAAAGGAGAAAGAATTCCGCCTTGTGGAACGCCAGTAACAAGATCAGACCAATCAGAGAAAGACTGTTGATTGACCTTAACTCTTTGCTGGCGACCACGAAGATAAGTCGATAACCAATCCAAAACTGACGAAGAGAAACCCATGTATTTCCAGATAGCAAGAAGAATGTCATGATCGACTGTACAGAAAGCAGTAGAGAAGTCAATTAATATGAGAACTACTACTTTTGACTCCTCCATACCCTCTCGTACGTCCTTGAGAACTTTAAGGAGAGCTGTGGTTGTACTATGTCCGGAACGAAAACCAGATTGTGAGGGACTAAGAAGTTTATTTTTATATATGTAGCTGGATAGCTGTTTGTGTGCAGCTGATTTTAAAATCTTTGAAAGAAAGGGAAGTATAGAAATTGGTCGAAAATGGCTTAAAGAAGTGGGATTATTTAACTTGGGAAGAGGAAGAACAAATGCTTTACGCCAAAAAGATGGAAAAACCCCAGTAGAAAAGAAAAATTAATGATGTGGGTAATGATTAGGATAATGTAATCAAGTACGGGAATAATCATATTTCTACTCACATCATCATATCCAGCTGCTTTAGATTTAATGCAAAAAATAATTTTACGAACATCTTCATCAGTTATTGGAGAAAAAGCAAAGCAGTTTTCATCGATTTTAGGAAGGGATGAGATGAGTGAAATGGTTTTATATTTAGTTGAGTTGTCGACTATAGGTGCCGAGAAGAAGTGCTTATTAAGATTATTGAGAGATATTGCCCCTATATCAGTGCAATTCATTTATTTACCTAACCCAAATGAATTGAGAAACTTCCAAATGCCGGCTGGCGAAGAGCTTAAAATGTTCTTATGAATATGTCGGCGTTTTGCAGCTCGAACCATCTGATTGCATTTGTTTCTGGTAGCTTTATATATATTCCAGTTGGCATCACAGCGATTGTTTTTAAATCTTACAAAAGCCCTATCACGTTTTGCCATTGCTTTACGGATATCACTGTCCATCCACGGTGCTGGAGGGCGCTTGACCTTTACGTTGCGTATCGGGGCTACTGGATCGTATAACTGAAGGATATTACTAGTCAGTGTCTCTACCATGTGATTTACATCAGATGTATAAAAAATATCTGACCAGTCAATTGAGTCAGCCATCCGTTTCAACAACTCCACATCCAGAATCGCAAAGCTACGCAGGCGCAAATCAAGTGCGGTAACTTTTGGCGATTTGATTCGATAAGTAATAAATAAAAAATCATGCTGCGAGAAGCCAAAAGCCGGAAACTGCCCATGATTTACAACATGTTCAGAAGACGAAACGATTATCAAATCTAACCATGAATCAGCAGTGTTAATATTAGAATAATATGTGGGCCCAAGCGCGAGAATAGAGAAATTTACTGAATTCATGATCATTCGTAGTTCTCGCGATCTAGAGGAGCTTTGCAAAAGGTCGGTATTGAAATCGCCCATAATTATATGATGTGCGTACTCAGATGCAATTTTCAAGAGAGCGGACTCAAGGTCATGAAAGTAGTTAACTAAGGGCGGAGAATATACAACTCCAAGCATAATTTTGTTTCCATTTAGGAGAACTTCTACAAAGAGATACTCAAGATATCCAGACGCTATAGAGGGAGAAGATGCAATAACTTTATAAGGGATATCACAGCGAAGGTAGATCGCCACTCCACCACCTCGAGTTCCTAATCTATCATTACGTAATAGCACAAACCCGGGCATACTAAAAGAAGTCGAGAGTATAGAAGGTTTGAGTCAGGTTTCGAAGATTAGAATAGCGTGGACCGTATCAGTAAATATATGCAAAAGTTCTGAGAAATGTTGTGGTAGTCTCTACGCATTGATGTGACAAACATTGAAATGTTTATAGGAATTTGTTATTTGTTGAGCAAAAAACGTATTTAGGCTAAACGATTCTATTACCGAATATTCAGTGGACTTGAATGAAAGATCTAAGTCAGAAACTGAGTAAAAGGAACCATCGTCAGACATTGTATTGTATAACGAATTATTGTAATGTATGTAAAATAGATAGGAAATATATAAAATAAAAATATATAAATATAACGGCACGCAGTTAATATAGCTACTAACCCACCGGTCGACTGTTTACAATAAGCAAATAAGGCGTCTACAAAATTCATAATTATGGCGTGATACAGGGTCATAAACATCATTACATGGGTAGCGTGAGTTAAATTCAACAAAAGCTGATCAGCACAGAAAAAAATTGTTAATATAAAAAAAAATGAAAAAAAAAATAAAAATCACAAATTATTCAAATATTACTTTTTGGCCAAAAGCCGATAGGCAAGGCACCGATACATGTATGAACGTAGACATTAAAGGAGAAACATTTCATATTTAACCTATGAATATGGCGCTATCTACTCTCTCCCAAATGTACTCTGTGCTGTCACATCTGTTCTGTTTATAAAATCATAAAAATTATAATTTACAATGTATACATACATCCTTCCTTATATATTATTATTAATTACCCTCTGACATGCATAATAAAATATGACTCCTATGTATTTCTATATAACACACAAAAACATTTCAATGTATATGTACTAGCAATAATATTTGATAACAAAAATTAAGTACAAATTATTATAAGATATTATTTCATAATCAGTATGATAATTAAAAGTATACAGAGTTATCAAACAACGCAGGTATCCGGTTGAATTATTATATTACATGTGCTACTATACTTTTAAAATAAATAATATAGTGACTATAATCCTAGTTAACTAATGTGTAATGAAATCAATATAACTAAAAGTTATATATATGAATAGAAATAATAACTACCAAAACTGGTCCAAGGGATAAAACAAGACACTGTAAACAAAATTAATGATCGTAATTAAAATTAAACAAGTGCTTATTACCTATTTACTGAAACACTGAATTGACCAAAAATTGTCTTCTTATGTTACACTATGATAAAAATACAGGATAAAGTATGTTGAAAGAAAAAGGTACAATATAACATTTTAAGCTAATGAGATAACAGAACTTAAAAGTATATAAAATTAAACATATGGTGAAATGACACTAGGGCCTGAGTATATAAACAACTTATATTGCGATAAGTTTACCATAGATACAATAATGATTGAGATTTCACTATAGTGATTACACAAATAAAAATCACATTACTTGATCTTCCCAGCACGTCTGCTACGAGCCAGTTCAAACTTTCCTGATGCCCGAGCTGCATTGTCACCTGATACCAACTGCACGACCGGATCCGAATCCTTAACACGAACAAACTTTTTAAGAACTTCTGAAGTCAGCACTTTATGCTGGTTTATTTTAAAAGAAGGCTACTTCATTGATTGGTTGTACTGGTTGTACTGGCTGACATAGACGTTTCACGTTACCCCCAACGGCTGTGTGCACCGGACACAGACCCACCCGATTTTTTATTGGTATGGATACAGTATCGTTTACTGTTTCACCTCCTTAAATATTGTAGGTGATTAAGTCTGCATCCTGTATAATATTTGTACACGCCCCTAGTTGCCCTGGCAAAGGTCGACGGGGCTAGGGCCCATAATAGCCCCTCGACGGGCAACAGAGGACGGGGCCCAATGGCCTATGGATTCTTATTATAATATATAAGGGCTAACACGCAAGCAACAACACACACTTACCGAATTCCGGAGGTAGGGTCGACCACAAGGCGAAGTCATGTGGTAAGTGAGGTGCATGTAAGTAATGTGCGAAAGTGTGTATAGATGTAAACTGACAGCAGACCCACAGGCGCTGCTTTTCTCTAAATGTGCGATCCCTCCAGTGCGCGTTCAGCAATTGAAACCTTCTGCTTTTATTTCACTATAGTAGTTTATCAACTTTATTGTACATTTAATTAACTTCAAACTTTAATAAATCCAAGTTGATCGAAATTAAACAAATGACGCACCGCACAACTTAAGAACTGTCGGTCAAAGTTCAATGCCCCAATGTTCACTTAGCACTTTTTTCAATTATTTTATTTATTTAGCAATTATTTCTCGATAACGAATGCTACCTTCTCTCGGGTCACAAGTTAGCGTTCCATACGACAAAGCAAAGTTCTTTCGTACGATATTAAATTAAAACAAGCAACTTGTCGACGCAAATTAATGACGATCGAAGTTGAATTAATCACTCAAAACTCAAAATTCAGCCTCGTTGACACGTAAAACAAACGAAAATAGACAACACAAATGAGAGGCTCTTAACTCGACGTTACAATTCAATTTTAACTTCCAAAACCAATTAACCGGCTGTCTTATCGACTCGGCGTGCGCGCACAATCTATTTTTCCATAGGTAACCATACTTTATAATATTATAAATGCGAAAGTGTGTTTGTTTGTTTGTTTTTTTGTCCTTCTTTCACGTCGCAACAGAGCGTCGGCATGGCATGATTTTTTGTATGGGGATAGTTGGGTGGCTGTAGAGTGACATAGGTTACTTTTTTTAGCGGAAAAACATATTATTCCCGTGGGAAAATCAAATATGTTGCAAAATTAAATTCAGCTAGGTGGCGCCACCGTGATTCTACAAGACGGACGACGGTACAATGGACGAACACAGAAGGTCAGAATATCTGGATTATTAGGTATTTTTACCAAAATTAAGATAAAAAATGTATGGATCTGTATCTTTCCACGCAGGACTGGAAAGAGAGCGATAAAAAACATAAAATTCACCAGCTGATTTTCTTCAAAAGTTTTGGTGCATTGTAATTCACTGAATAGGCGATAACCTCGCAGACGATATTAAGTAATCCGTTGATGCTCTGCCTACCCCGCAAGGGTTACAGGCGTGATTATAAGTATGGATCAGAAATACTATCACCGTCTGTCACGCTTTCACACTTAACTATTACTTAACTGTGGTAGAAACAGTTCTTAGTAAGCTTTAGTAATATTTATTGAACGGAAATGAATACAGTTCTTATATGTGGTTATGAATGAATCGGTATTACAATAAGAAAAATTGTGCAAAATTATAAGAAAAATATTTTTTGAGAGTTCTTATTAACTAACGTATACATAGTTTAAATTGATTTCGCTAGATGGGTTAATCCCAGCCGCCAAATTTCAAGAACGCACATCGCGGCAGAACTCCCGATACCATCCACACCATCTGGATGATTGGCGGTCCACCACTGTGCGATTTAGAAGATGTTTTCTTCCTCGCACGACTTCCTTGTGGAATCGATTTACCATCAGCGATTTTTCCGGACCGATACGACTTAGGGACCTTCAAGAAAAGAACGTACTCCTTTTTAAAAGGCCGGCAACGCATCTGCAATTCACTTGGTTCCCCTGGTGTTGCAGTTGTTCATGGGCGGCGGTAGTGACTTACCATCAGGTGAGCCGCATGCTTGTTTGCCCCCTCTCCTATAAAAAAAATGTCATTACTAGGTTTTTAAAACGCGGTAACGAAATGTTTCCTGACATGTACTTAACTCCCGCCGTTGAACCGCGCCCGCGCGTCAACTTATAGTGCATACGGTACCTATACGCTTAAATTGTTTCTATTTCGTAGCATATTCGACTACCTGCTTTCGATTTCGGTTGTTTGTTATTTGCTTTGTGATTTGGTTAAGGTTGAATTGATTTATATTGGCTTCCATTTTCGGATTTGTGTATTTTCTTGGATCGGTTTTGTTGATTTGGTTGGTATTCCTTTATACATATTTAGACTCTGGCTTTGATTTTGGATTTTGTTTATTTAGAATCTGAATTGATTTTCGTTGTTTTAGGTTGTTTAACAATAATTCAAAGGAATATTAATAGTATAGATAGTGTATACGGTACCTATACACTTACTTCTTTTTTCGTTGGTTATATTTATATTGACTACTGCTTTCGATTTCGGTTTTCTGCGATTTGTTGTGTGATTTGATTTAAGTTGATTCGATTTTTTGGCTATCGTTTTCGGGTTCGTGTTGTGTCTGGAATTGGTTTTGTTGTTTTGATTTTAAAAAATATTTAAAAGGAATATTTATTCCTTTTAGATATTTTGAATTTGCTTTTAAAAAAATATTTAAAAGGAAATTTAATTCCTTTTACGTATTTTAACGTTTTTTTTTATAAATAGGTTTTTTGTTACTTCCTAATGCCTCGCAGACGTAAGTCCAGCCTTTCAAGAGTATCTTCTCAAAGATAAGCGAAAAGATTAGCTCGATCGCTTAAATCTTTAGAAGATGCTGAACTGAGAAGGCAAGAATAAGCAGAGCGTCTACTTTAAGAGCTACTGAAACACCTGCTCAAAGTATGCAAAAGGTATTCGAACAAGTGGAACGTCAAGCAGCCTTAAGAGCCCTGGAAACACCTGATGAAACTCAACACAGACTCATTGAGCAAGCTGAAAGTCAATCTACTATAAGGGCATGTGAAACACCAGAACAGACACAGGCGCGGAGAGATGCAAATGCACAGCTCCAAGCTAAACGTCGACAAAATTTTCAAAGAAACAATTGGTCGGTTTTTAATGACGCAGCATTCAATTATGATCCGTTGATTGATTATAAAAATCACAGGTTAGTTTTTATCGGACTGATGGACAAGGCGTGTCGATTTTGCAGCGCTTTGAAATGGAAAGATGAGATCGCAGGCATGTGCTGTTCCAATAGCAAAGTGTCTCTTTTGAACCAGAAGAACCTTTAAAAACTCTCTTTTTTTATGATGCTAATGAGTCACGGCGCTTTTCAAACAGGATCCAGAAATATAACTCATCCTTTCAAATAACGTCCTTCGGAGTTGACCGGAAATAATAATGCCGGGATTTTCTCCTACATTTACGGTGCAAGGGCAAATTTATCATAGAATAGGTTCACTTTTTCTAGCTGAAAACGAACAGCATAAATTTTTACAAGTATATTTTATGGGTGGCAAAGAAATTGGGGTAGACCGTCGCTGCCAATTTATCCAGGGAGTGGAGAGAGACACAATGTTAAAAATTCAAAGATTATTGCATGAACGTAATATTTTAGTCAAAACATTTAAAACTGCTTTAGAAAACTACCTGAAAAGGATTATAAAGTCGTCATTCACGCAGATCGGACCCCTTGAGGAGAGCATGAAAGGCGCTACAACGCACCTTTGATAAACGAAATAGCAGCCGTAATTATTGGTGATCAATTTTCTTCACGAGACATTGTATTGCGAGCACGTGATGATACGTTGCAACGGGTAGCCGATACACACAAGTTTTATAACGCTCTGCAATACCCATTGATTTATTGCAAAGGACTATCTGGGTGATCATTTTCAAATTCCACTCATTAACCCGGTCACAAAGGAGCCTACTCCGAACAAAAAAGTATCATGTATGGATTTTTATGCGTAGCATATGATGTTGCGAGAAAATGATTTTAACCTTTCAGCCCGGTGTAGACAATTATTTCATCAATTTTTGGTAGATATATATGTGAAGGTAGAAAGTGAACGTCTCCGTTATATATGTTTAAATCAAAAAAAGCTGCGCGTTGAGAATTATATACATTTACAAGATGCAGTTTCTAGCGACGCCAATGTAAACCCCAGAGATTTAGGTAAAATGGTAATTCTGCCCTCATCATTCTATAACAGTCCCCGCTACCTACATGAGTACACACAAGACGCATTCGCCTATGTACGAACTTACGGAAGACCTGATCTTTTTGTTATTTTTACTTGCAATCCCACATGGAAAGAAATAAACGAGGAGCTAATGCCGGGCCAAAAAAGTACTGACAGACACGATTAAGTTGCTAGAGTATTTAGATTAAAAGTACAAAAATTAATGTATGTAATTAACAAAGGGAAAATTTTCGGAGAGGTGCAATGCTTCATGTATTGAACTGAATGGCAAAAAAGAGGATTACCGCATGCCCACATTCTAATATGTTTTAAAGAGAAGTTGCGGCCCAGCCAAATAGACGACATAATAAGCGCCGAGATTCCGGATCCTGAGCAAGATAAAGTATTGTATGATACCATCGTCCGAAATATGATTCACGGTCCATGTGGAGCACGAAATTCAATATCGCCATGTATGAAAGAACGAAAATGTATTATGTACCCTAAACAGCTATTAAAAAACACAGTGCACAATGACAATGGCTACCATATATACAGACGCAGAGTTCCCGAAGATGGTGGCAGCAAAGTTACAATCAAATCTCGCTCTGGAGCGTTCGAAACCTTAGATAACAGCTGGATTTTCCCGTATTCGCCCATTCTATGTAAAATGTTTAATACCCACATTAATATAGAAGCATGTAGCTCTGTCCGCGCAATCAAGTATATCTTTAAGTACATAAATAAAGGAAGCGACCAAGCAATATTTAATCTCAGGAGTGAAGGTGAGGCAAATCCCGTTTATGAAGTACCGACCTTTCAAACAGGGCGTTATGTCAGCAGTAACGAGGCAGCTTGGCGTCTCCTTGGCTTCCCTTTACACGAAAGGCACCTAACAGTTACTCACCTTGCTGTGCACTTAGAAAATGGAGAGCGTGTATATTTCACCGAAAGAAATTTCCAAGAAAGAATTGCATCACCGTTAATAATTACACTAACAGCCTTCTTTCAAATTTGTCAAACCGAGCCCTTTGCAAAAACGTTGTTATATTCTGAAGTCCCCCGCTATTATACTTGGAACACATCTAGGAAGGAGTGAAAACGCCGTATTCAAGGCACGCATTTTGCAAATTGGCCCGGTGTAAAGTCATCAGATGCCCTTGGTCGTATGTATACCGTCCATGTAACTAATTTTGAATGTTTCTGTTTACGATTGCTGCTGCACCATGTTCGGGGTCCTACAGGATACAAAGACCTTAAAACTATCAACGGTCAGAAATGCGCAACTTATAGAGAAGCATGTGAAGCTCTGCATCTATTAGAAAACGATAATCACTGGGATGAAACCATGGAGGAAGCTGTGCAGTGCCAGTCACCAGCCAAACTTAGGGATCTTTATGCAACTCTCATATCATCTTGCGGGCTATCTAATGCACATGAATTGTGGGACAAATATAAATAGTACATGACGGAAGATATTTTGTGAAGGTTACAGCAGACACACGCGAACATGACATACAATGAACACATTTATAATGAAGTACTTGGAAATATTGAAGATAAAGTAATGTCAATGGTAGGCAAAAAGTTAAACGACTTTGGAATGATAAGCCCTCAGCGAACAACGGAAAACGAACTAAGTGATGAAATTATACGTGAAACAAATAACGATATACCAGCTTTGCAGCAGCAAGTAGCCGAATTTGTACCCCACTTGCTTCCCGAACAAAAACGAGTTTTTCACAAAGTATTAGGACAAATTGAATCTGGAAATGGTGCACTTTTCTTTTTAGATGCCTTTGGAGGAACTGGGAAGACATTTTTGTTAAATTTTTTATTAGCGCAAGTACGTAAAGATAAAAAATTGCTGTATCCGTAGCTTCCTCCGGTATAGCCGCTACGCTGCTAAGCGTGCAACTGCACATTACTGCACATAAACTGCACATTCTGTTTTAAAACTCCCTCTAAATCTAGCCAAGAATAATTGCCGATCTGCAACTTTAGCAAAAACAGTGCACGAGGTATAATGCTACGATAATGCAAACTTTTATTGTGGGACGAAAGTACAATGTTGCATAAAAAAGCTGTCGAAGCACTAAGTCGATCGCTCTAGGATTTGCGCATTAATACCGATGTAATGGGAGGAATGGTGGTTTTACTGGCTGGTGACTTTCACCAAACTTTACCTGTCATTCAAAAGGGCACACCTGCAGATGAAATTAAAGCATGCATGCATCAAGTCGTCTATTTTATGGAAGAAGGTGACAAAATTCAGTTTAACTACGAATATGGGAGTGCATTTGTATAATGATATCAATACTGGAAACTATGCTGACACACTATTAAAAATTGGCGATGGGCGGTTGGAAACGGATGCTGAGGGCTGCGTTAAATTGACGAGAGATTTTTGTAATTTAGTACAGAGTCATTTCGAATAAATTGTGAGCGTTTGTTCAGATTTAACGAACAACATGCATGAAGACAAATGGTTATGTGAAACGGCGATTCTTGCAACAAAAACTGAGAGCGTTAACAAAATTAATTCAGATATATTAAGCGAAGTAGCAGGAGGAATAAGAGAGTATTTGTCAGTAGACACAGTTATGGACACAGAACAGAGCACTTCATTTCCCGTAGAGTTTCTAAATTCTCTAGAGTTGTCAGGTGTGCCCTCACATAAGATTCAATTAAAATTAGGCGTCCCAGTCATGCTAATGCGAAATTTAGATGCTCCTCGGTTATGCAACAGGACAAAACTTCGTGTGACACATCTTGGACGGAACATAATCGGTGCTACAATTTTGACAGGCGTAGGAAAAGGTGAAAATGTATACCACGGATCCCTATAATTCCCACAGATCTTCTTTTTCAATTCAAAAGGTTGCAGTTCCCTATTAAGCTCAGTTTTGCAATGACAATTAATAAAGCGCAAGGGCAAACGTTACAGGTAGCGGGGGTCAACTTAGAAAAACCGTGCTTCTCTCATGGTCAGCTGTATGTAGCATGTTCGCGTGTGTCAAATGCCCAGAATCTCCACATTCTTTCCCCGAATGGAAAAACATATAACATTGTGTATAGTAGCGTCTTAAAATAGTGTTCAGTTAGTTTTTTTCCGAAATTCCCACAATCAATTAATCAGAATTCACACAGATCTTCCCTTTCAATTCAAAATTTCCTATTTAGCTCAGATGTTTTCAATTCCAAATGTTGCACCTCTGACGGACCTATTAAGCTCAGTTTCCTTTCAATTCAAAAGGCTGCATCTCTGACGTATCTTTTATTTGGCTCAGTTTCCTTTGAGTTCAGAAAACTGCATCTCTGACGAATCAATTTAGCTTAGTTTTTTTTTTCAAAAGTCTGCATCCCTGACGGATTGCAGTTGAATTTGTTTTGTAGAAATTGAAATTGAATTATGCTCAGCTTGTTTTCATTTAAAAAATATCCCATTTCCATTTGGAATAAACATGCTTTTTGCATGCTTTCCTATACGCTGCGTTTCAAAACATTTAAATAGGCTGACGAATCAATTTTGCTCAGTTTCCTTTTAATGGCTGCATCTCTGACAAATCTATAAAACTCAGTTTTCTCTCAATTCAAAAAGCAATGGATAGTTCATTTCCCAGTGACCATGCGGGTGAAGCCGCGTGTAACAGCTAGTATCAGATAATCAAACAAGAATTATATAAGACAAACCCCGTTGCCACGCATCGTACAAATTAAGACAACGCCCCAGGAGGCACGCGTACCAAAAATTTTATATTATCTTCCCAACCGTCGCGCGACATTTATCGTTCTAGACTCAACAAAACGCCTCGTCGTTGCATAAACTTGCTAACAAAAAACGACACAATTAGAGGTTATTCGGTACGCGGCCACACGGTTCTAGAAGCTTCACTGCATTAATACTTCCGACACGTGCCCGCCGGCAACGGAGAAAAACCACTCACAGGTGACGCGCGGCGTCTCAGCAAAAAGTCCCGTTAATCTACATGTCATGCCGGTCACGAATTTACCGCGTCGCGTGCCTCGTAGTGTTAATTCTTAAAATTAGCGTTTGGCGCGAACAAACCCCCGTCCCGGACATAAGGACTTAGGTCCGCGAGTAAATTGGAAAACGGGACAGGGTCGCGACGGCACTTTGCAAGACCGAATCTCCGACCAAAACCTCGTCCACCCTAGGCACCCCATCTGATCCATACGACAACTTAACAATGCGCTCACGACGCCAATACAAAGGCAAAGCGTTGGGTTCTTTAACCAACACGAGATCTCCAAGCCGACGAGGATCCGTCTTGTCAGACCACTTAACGCGCTTCTGCAAAGATGTAGGAATTCCAGAGGCCATCGGTGCCAAAACTCTGAGTCATCTGTTGCAGCAGGTCAAATCTGTCCCACCGCAAAGAGTTTATTTCCTTGAAGGGGTGCTCGGCCAGGGCGTTAAGCGGCTGGCTAATCAGGAAGTGGCCTGGGGTTAGAACCTCCAAATCATTTAGATCGGACGAAAGGGGACAGGGGGGCCGAGAGTTGAGTACCGCCTCAATTTTACAGAATACCGTGGCAAGCTCCTCAAATGTCAAAATGGTTTCGCCAATAACGCGACGGAGATGCTTTCTTCTTCTTCTTGGACATCGCAGTACCTAAATAAGTCATGTTGCTGGACAGAAATTCGACGACCTCTTTCAAATATCTATCCGCGCCCTTATAATTCGTTCCGCAATCAGATCGGATCAGGTCCGGCAACCCGCGACGCGATACGAAGCGGCCCAGCGTGACCACAACGGATTCAGTGCTGAGGGAACTTACGTCTTTATTTTATTAAAATCAGTTCATTCAATCGATATCGATACGAAGTATAGGTACGAATTTGTTCAACGGTGGCGATGGTTGAGTCATCAAGTGCATTTTAAACTAATACCATAACATAAATCATAATTAAATTAGGTAAAATAATGTTCTATAATGATATAATTATATCTAAAACACAGTAAACAAAAGTATTAAAGAACATATTAAATAAAATGTACAAAAATATGTTATAACCTTATTAACTAAGTCTAAAGTGAAATAGTTAACCAATTTCATCGATAGATGGCGGTATGGTGCAAATGTAATAAAAAACATTAACAGTGGTAGAGCCACGCGGCAGCTTTTGCTGCCGCACGGATGCGCCGGCTCGAATCGGGGTGGTACCACGACCTCACAGAAAACCAGCGTGAAGTAGAGGTTTACCTCTGTGTTTTGCTTGGTGAGTGCAGGTGGCCGGAGGCCCTTTTTACTGAAAATGAGGCATTCCATCTTCGTTTTGCATCTACATTTTGATTTGTAATAGAGGATAGATGTAGATGTCTATGGGCCGCAGCAACCACTTACCATCAGGTGGACTGTGTGCTCGTTTGTCACCCATATCCTATAAAAAAGGCGTTTTGCTTACTACGCAGACACTGGTTTATAAGTTCTTTTATGTTTTATAATGTACCAATCGCAACAATTAATCTCTTTTATTTTTAGAATTGATTGCTGTTAGCAGCGCCATCTCTCTTTAAATATATACTTATAATAAAAATAGTGATAACATGTTGTGTCTGTTTTTGTACATTGTATAGAATATTTGTCACTAAAATCATTATACGGAAATGAAAATAATTAAATAAGCACATCTTTATAATTATTAGAATTGTCTGTCTGTATTTCTGTTTGTTTATAAACGCATCACATCTAAAGTAAACATTTTTTTAAAAATAAATCTTTAAGAAAATTATAAAGCGTATCTTCAAGTTACATTTAATTTTTGTTTTATTAAATTTGGTTAATTCTATCAAAAGTTATGATTATTAGTTTAAAGTGTAGGTTCGAATTTGTTCAATGGCGCCATAAAATCTCAGAAAAAGTAGTAAAAGATTTGTGTGTAAAAAACGTTCTATAATAATATATTTATACTTAAAACACAGTAAACAATAAAAAATATGTTTTCCTTAAATTAAAAAAGTTTTCTCACAAAGAGCGTAAAATATGGCGTTGTACAAATTACATTCTATTCTGAATTGCGGCGTTAAGATACTCCGAACCCCGAATCGTATTTGAGACTCACTGACGTGGAGTCACAGTCTCACAAATAACCATACATTACCCAGAACCAATGTAGATATTATACATTTTCAATTTCAACTTAACTTTCAACTTAATAAATTAAAATAAATTAATTGATATATATTATGAGTTTATTATGAGTTATAAATATATATGTATATATAAGTAAAATAGTCAATTTATTTTGTATCAAATTATAATGAAAATACTAATATCCGAAATCACAACTTCCCACAACTCAATAGCGAACTCATATCCCAACTACAAAGGATGCTACATGAAATAAATCCATACTTTCATAGTTTTAGGGTTGCATTGCAATCGATCCGTCAAGATTTAATAAACAATTATAAAATAGTTATTAACGCTGACGGACGTCCTGTTACTGAACACCGCGGTAGCAACGTTCCTGTCACTGATGAAGTGGCAGTGGCATTAGTTGACCAGGAGTGCGATAGACGTGACATCGTGTTGCACACACATGACGATCGACTGCCAAGGATTTATGAAACGCATCGATATTATGATGCTCTACAATATCATTAATATATTGTCGCGGTGAAAATGGGTACAATTTCGAAATTTATCAAGTTAATCCTAATACCAGAGAGACCAATTTTAATAAAAAAAAAATATTTGCTCTGCAATTTTATTCGCACCTGTTACGTGTAAGGCATAATCGTCTTGCGTATCTGCAAAGATTTCGGGGGTTGTTTAACCAGTTTATAGCGGACATGTATGCGAAAATAGAGACGGAGCGCTTAGTGTATATACGTACTAACCAGAGACGTCTGTTAAACTGACGTTATCACTTATTTTATTTATTACTTTTAAATTATATTATTGATACAGTAATGATATAAATCGTTTAATATTCTGAATGTCAAATTCTCTAAGTAAAACCTATATACGCGAGCTACGCCGCGGGCACAGCTAGTTTCAAATATTTCCTGAGCTATTTGAATTATAATAAATCGTATATTTTGAATTAGTATGTTTTATTGCATACCTTAAGCGAAAGCGCAAGGTGTGTTCTACTATCGCCTAAAAATTAAGATTCCAACATTTTATCGAGTAAAATCGTATCTAGCAATCATATTATACATATAAATGATATAAAAAGCACATTGTTAGAAAGATGATTGTTGAGATGAGATGATTGAAAAGATGATTGAAATGATTGTTGAACTTATTAATAATTTTTTAAAATCGATTAATTGCTATTTTTATATAAAAAAAAGGGTTTTAGTGGCTTATGGTGTGGATTTATCATGTCCCTGTGGCTTGTAAACACAATAACTTTTGAAAATATTAATTGTTTAACTCAATCTATTTTTTAATCTCTTCATCGATCATGTGGGAAGCCACTGAATGTAAATGGCAGTGTAGTTTTGTTTTGTTTAGCTATAATTAATTTTTTTCGGCTCCAAAATGGCGAAATTTTCGTTGATTTGTTAGCCTCGTGTACAAATTAATTCTGTAAATGGGAAGCTACAGCCACAGAGTAGTAATGAGTAGTTTAGTTTGGCTCACAGAGTACATTATATATAGGGAATAATGTAAAATAAATAAATTATACTGAAAATTTAATTACAAATTTGTTTTGTAACAAAATAGTAAGTTAGCAAGGTTCGATTGTATTTTAAACTATTCATTAATTTGTTTGATTCTAAATTGGCCTAGCATGGCTAAATTTAAAAAAGCGACATCTACTGCAACATGGACAAACTGTCATGACATAATAATACCTCTAAGAAAAATTATAGTATGGACTGTTATGCCACTGGTTTGGCTTCAGTCTTGCCTCCCGATTATATTAGCTTATCTATGAGTCTTGCTGCAGTCACCTTCGTGAGTGGACATTGTATCGGTTGTTTGCAGCGGCTAAAAAAGATCGCTGTACAAATACACAATATTCGAATAACCAAATTTCTTAAATACTTAATTATAATAATAATAAGACATTTTTTTATTACAATATTTAAAAGCACAGAATAAATAATAGTAGTACGTACTAAAAGCAAGTAGTATAATTTTTTTTTGTCATGGGTGACATTTTCATGGTTTTCGAGGGTGTTGAAACCGATAGGGTTGTCGAAATGTAAATCCAAGATGGCGGCCGCAATAGGTATCAATTTTTTCATCATGGGTGTCATTTTTATGGTTTTCGAGGGTGCTGAAGCCGATAGTGCTGTCGAAATGTAAATCCAAGGTGGTGGCTGCAATAGGTATAAATTTTTTCATCATGAGTGTCATTTTCATGGTTTTCGAGGGTGTTGAAGCTGATAGTGCTGTCGAAATGTAAATACAAGATGGCGGCTGAATTAGGTACCAATTTTTTCATCATGGGTGTCATTTTCATGGTTTTCGAGGGTGTTGAAGCCGATAGTGTTGTCGAAATGTAAATCCAAGATGGCGGCTGCAAAATATATCAATTTTTTCATCTTGGGTGTCATTTTCATGGTTTTCAAGGGTGTTGAAGCCGATAGTGCTGTCGAAATGTAAATCCAAGATGGCGGCTGATGTAGGTACCAATTTTTTCATCATGGGTGTCATTTTGATGGTTTTCGAGGGTGTTGAAGCCGATAGTGCTGTCGAAATGTAAATCCAAGATGGCGGCTGCAATAGATATAAATTTTTTCATCTTGGGTGTCATTTTCATGGTTTTCGATAGAGTTGAAGCCGATAGTGCTGTCTAAATGTAAATCCAAGATGGCGGCTGCAAAAGGTATCAATTTTTTCATCATGGGTGTCATTTTCATGGTTTTCGAGAGAATTGAAGCCGATAGGGTTGTCGAAATGTATATCCAAGGTGGCGGCTGCAATGGGTATTAATTTTTTCATCATGGGTGTCATTTTCATGAGTTTCGAGGGTGTTGAAGCCGATAGTGCTGTCGAAATGTGAATCCAAGATGGCAGCTGAAGTAGGTACCAATTTTTTCATCTTGGGTGTCATTTTCATGGTTTTCGAGAGTGTTGAAGCCGATAGTGCTATCGATATGTAAATCCAAGATGGCGGCTGCAGTAGGTATCAATTTTTTCATCATGGGTGTCATTTTCATGGTTTTCGAGAGAGTTGAAGCCGATAGGGTTGTCGAAATGTAAATCCAAGATGGCGGCTGCAATAGGTATCAATTTTTTCATCACGGGTGTCATTTTCATGGTTTTCAAGGACGTTGAAGCCGATAATGCTGTCGAAATGTATTTAAACTACTTTAAAAATTCCGTATAATCATGTTATACGTAATTTTTTTAATGCGCTTAAGGTATGCCCAATTGGATTTACCAACATATTTAACTCAACAAATTTTAGTAAAAGCGTTAAATACTTAATATATTTTTTTTTATACTCAGCCCAACAAAAAAAGAAAGAATGATGCGCTGCGTTTCATGTGATGCTAAAAACAAGCTTTCCTTATTGTAAAAATCTGCGCCCACATACACACAACCGTCAAAATCATTTGCATCCAACATTTATGATATTTGATTAACATTATGTTTGTGCGCCAGCAGTGAACTTTTACTAGCTAATAAAAAAATAATAACGAAGCGTGTGTTGTGTGTTGTGCGTATTAGATGAGTGCTTGACAAGAAATTGAGCATGGCTTTAGCATCACTTGAAATGTACGTAGCGCTCAGTCTCTTTATCTGTTAGTCTGAAATTTTCAAATAAAAAAAAATAGATTGAGTAGATAATTTATTATATTAATATATTTGAAATCCTCAACACCATTCAACCACTTACAAGACCACTGCTAAACAGAAGCCTTCCCCCAAAGATTGATCTGCGAATGGCCGTAGAAGCACAGGGACTATTTATTTATAGGATTTTTTATAGGGTGACAAAAGAACACACAGTCCCGCTTGATGGTAAGTGGTTGCTGTTGCCCATAGACATCTACATCTATCCTCGTCTGCAATTCAAAATCCAGATGCCTTGTCACCCGTGAGGACTAATATGGAATGCCTCATTTCCAGTAAAAAGGGTCTCCGGATCTCTACACTCAGCATACGAATCACAGCGGTGTTAAGCTGCTATTTTAGGCTGGTATTCTGTGAGAGCATGGTTCTTCCCCGGTCAAGCCGACCCATTCGTGTTATAACTATACTGCTAATATAGCTGCAGCATGGCTCTACCACGTAAAGTAATTAAAATTACTCGTAAAGGGGAATGCCCACTCTTCATAGACACTTCGGCCATGGGTGTCCATATATAAAAGCATATAGAAATAATAATATGCAATTAAACTAATAAAATGGTAAAGGTATTGGATTAAAAAAGTCCGGATTTTTAAGATATAAAGGTTTTTTATTTTTACAAGAACAGTTTTTTAACAACAAATTAATGACTTCGTATTTTCGTGACATTTAAACCACAATTGAAACACACCGTAAATGTCCTCTTGAATGAGTTACTGAGAGTTGGAAAGAACTCTGGCCGGTGTGAAAGCTGGGATCATCGTTAATAGTGGATATCGAATCCAAGTTCAAGCAGAGGTTATCGTAAGAAGTGGGAGCGGGATCCATTTTCAGGCCGTCGTCAATAGGGTGACAAGTATTATCGGAGTCCATTTAGAAAGCTTATTCGTTTCTAAGATAACAAATCTGCGAGAAAACAAACAAAATAAAACAAATGCAAAGGAATTAATAACACAAATGCAAAGGAATTCGACTTGTTACTACATATGTAGCTTTGATAATTATGACATGGGTCTAGCTGTCAGATTCGATGTTGCCAATTAACAGACGTAAAATCGATAAATAGATAGCGATATTTTATTCCATTTATGATTTCATAAAAAAGAATAATCATTGATTCATTCGCTTTAAGTTCTGCACGCCTTTTAAAATATGTTTTGGTTTATTTATTAAAATTCCATTTTAAATTTATTTTTAAGAACAGATAAGAATTACAGTTAAATTATGCAGTAGAGTTTTTGTTATGGTCTAAAGAGTTCAAGGTAAATCAACTAGCACTTCGCTTGTTTAATTATCATAACATCATAATAATTATCGCAATGTAATTTCACTATTATAATAACGACACTATAAAATATCGATTGAAAAAAACAGAATCGACATTTTTAACGAGATTTGTGATTGGCAACACTTTTTATTTTATCCACAAACTAATGACTTGCGGATTAACCTAATTTCATATTTATCTTTTCGGTAATTATTTGTGTGCAAAAATATTGCAATATTTTTTGAATACATAAATACCGCGATTAATTACCATAAAAAAGATGTATTTTTTAATAAATGCAAATTGTTGGGTGATTCATGGCCAGAATTTGACATTCCCCTTTCACAGCATGAATACAAACCATGTTTGACGCGCCGGCACCAATAAAATTGTTAATTTGAATTTTAAGAGATGATTTACCATATGACAACATGAGAAAATCTGCATGTCCGATAAATAATAAAATATTTCGAATGTAATATGTGAAGTCCGCCAACGCAGCGCAGTGCAAGAAGCTTGTGCCCAGTAGTGGGACCTTTATAGACTGTGTTCATGCCCCTAGTTGCCCCGACAAAGGTCGACCATACCGGGGCCCATGAGCGGTAGTAGCGACGGGCAACCAAGTGTGGGGCTCAAAAGGCCTATGGATTTTTAACTAATGGCTAACAAGCAAGCAACAACACAACTTACCGAATTCCGGAGGTAAGGTCGACCACAAGGCGAAGTCAGGTGGTAAGTAAGGTGCATATAAGTAGTGTGCGAGAGTGTGTATAAATGTAACCTGACATCCCGATGCAATCTGACAGCAGATCCACAGGCGCTGATTTTCTCCAAAATGTGCGATCCATACAGTGGGCGTTCACCAATTGAAATCTTCGGCTTTTATTTCACTATTTTAGTTTATCAACTTTATTGTACATTCAATTAACTTCAAATTTAACTAAATCCTTGTTAATCGAAATTAAACAAATGACACACTGCACAATTTAAGAATTGTCGGTCAAAGTTCAATGTCCCGTGTTCACTTAGCACAAAATTATTTCACGAAAACGAACGCAACCTTCTCTCGGGTCACAAAGTTAGCGTTCCACACGACAAAGCAAAAGTTATTTTGTACGATATTAAATTAAAACAAGCAGCTTGTCGACGCAAATTAATGGCGATCGAAGTTGAGTTAACCACTCAAAACTCAAAATTCAGCCTCGTTGCCACGAACTGTACAAATTAAGACAACGCCATAGGAGGCACGCGACCCAAAGATTCCATATTAACATACAAAAAACAATTTACTTCCGACCGTCGCGCCACATTTCTTTTCTAGACTAATCTCGACCGCCGCCTTCGAATGGAATGCGAGCGTAAAATTCAAAGCCGTCTTATCGACTCGGCGTGCGCGCACAATTAACGACACCGGCCGCGCCCAACCAACTGCCTCGCACACGCGTCAGGCGCTCGCGCCCTCGGCCGAGACACCCGCATGGGAGAGGGGGCCGACGGTGACCTTTAAATTTCATCGGAAGGACACGCCGGGACGCGCGTGTTGAATGCAAATTTTAAATGCCAATATTTGGCCTAAACGAACCCCCGTCCCGGACATAAAGACTTATGTCGGCGAGTAAATTGGCAAACGGAACAGGGTCGCGACGGTGCGTTGCAAGACCGAATCTTCGACCAAAACCTCAGCCACTCTAGGCACCCCATCAGATCCATACGACAACTTAAAAATGCGCCCACGGCGCCAATACAAAGGCAAAGCGTTGGGTTTTTTAACCAACACGAGGTTTCCAACCCGAGGAGGATCCGTCTTGTCAGACCACTTAACGCGCAGCTGCAAAAGATGTAGGTACTCCAGAGACCATCGGTGCAAAAAACTCTGAGTCATCTGTTGCAGCAGGTCAAATCTGCTCAACCGCAAAGAGTTTATTTCCCTGCAGGGGTACTCGGGCAGGGCGTTAAGCGGCTTGCCAATCAGTAAGTGGCCCGGGGTTAGAACCTCCAAATCATTCGGATCGGACGAGAGGGGACAGGGGGGCCGAGAGTTGAATACCGCCTCAATTTTACAGAATACCGTGGCAAGCTCCTCAAATGGAATACTGTTCCCATCTCTGGGCAGGGGCTCCCCAGTGCCAGCTCCTTCCACTTGACCGCATCCAGCGCAGAGCGGCTCGAATCGTCGACGACCGAGTTCTTTCCGATCGGCTCGACTCATTGGCGCTGCGAAGAGATGTTGCATCTCTTTGCATTTTCTTTCGCATCTACCATGGGGAGTGCTCTGAGGAATTGTTCGGATTAATCCCAGCCGCCAAATTTCACGAACGCACATCGCGGCAGAACTCCCGATACCATCGACACCATCTGGATGATTGGCGGTCCACCACTGTGCGATTTAGAAGATGTTTTCTTCCTCGCACGACTTCCTTGTGGAATCGATTACCATCAGCGATTTTTCCGGACCGATACGACTTAGGGACCTTCAAGAAAAGAGCGTACTCCTTTTTAAAAGGCCGGCAACGCATCTGCAATTCCCTCCCTGGTGTTGCAGTTGTTCATGGGCGGCGGTAGTCACTTACCATCAGGTGAGCCGCATGCTCGTTTGCCCCCTCTACTATAAAAAAAAATAAAAAAAATATCAAAACAGTTTCACCAATAACGCGACGGAGATGCATTCTAGCAACCTTAACCACTGCCTCAAAATTACCGCCCCAGTGTGGGCAAGCCGGAGGGTCGAATTCCCACTGGCCCTTCTTGAACATTACAGTACCTAAATAAGTCCTGTTGCCGGGCAGAAATTCGACGACCTCTTTTAAATACCTATCCGTGCCTCTATAATTTGATCCGCAATCAGACCGAATCAGGTCCGGCAAACCGCGATACGAAGCGGCCCAGCGTGGCCACAAAAGCTTCCGTGCTGAGGGCACTTTCAAGTCCTAATGAACGGCCTTAGTGGCGAGGCACACGAAAACTCACAGATAGGCCTTATGTGAACGCGCGTTACGAAGGTTGGAGGATTTGACGAGGAAGGGGCCAGCAAAGTCTGTTCCGATTCCAGCGAAAGGTCGTATGGCCCTGACGCGGTCGAATGGTAAGTCACCCATCATAGGCTGCGATATGGAGGCCTTCAGTTTATAACAAGGTATGCACTAAAAGAGGACGCTCCAAATGGTGCGTCGGCCAGCCAAAATCCAAAACTCTCGCTGCAAAATAGCCGAAAAAGCGTTACACCCAGCGTGGGCATTCTTAACACGATGGTGAGTTCGGTACCTCCTCCGGCCCTCGGCACCTCCGATACCTACCATTGGACGTGATTCAGAGCTCCAGTGGAGCCCTAGTCTTTTCACCAACCAAGTGGAGGCCACACTGCGTTGTGAACCCGAATCCAATAGAGCGTGAACCGTTAAACAGTCGCAACTCGGGTTGTACACCTTCACTGAAGCCGTCGGCAATAGAACAGTTTGGCAAGTGGACTGTTGACGGCTCACAGGATCAGTGGAGGCGGCCGTAGTGGGAGCTAGGGCGGCAGCCACCTATCTGGAGCCGCTTCCAACGGACCGGCACTCGAACCGGGGTCCCGAAAGCGGCATTCCGGCGGCATCTCAATGACCCGTGGTTGGAAATCACCGAACGGGCCGACTTGGGGAGCTTCGGGGAACCTCGGCCTTGAGGCCCGGGACAGATTCGAGGTCGCAGGAACCCCGTAGTACTGATACCGACCAATGGGGGAAGGGTGGTACTCCAGTCGCGGCCACTCAGCTAACGGGGGTGAGAAGGGTCTAGCTGATAGCTGAGTGGCCGTGAAGTTCCTCTTGACAGGGGGGGTGAAGACCCCCCCCCGCCCCTAGGGGGGACCCCCCGACTGGTCGGTGGAGGGACCCCCTTCTAAACGAGGGGCACGGTGGTAGGCAGGCGAGCGCCGAGCGTCGCCCGATAGGGGGCGTGGCTGGGCGCCCCCGCCCGTGGGAGTTGAGGGCCCGGCAGAGCCCCAAGAGGAAGCGCCGTCCGCACCCAGGCACAAAACGGCATGGTGGTTGCCCTGGCAGTGCGGACGGGGATGCTGGTGCGGGCAGTCTCGTTGGAGATGCCTTTTCAAGCACGAGTAGCACCAGCGGCGCTCCTTGGCGATAGTTCGCCTCGCCGGGACCGGCTTACCCAACAACTTCGGGCACGACGTCACCCGGTGATCGGATGCTCGACAATAGGAGTAGGGGGGCGCCTCCCTGGCCGCTAAGCCGCTATAGGATGTTAGGGGCGGCCCCCTCCCGCGGAAGCTCCGCTCGGCCTTAGGGGGGTTGGCAAAGACTTGCCCGGCGGATTCCGCCTCTCCCTGGGCACAGCTCGGTTACCAGCCCGTTGGTCCTAAACGGCGCCTGCTGTGTTCTCCATTTGCCGGCACTGCTCCTCCAAGAACCACAGCAGGTCAGGCGAAATATAGGGAGCGCCGTCCCCACCGTACCTGTCCTCAAAATGGAGCCGAAGATCGAGAGGCAGGCGGGACAGCACAATGTTGAGCAACAAGAAGGACCATTCGTCCACCGGTAAACCCAGCCGCCTCAACGAGTTACAAGCCACCACGACTGGATTTACGACGTCCGGACGTAGTCTGGTCCGGTCCTTAAGTAGCGGGAGGTTTATAAGCTGCCTAACGTATTCGTCCGCAATCCGCCGGACGTTGGCGTACTTTCCGGCGAGGAGGTCCCGAGCATTCTGGTAGGCGTCGTCCGACAATTTTAAATGGCCGACGACGCCCAGGGCCTCCCCCTCCAATGATGCCAGGAGGAACGCCATCTTCTGGCTTGGTGTCAAGTCCCTCCGAGTGTCCACTAGGCTGTCAAAAAGACCAACAAAGGTCAGCCATTCGTTGAAGACCCCGGAGAACCTTGGCAGGTCCAGAGTTAGGAGTCGTCCTAACAGCTCCGGCTGAGTAAGCTGCTTCCGAGGTAACTCGGGCAGGCCACTCAGCCGAGCTTCACGCACTTCCTCAGCATACTTGGCCCCCCGCTTCGATCAAGTCGTCGGTGAGCGAAAACAATTGCTCGTAGTGCGCGAGGCAGGAGTCTAGGACTCCCTGTTCCGCATCCGAGGCCAAAAGCTCTGTGCAAGCCTCCTCCACTACGGCCCTTCAGGCCACGACCTGCCCGAGCCGCTTCCCTAAATTATGGACCCGATGGGATCGCCCTACCAAATTATGGGCGTTCGCGGCCCAGCGCAGCTCCGCCTGCAGGCGAAGCGCCGGTGGCTTGTGCGATGGCATCACTTTTAAATTCAATTACTATTAAATTAAATTAAATTACACTACTCGGCACAAATACAAATCAAATTAACAAATACAATTACTATTAAATCAAGTTAAATACAAATTACACTACACGGCAAGTACACACTACCGTCGGTCTATAAAGATGCCTCGCTCAGGCAACCGACCCTTCGGCAATTTAATCTGCCTACCCGAAATACCTGACGCGTAGGTACCCAACCCTAAACTACAACAAAACGGGCGTGGTCCTAATCACCTACCCGCTAACAAACAAAGAACAAAAGAAAAAAAATAATTTTATTACGTACTATTTTTATCTATATTACGGCCGGGTAATTGGAGAACCAATCAACCACGCTCTGCTACCACTTATGTTCACGCCCTTAGTTGTCTCGGCAAAGGTCGACTGGGCAAGGATAGGTACTATAGGTAGTAGCCCCCTCGACGGGCAACAGAGGGCGCGGCCCCTTGGCCTATGGATACTTATTATATGGAAGGGCCGATAAGCAATACAAACTAACCGAATTCCGGAGATAGGGTCGACCACAAGGCGAAGTCAGGTGGTAAGTGAGGTGTATGTAAGTAGTGTGTTAGAAAGTGTGTATATGTGTTACCTGACGTCCCGATGCAATCGGACAGCAGATCCACAGGCGCTGATTTTCTCCAAAATGTGCGATCCCTCCAGTGGGCGTTCACCAATTGAAATCTTCGGCTTTTATTTCACTATATTTATTCCACGTTAATCGAAATTAAACAAATGACACACTGCACAACTTAAGAACTGTCGGTCAAAGTTCAATGTCCCGTGTTCACTTAGCACAAAATTATTTCTCGAAAACGAACGCGATCTTCTCTCGGGTCACAAAGTTAGCGTTCCACACGACAAAGCAAAAGTTCTTTCGTACGATATTAAATGAAAACAAGCAACTTGTCGACGCAAATTGATGGCGATCGAAGTTGAGTTAACCACTCAAAACTCAAAATTCAGCCTCGTTGCCACGAACCGTACAAATTAAGACAATGCCATAGGAGGCACGCGACCCAAAGAATTCATATTAAACTTCTAAAAAACAATTAACTCCCGACCGCCGCGCCACAATTCTTTTCTAGACTATTCTCGACCGCTGCCCTCGAATTAAATGCGAGCGTAAAATTCCAGGCCGTCTTATCAACTCGGCGTGCGCGCACAATTAACGACACCAGCCGCGCCCAACCAACTGCCTCGCACATGCGTCAGGCGCTCACGCCCTCGGCCGAGAGACGCTTACGGGAGAGGGGGCCGACGGTGACCTTTAAATTCCATCGGAAGGACACGCCGGGACACGCGTGTTGAATGCAAATTTCAAATGTCAATATTTAGCCTAAACAGACTGTAACTTTTCTTTTCTAAAAAATGGTCCATTGGCCTATGTCAGCTGCAAACACTTGTTATCATTGTTAAGTTTAAATTTAATATCATAATAACATTACGACTAATGAGGAATAAAACATCCAACCTTTCCCACCCCACAGTATAATTATAGTAGTATAATGGAATATTGTCATTTTATATAGCAGCTTTGCCATACATGGAATTTAAAAGGAGCTTGAGAAGGAATTGATAAACGAATGTTTTAAATTTTATGCATAAATTCTGAATCACACAGTACGGTTGAAATATTCAAGCTACGTTCTTTACGAGAAATTAATATCTACAAAATATTAAAATGCATTAAGAGTATGTAATAAACTAAATATTCTAACAATTTTTGTATAATTTAGTCCATTTATCACGTGCTATCTATAAAATTTTATTTACTTATAATATTATAAGACTAATTCTGCAATTTTTATTTAACAAAAATAGCAAACATTTAAAAACTAATAACAAATCATATTTGGAAACTTTCATTATTTTGTCTTCGATTATACCGAAGTAAAGTACAAGAGTGCCATACAGCTGCTGGTTTATGTGAAAAGAAGAGAGATCATAAAATAAAACGCTATAGAGACCTTGCTGGCGGTGCTCCATGCTAACGGCCAAGCTGCTTTGGATACCAGTTAATGGCGATGAATTCATCCAAAATCGTTGCAACCAAAATCACACATAACACCAAATACAACCAACCAACAACCAACCCATCTGCCTCGCTTATTGAAGACTTATTGAACGGTGAACGATCCGTACGGATTCGGATAACCGGAGACCACTTTTACTGGCAATTAGACATTCTATCATAGTCTTAACGGGTGACAACGCATCTGCATTTTGATGAGGATGAATGTAGATGTCTATGGGTCACAACAACTACTTACTATCAGGTGGATTGTGTGCTCGTTTTTCACCCTTTGTCCTATAAAAAAGTATAGACGTAGAATAAAATATAATTATTGTTAATATTATTTTAAATCAACCAAACGGAAGCCTTCTGCAAATTAATTACAGAAAAAAGGAAAGAAAGAAAAAGGCGACAATGCAGGTGGTTTTGTAAAGCCACAGCGTGAGTATTTAAAGGAATAGGGGACAGAATGAAATAATGGGGCATAACTGTTCGTAGAAATCTTTGCAAGTCTGGTCCTGAAAATATGTCTTCTTCTTTAATTCGCCTTTGACGAGGTTCTCGTCGGTGGTAATATAGAATAGAATAGAAAAGAATATTTTCTGCCGACTTCCAAAAAGGAGACGGTACTCAATTCGACGCGTATGTTTTTTTTATGTGTGTTACCTCAAAACTTTGTACTGGGTGAACCGATCTCGAGGATTATTTTTTATATGACAGCTGATAGTTCTCGTGTGGTCCCATATAAATATGTATATAAAAAAAATTGAATTTGATCAAGGTCAGACGAATGGTTATTGAGTTATTCTTAAATAACTTATATTGAAGTCGGTTGTACAAAATTTTTAATTTTAAATTATTTATTCAATATTCAACTCGACACTAAGGAAAAAGAAGCGCCCAAGGGATCACGCCGTAAGGAAGCGGAGAGTAAGGCGACCAAGAAAACGCACAGAAAACACACGCGATTGAGGTGCCAGTTTTAACCAACGCAAATGTGATTGCATTAAAAATTGCGGGAAGGGACAAGACATGGTCGCCTAAGTTCCTCCACGAAGTAACGGTCTTTGACGGAGATAAAAGTGAATGGATAATTTTAAAAACAGCGTTTAACAGCGTAAAGCGTGAACATTTCTCGCACGCACGTTACCGCACAATTTTACTCGTAATAAAAAGTACAAGTATACATTGAAGTAAAAAAATAACATTTTAAATCTTAAGAATTAATATTTCTGGCACCTTCAGAATCTACGATGTGGAATTAGTTTTATTATATTCAGTTTTTTGGAGTCAGTTTTTAATTTCTATTAAAATTTTAATACCAAAAACCTTTTGAGTGGACTAAGTATCACATATTATTTAGTAAGATTGTCACAGAAACATTTCCATAAACATTTTATTCCTTTTTTATTTTTTTTCTCTATATTTATATGAGCCGCTCATGATGTATGACGTAATATACACAGAAAAAAAGAGTCAAATCAAGATCCTAATCCTTTTTTAAAGTTAATATTTTAGTAAATTAAAACAAATGAAATATGAATTCGTACTGTAAAGGCATGAATTCTACAGTCACGTATGTGATGTTGTTCATGCTCCACTGCAGTTTACAATTCGATCAAATAAAATGTTGCAAGAAAATCCCATAAAAGACGAAATAAATCCGACGAGTTTACTTTGAGCCTTAGGAAATAGACTTATTTGTACTAAGCTTTAAGTTATAGCTGATAGGCAGCGCGCGTCAAAGTTTAAAGATAATGGTTAATTTTTCAACAGATATGATGAAATTTTTATGATGACACTAATTTTATAAATATCCTCAAAAATATTTACAACAAATGACATCAAACACCCTATGCTTTAACAATAAAATTATTTAATGACTATTTTCTTATTTTAAAATTATTGATAATTATTTTCTACATTTTAGTTCGGTTATCAAGAAAAGCGTGCTTTTTATTTTTTTTATACTATTATTTATTTGCTATTATTTTTAGTGCAGCTAACAACAAAAGCGTGTTTTCTTTTGGAACAAAGTTTTTTACGCAGCTTACAGTAGATTTAACTGGCAGAAATCGTAGTTTTTTATGAAGTATGCTCAAATCCTTAGGATATTGGCAAGGATAATGGGACATGCTATTTAAATTATTGCATTGTCATCGGTCCTTTATAAGCGTGCGAAGTTTTAAATCAATCCGACGTTTTGAAGGGGATGAAAATCGCTTTCAAAAATTCCATTACATAGATACATACCAAGCTAATGAAAGTGTGTTAAAAAGAAAAAACAAGTTATGTTAAGAAGAGTAATTAATTGGTGTAAAAGAATTGTAAAGACACAGATATCCTTGTTTAATGATCTACGGGGGTAAACGATCACCGGCATTAATTGCCAAATTTGTAAATCCGCTTTGAAAAAGATGGAGGACTGGCAAGAGATGTAGAAAGACGATGTTTGCCTATGTTGATGTATGTTGTATAATAATACATTGCGGCGTTGCATTATTTCCTTCGCAGTTAATACACCTATAATATTTTATTTAAAAAGTCATTGTGGTCAAAATAGGAGACAATGACATTTTATGCAAATATGAATATACTGCAAACATTTCAAAATAATATAAACCGAGAGTGAAATAATATCTGTGTGAATTTTCAATAAGCCCGTTTCGATGACATATGAAACACATTAGTGACGTTTCGCACGATAGCTCACTTCCAACAGAGAAATGAAATTCCGTAGCTTTAGGTGAAAATGTTAAATCGTGTACGTAAGTAGCTTACGTAATTATGAGTAAAATTTTATAAAAATAATTTATAACTTATTACGAAGTGCCGTATTTAAGAACGATAACGCTTTAATCGTAGAACTTGATAGCAACATAGTGTAATGGTTGAAGTAGGTAGTAATTACTCCATATGTCCCGGGTTCAAATCGTAACTGGAACTAATTTTGGCAAAACACATATATTTATTTTGTTTTTGATCTAGTCTTGTGACAGACATCCGACTCACGTGAAGCGTTACGTCACACACGGCTAGCTTGGCGGAAGTGGGTGCTTTCGTGCTCGTGCGTGTATGTGTTCGTGTGCGTGGCCTATAATTACGATAATGTAGAAGTTTATATCTGCTGATAAAAACGAAATATTTTAAAATTGGTTATCTGTTATTTTGGCCATACACTATGGCCGACATTTTCAAGAATATACCTCGATCCATATTCTCTCAATGAATATAAACATCCAATACTAGATAATAACAATAATCTTTATATTTAACTTCCTTGTGGTTCTCTATTCCTAGTTCAACTGGTCCAATTTTCTCCCCAGAATTTGAACCGCTACTTTTATTATTTGTATCATTTTTAATTTCTTTTTGAATGAAGTTCTCTGCAATGTTGTTTATAGCAAGCCTATAATCCGCTGTCAACTTTGCAGTTGATTCAAGTGGAATACTAGAATCTTGTAAAGCGTTTATTATCTGAAACAGAAAGTGTTCATATTTTCGCTGCAGCTACGGTAATGACCTTAAAAATCTTTTTATCGTTTCTGAAGTACCTGGGTTCATTTTACACAATGAAGATTTCTGAAATAAAGATTTATAATGAAGTACCATATTAATTAAGTACAGTAATTATTATAATATTAAATTAATTATATTAAGCAAATCATCTTTATGTATGCAAAATGCAGCAAATAATAAGCACAATATTATAGTTCGTTAACAATTATACCTGCATATTGTTACGCACCACTATTAATGTCTTGTACATGGCAACACTAGTTACACTAGCGCCCTCTAGTGTCGAGTAAAAGAAAGTGTTGCGCGCCTTGTACATGGCAACACTAGTTACACTAGCGCCCTCTAGTGTCGAGTAACAGAACTAGGAGAGTCGAGATCCTTCCAGAAATGTCGGGACCGATATGTACTCGAACATTCTAGATGTCGCTACAGTAGAAGGTTCTGGAAACTATCTGAGGCCCTATATAAGGCCGGTACAGGCCACGACCGGGTCAATATTGAATTGGCGATACAAGAGAATACTTCGAAGCGAAATATCAGCGAACTGTGTTTTATTATTAGTGTGATTTTAAGTTGTAATTAGTGTCGTGTAATTAAATAGTCAATGTTGGTAATTCAATCGGCAGTTTGTAATTGTCTCGAACCCCAAGCTCGTAACAATTGGTATCAGAAGTGGGATCAAATCATGCCGATTTTACCAAAGGATGACATGGAGGGTATCCGTACCCGAAGTCAACGACAGCTGGAGACGGACCAGAGACGATTTGGTAATACAACGCCGCAAACATCGGAGGGCCAGCTGCTGACCACGGAGGCCGGTCCGTCATCAGCTCCTGCATCTACAGCACCTGACTTAGGTGCTCTGATGATGATGCTGCAGGAACAGAACCCGTCGGTTGGAAGAGCAGCTGCAGCGCGGACAGGAGGAACAGGCCCGTCGGTTGGAAGAACAGCTGCACCGCCTACAGGAGGAACAGGCCCGCCAACAGGAGGAACAGGCCCGCAAACAGGAGGAACAGGGCCATCGGTTGGAAGAGCAGATCAAACGCTATAAGGAAGAGCAGATGCTCCTCATGAAGGACCTTTACGCTACCTTCGGTAAAGAGATAAAGGAGTTGAAAGAGACTTTTTGGGCTTAAGATGTGTAAGCGCGTATTGAACATCTCTCACGTTTATCCGCCCGATATGAACACGTGTTGAGCTCGCCGCGTAGCTCAACGCTCGCGCCGCTACTCGCTCCGCTTCTCTCGGATCTAACGTGGGCCGCTCCTTACTATATATTGAATGAAAATATGCAGCAAAATACTCTGCAGAATTCGCATCCCTGATCACTTGCCCGTCTTTAATAATTTGAGTTCTATTAATTTTTGACTGTTTACTCTTAATGAAATTCCAAAAAGCTTTAGGATCCTTTTTTATATTATTTTGTACCCTACACTGATATGCCTTGTAAGCACATCTTATTTTAATTTTAACTACTGCACGATACCGTGAAAAAGATTCATAATCCGTACGAGATCCCGTTATTTTAAATAATTTATGATATTTCCATTTCACTCTTATGTCTAATAATATTAAATCACTTGTATACCAATCAGGGTAAGTATATTTCGCATTTTAATTACTTAATTTACGTTTCTTCCAAGGTGCACATTTACTAATATAATTTTTTACTTTATAGTAGAAATAAGACAAGGAGGATTTAGCATCCTCTAACAGATATAACGAACTCCAGTCAATTGAATATAATAAATGATATAATTCGAAGAAGTCACATTTCCTATAATTCCAACTAGACCTATCAATTATTTATTATAATCATTCTGTTTATTATCAGTGATACTAAAAGAGGATTGCCCACTCCTCGCGTCTACTGCCGTCACTTTTATGGTCAGAGGTGGGTGCTGTTCGTCAATATTAACTAAAGATTCACCAGATAGTGATACCTCCACGTCACTTACTGGCAAAGTTGTTAATACCAAATCTAGAATGCGATTGTTTATATTCAGCACTTCATTTACCTGACGAAATTCACAATATGCTGTAACATACCCAAAATAGTTTTGTATTTCTAATGTCAAAGAAGGCATATTAAAATATCCGATCACTAACAGTTTGTCATATTTAGTACACTCCATTTCTAATAAATGAAGTAAATACATATTGTTAGAAATTTCAAATGTAAAGCTACAGGAAAAAGATTTAATCCCACTTCTGATTTTATAAATCATTCTCAAAATTATTTAAATAAAAGAATGTTACTCGTATTCGAAATTACTCTGAAGGTTAATTGTTAAAAATAATAAAAGTGTGAGAGCGGATGTTCAACTTGCTCTCTTGCTTACACAATTGATCATTATCAGGAATAAGACAACGTACAGCACTACACATTCAGTATAGAGCAAATACAGTTCGACCAACCGTAATATGTACAAGACACAATCACACAATGATGTAACGTGAAGGACACAACTACATGATAACACCAAAGTATGCATAGCAAAAGCTACACTACTCCTCTCGATGTAACACCGGGCAGCCTCTCAGCATTACTATCTTCCTTGCTTACACTAGAAGAACTACTACACGAATAGAACCACATGATTTTTTTTTCATTACAGCCCTTCACAAGTCCACTGCTGAACATAGGCCTCCCCCAAGGAATGCCACAAAGCACGGTCCTGAGCCACCTGCATCCATCGACTTCCTGCATGTCTTACCAGGTCGTCACTCCATCTTGTGGGGGGACGCCCTACACTTCGCCTACCGGTACGAGGCTGCCACTCGAGAACCTTTCTTCCCCATCGGTTGTCGGTTCTTCGAGCTATATGGCCGGCCCACTGCCACTTCAGCTTACTAATCCGTTGGGCTATGTCGGTCACTCTGGTTCTACTGCGGATATCCTTATTCCTAAGTTTATCACGCAGAGAAACTCCGAGCATAGCCCTCTCCATAGCTCGCTGAGCGACCTTGAGCTTCCTCATACGGCCAGCAGTGAAGGACCACGTCTCAGTTCCGTAAGTCATCACTGGCAACACGCACTGGTTGTACAATTTTGTTTTAAGGTTTTGAGGTATTTCTGACGAGAAGATGTGTCGTAGCTTCCCGAACGCTGCCCAGCCGAGTTGAATCCGTCGGTTGACCTCTCGGTCGAAGTTGGACTTACCTAGTCGGACTATTTGTCCCAGGTAAACATACTCGTCAACAACTTCGAGCTTAGTGCTCCCAACAACTACCGGCATAGGTGTGACATGGACATTAAACATAATCTTTGTTTTGTCCATGTTCATCTTAAGACCTATCCGTTGGGAGACACTATTGAGGTCATTGAGCATAGTGCTTAGCTCCTCCAGCGATTCTGCCATGAGGACTATATCGTCGGCAAATCGAAGGTGAGTGATGTACTCGCCATTGATGTTAATTCCGTATCCTTTCCAGTCCAGAAGCTTGAAAACGTCTTCCAATGCAGCGGTGAAGAGTTTCGGGGATATAACGTCACCCTGGCTTACACCTCTCTGCAATTGGATAGGTTTCGTACTCTGGTTCTGTACTCGGATAGCCATCGTAGCTCTACTGTACAAACACTTCAGCACTTCGATATACCGACAGTCAACTTGGCACCGCTGAAGGGACTGCAGCACCGCCCAAATTTCGACGGAATCAAAGGCTTTCTCATAGTCCACATACGCCAGACATAGTGGCAAATTGTACTCTTCGGACTTCTGTACAATTTGCCGTAGGGTATGTATGTGGTGTATGGTGCTAAAGCCCTTTCGGAAACCGGCTTGTTCGGGAGGCTGGAAGTCGTCAAGTCTGCGCGCGAGACGATTCGTAATGACTCTCGAAAACAGCACGTAGACGCGGCTCAGAAAGGAAATCGGTCTGTAGTTCTTCAAGAGAGCGTTGTCACCTTTCTTAAAGAACAAGACCACCGCACTTCTGCTCCACGCCTCCGGTGTAATGCCACCATGGAGGACGGAATTAAAGAGCTTCTGAAGGACTTTAAGTACCGGTCTTCCACCCGCTTTCAAAAGCTCCGCTGTAATTCCATCCTCGCCTGGGGCCTTGCCGTTTTTAAGGTGCTGGAGAGCCATTCTAATCTCGCTCAGACTGACGTCCGGGATATCTTCGGAATAGTGTCGAATAAGACTCGCTCTTGGATCGTTACTCACACTTGCGTGTGGCTCCAACGATGACGTGTACAGCTGCCCATAGAACCTCTCAATCTCACTCAATATCTCAGGCACTGCTTTGACAGTTGGCTCTTTCTGGCAGACAGATCTCTGGCAAAGACTTTGGAGCCTTGGTTCCGCTCGATCGCTTCTTCAATACGAGCTGTATTGAAGTTGTGTAAGTCTCGCCTCATGCATTTGGAGATCTGTCTGTTCAGTTGCCTGCATGCTGTCAAATCTGTTGAAGAATGTAGCCTCATCTCCCGTCTAACAGCCATGAGATTCAGAGTGTGATCGGAGAGTTTTTGTGTTCTTCTGCGGTGAGTCTTGCAGAACTTAGCTCCAACCGCATGGACAGTTTCCACGAGCTTGTCATTCATATCGTCCACTTCATTGCAGTCTTCTAGGCACTGAAAACGGTTTTGTAACTCGAGCTGAAAGGTTTCGGGACTTTGGATTAGAGCACGAGGGGGACGGAGCGTTGACTTCATCAGACGAGACCTCTCCAACTTAACATTTAGGTTCAGTGTGCCTCTAACCATTCGGTGATCGCTGCCGGTTTTCACCCTCGCGATCACTGAGACATCACTGAACAGTTGTCGTCTGGTCGTCATAATGAATTCAATCTCATTTTTTGTCGAACCGTCGGGGCTCGACCAGGTCCACTTCCTGTGGGGCCGCTTCTTGAAGAAAGAGTTTATCATAAAGAGTCCCTCTTTCTCCATGAAGTCGGCCAGCTGCTGGCCCCTTGGGTTCCGTTGCCCTTTTCCAAATTTCCCTACTTTCAGCTCACCGTTCTCTCTTGTGCCTAGTTTTGCATTGAAGTCTCCCATTAACACCGTATATTGGGTTTTGGAGGAATGCATGGCTCTAGAGGTATCCTCATACATTTCCTCCACCTCCTCATCGAGGTGTGCCGAGGTTGGTGCATAAACCTGTATGACCTTCAGCGAATACCGTTTGGTGATTCTGAGTATAAGGTACGCAACCCTCGTCGACACACTCCCGATCTTTACAACGTTGTTAACGAGAGACTTGTGGACGATAAATCCGACACCTCCTTGGGACAGATGGTCGCCCTCCCGGTGATAGAGCAAGTTGCCGGATTCGAGGATTACCGTGTCCTCCCCCTCTCTTCGGACTTCGGATAATCCTATAATATGCCAGCGCAACTTGTCTATCTCTTCTTCCAGCTCCACGATCTTCTCGTCAGTCCTCAGGGTGCGTGCGTTGTACGTTGCCAGGTCGAGTCGTCTAAGGTGGCAACCGAACCTCCACCAGAGATTCTTAGCACCCCCTGCCCCGCCGTTACCATGGTCGCCACCGTAGCCAGGAATAGCGGGGCCGCCGGGGACTGGGGGCCGTTTATTATTGTAATTGCTCATGGGGGGGTATATTGCCATAGTTGCCACGCTTGGCGAGCGGGTTGGCAACCGCAGTTTTTTTTATTGTATTTATGCCGTTACCAGGAAGATGCTGCTGCCCATCTCCTGCCTGTTTCCCTTTGTCGCCTTTTACGACACCCACGGGAGGATATGGGGTAGTGGATATTCTTGACCGCCACTACACGGCATGATAACACCAAAGTATGCAAAGCAACAGCTACATTACTCATCTCGATGCAACACCGGGCAACCTCTCAGCAACACTATCTTCCTTGCTTACACTAGAAGAACTACTACACGAATAGAACCACATCACTTGTCTTATTTGGACAGAATCTTAGTGTAGAAGTAATGTTTTTGCCCAACGGGCATAATAACGATATGAGACTCGTAGACTTACAAACTGGTCCTCTTAGTCGGCTGCGTGATACTTTATACTGCTAAAATAAGTAGGAGATTACCATTCTACCTTCATTTGTTCATATTTTCTTTTATTTTTTATCCTCATTCCCTACACGGCCTATCCTAACAGGTGTCCGTCCTCGCGGGCTCCCATTAACTTTAAATATCAGTCTCCATTAACGGCATGGGGGATGCAGGCATAGCGTCAGTCACAGTCGACGCGCTTGGCAATAGCTCTACGTTAGCACAACGTGTCAGAGTAAGTCATAGGCACTACGTTCACATAACTAAACACAAGTGGTAAAATTAAAAAATTTGTTAAAATTCAACTATTAATAAATACGTATTATTAAAAATAACTAAACACACTGCTGGCCAGTTCTTGATCAAATTTATATGAGACCACATGATGAGCACCAACTTCGAACCATCAACATAGGTCACCTAGAAAAAAGTTCTGAGGAACACACAAAAACATAGTCGAATTGAGAACTGCCTTCTTTTTGAAGTCTGCTAAAATAACTGTTTAAATCATAGGCACTGCGTGCTCATAACTTAACAAAATAACGATGCACGATGCAACGTTAGCAAAGGTAACTTAACAAAATAATAACTCCTAAGGTAATATGCACCACGTTAGCATAACCTAACATCTACTTAAATCATAGGCGCGACGTTAGCATTTCCGCCTTCTACTTTTGAGAAAGAGACACAACGTTAGAGTATCTCAATATTACTCTTTCAGAAAGGAAGCACTACGTTAGCTATTTATGACACATGTTTAACTACTAACCCTCAAAGTAAGCTTGGGGCACGCACACACCTCTTGTGGAGGCTAAATATGTAACGTTACTGGTTTCATGTAACTTCCCCGTCTCAGCCCTTTCTGACCATGAAAAGATAAAGTCTTGTTTTCAAATCTTTACCAATTGTTATTCAACAGCAGACAATGAGTGAGCTCTTGAATACATTTCATACAGACTAAACATTTTTTTCTGAGGAACACTGCGCATTCGGCGCAGGTCCTACTGTACACTGAAGACACAGCCCAACCAGCTAAACGCGCTTCAGCAAACTGTCACGCTGCACCAGCGCCAGCGAGCTGTTCCGGTATACTAGCGCAAGCGAGCTGTTTCGGCGCACCAGCGCCAGCGAGCTGATCCGGCGCACCAGCGCCAGCGAGCTGTTTCGGCGCACCAGCGCCAGCGAGCTGTTCCGGCGCACCAGCGCCATCGAGCTGTACCGGCGCACCAGCGCCAGCGAGCTGTTCCGCGGCGCACCTGCGCCAGCGAGCTGTCTCGGCGCACTCGCACTAGCGAGCTGTCTTGGCGCACTCACACTAGCGAGCTGTCTCGGCGCATTCGCACTAGCGAGCTGTCTCGGCGCACTCGCACTAGCGAGCTGTCTCGGCGCAACAGCGCAAACAAGCCGCTGCGCTGCATCAGCACCAGCAGGCCGCTACGCTGCATCAGCGCCAGCAGGCCGCTGCGCTGCTTCAGCAGCCAGCAGGCCGCTGCGCTGCATCAGCACCAGCAGGCCGCTGCGCTGCATCAGCGCCAGCAAGCCGCTGCGCTGCATCAGCGCCAGTAAGCCGCTGCGCTGCATCTGCGCCAGCAAGCCGCCGTACTACACTCGCAACAGCGAGCTGTCCAATTTTCAACATTGTAGCCATAGGCACCAAGTTTGCATACCTCACCGTGGCTGTTAACATAAGCACAAAGTTAGCGTCAACTAGTACCTGAAACCTGTTTTATGTTGGATTTTACTCAAGGTAGTTTTAATGTAAAATTTGAAGTACACAACAGTAAAAGCAATGGACATTGAAACAACTACGTCAGATAAGCATGTACATGTATCCAACACAGGTCTCGCAAAATAGGTATTCAAAATAATCTAAGATTGAAACAGATGTAAAAAG